>WFKH01010931.1:24767910-24782657 GCA_016163765.1 Magallana hongkongensis | reverse complement strand
ACAATAAAATGCTTTCTTTGATGATTCATGCGGGTTATGAAAGTAGCGATCATTGCAGAATGCAATGTCGCCACCTTCATATCCCGCATGAATCACCAATGAAAGCATTTTATTGTTTAATTAAAACGAAACTTGTCTTTAATTAAAATAAGTATGATAGTATTAACAGTGAAACAATGTGTTGCTGAAGTAGAATTGTTGCAATAGGTTAATTTGGAAATAGTCCTTACATTGTTCAAGATCTAAGTAGGTATAAAATAACACTAACTGATATACATGTATACCCAAATCAATCATAACATTTCCATTCAACGCAACTCAATCATAACAAGAACGCAAATCAAGCAACGCAGGAACACCAACAATGAGAGGCTATAAAAGAAAATTCTACGATTACTTACACTGCTTTATAATTTTCAACTAATAATGTCTCGCTATTGATTATATGATTCATAAATACGTGAATGTTAAAATCCTCAAAAAATCATAAAAATGAATAAAACTTCAGTTGATGATTTTTGGACGGATAAGCAAAAAAAGTATAGCACTTGCAAAAAATTGTTGCAAACAAATTATAACATTAACTCAAACAAATAGTAGCTCCTTTTCTTATAATAATACTCTTCATTTAAGTTTAGTAATGCTTTTTGAGTAAAATTGAGTAACAATATTTTCCACAATAACTCAAAACTAACTCTTCTGAAATATTTAGCCTATTTTATCTCCTTTGAAGTTCTGCATTTTCAAACATACACACGATTACCCAAATCAGTATAGCTAGTGATCCAAATCAACCACATTTTCGATAAGCACTTTCCATACAGTGTTTTCATTGTAAAACTTTCAGTAAAAATTGTACATTTAACAAAAAAATTCCTGCAGTTTCAGGACGATTTCAGAAATCTTAAGGCCGTGATACCCGTGTAGAGACGCAATCTGGTGTAAAAAGCCTTAACTAGAGTTGTCATGTCTTTCTAACAATAAAAAAATGAATTAAAAAAAGTAAAATACCGTATTCGTGCTCTCAATGTACATGTAGCTTAAATCCTGATCGATCACGAAATAATTCACGCAAAGTCAAACTCATAAGAGAAGAAAACATCAATGAGCGATGAATACGTAATTATAGTTAAATGAATTATTAAGCTGATTAGTTATCAGCTTAATAATGCAATTAAATGTAGTTTTTAAAATAATTTTGTTTGCGATCGATCAGTGTCTTGATGATATTTGCATCGACGAAAAGCTCAAATGTGACCAGGAAGTCAACTGTGGAGATAATTTGGACGAGTTTGCGCAATATGCTGGTTGTGAAGGTTTGCACATACTGTAGAAGCACATATTTTCGTTGGGTTAATATTTCGTTGTTTTTTAACCAAATAAAAATTTCGTTGGCATTTAATTTCGTCATATCGTAATCTCTAAAATTTGTCACGTATCAACTCTGTATTTATTTATACTGTGGTCAAAAATTCGTCATTTTCGTTGATTTATACTGCCAACGAAAATCTCAACGAATATTTCTGCTTCTAAAGTATGTTCATTTTGAATCTATTGACATTCATTTTCATAGACGAGCTTATGAAATCCAACACGTTTAGCTAATCAAAAAAGAAAAAAAAACCTTCACGTTTCTATTTCAGGGACACATGCCAAATGGACGGATCTAAGCACTTTCGCTAGAGTTGGAATCATTGTTGGAACAGTTGTTTGGATAGTTTTCATTCTATGTTTATGTGAAGCAGCTTGTATTTATTTCTCTCCACAAAAACGATAGAAAGACTAAAAGATTAATTACAGAGTTAAATTTTTTTTATTTACAATTTTTGTTTGATTTAGAAGATAATCATTTTTCAAAAGTGTATTACAACAACCGTGTGTTATGCGTTTATGTGCTAGTGCGTCTAGATTTTCTTGTAATCGAAAGCAACTTTTTCTGCCTTGTTTAGATGGTCAAGAGGGTAGCGCGTAGGTTAAACAGTGCAATATATTGATTTTATTCAGTTCCACGAAGAATATTTCACTTTATATCCCATTGAGGAACTTGGAATTTATAATCCTACTGCTTTAACAAATTTTTCATTAAATTATTGATATAAAGGATTGTTAATTTGTAAAAAAAAAATTGAAACATTTTACTCGAAGTATTCGAGAGCGTAAATATATTGACAATGGTATAAAAATATATTGAACAGACGTATCATTACGCCCTGAGTGAATACGATTCTGTATATTGCAATTAAACTGATGATTTGCTTTCGCTGTTCTTAACAAGATGGTAGAAGTAAATATTAGTTATAAATTGTCCTATTTACTTATCAACATTCGATGTCAGAACTAGTAGACTAGTTGTGTTCGAACAATTAATGGTCTTTCACCTTTATTATTTTTATGTTTAAAACATTTCTGTTTTGATAGTATCGATGAAATTCTTTCTCTGCGTTGCTTAAAAAAATAATGTTAAAAGATTTAGTATGTTTTTTTTTTTATTTAAATTGACCTTAAGTCATTTACATAGGCCAAGATTAACCCTTATTTTTAAGTGGTCCAAAGTCTCTACGATGTATGGTTTAAAAGTTGTAAATATTATTAACGAAAGAAACATTCAGGGGAAATAACTGCTTAAATGGGATACTGGATCCTTTTGGTATGAATAGATTGAAAGATCCTTAAAGTCAACTTAAGACATTGGTAGAAGTTTCAAATCTCTATCTCTTATGGTTTCAGAATAGTAGCCATAACAAGCAATTCATATAATAGGGATAATTTGACTTTATCTATATTAAGGTGGGGGCTGAAGGGCTATGTTTTGAAATGTCTTAAAGTCCTACTACATTCATGAAAATGTTTTTCTATACCAACCTAAAAAAGAGATATAAAAAATCAATAATTCCCGAATTTTAAAATGACCTTGATCTTTGACCTTTATGTCATTTTGACAGAGGCTTCCTTCCAAAGTAGTCCGATTTTTCTATGATAAATGGTTCAAAAGTTGTTAGTGTTTATATTGAGATTAAAAGAACTGCTAGAATGTGGTCAACGGATCCTTTTGGTATAAATTGATTGAATGAGCCTTTAAGTAAACTAAAGATTTTTGTTAAAGTTTCATACACAAAGGGCAATAACTTTGTAGGTTTTGGGGTTATCAGGCAAAGGGTCATTTGATGCCATAACTTTTAATGGCCAATCTCATAAAAAAAATTGTTTTAATATATCTAATAATATAAAAGCTGCCCAGAAAAAAATAGAGAAGAAGAAGAAGAAGAAGAAGAAGAAGAAGAAGAAGAAGAAGAAGAAGAAGAAGAAGAAGAAAAACAAGAAGCCTTTCACCTGACAGGTGGAAAGACCTAATAACACTCCCAAAAGATTTGTTGTCGAGCTTCGTTAATACGAACACACCACTTAAACTGTATAACATATCACTTGAAGCTTACAAGATTTTCAAATAAATCTTTTGCACATATAAGAAATTTAAGTTATTTAGTTACTTTAATAAAATCAGTAATAAACACTTTTGGTGGCTGTTCATTCACACTATGGTGCGGTATGTACAATTGTGTGCAAACTTATATACATCATCATCATCTGTTAAGACTGGCTGTCTTAATGTATTAGGTTCCCGACCAGATTCATTGTTCACTCTTAGTACCAATGCACTGTAGCAGGCTTCCTCGTAACTACATTCACCATGCAGAGGCTTTGCTGGCTCTTCACGTACACTTGGGTTTTCCCAAATTATTGATGTATCTTCTAAATCTTACACCATATTATGATGAACGAGACATTCTGTAAATATTTAAAAATACTTGTTAAGAATTTTTAGCTTATTTTTATAGCTTTTTGGTTGATTGGTATATAGCGTTGCATTGTAATGCATATATTGTGTCTGATGGCAAGCGTAGAAACAAAACTAATTGAAAATTTACAACCTTGTTTTTTCTCATCAAGTGCAACATAAAATATGAGAAATAAAATTGTACATCAGACATATATCATGTACATTAACATTCATAATATTAAACACAAGAAGAATATAATTCTGCACAAAAATATAATACCGACACAACAGTCCTATTTCGAATACAATACACACAACAGTGACACTTGCTGCTCCGATAAGGAATGAAATCTTGGAATTTTTTTCTTTTGTTGATGAACCTGTTGTAACGGGATGTATTTCTGTTACCGAACCGTTATTAAACCGAATATATATCGTATGAAAGGATCAAATAAAACATCGTTTAACTGGATTATATTTACATTTGAAAGGACTATGTGCGGTATTATGCATTTTTCGCCCCCAAAATTAAAGTTTTATAACAAGCTTTAAAAATAAGGTGGAAGATAGTTAAAATCATATTGAAAATAAGGGTGTAAAAGGTTATCACCACAGTGACGTAATAATGTAGAAATGACGTCATGAAGATTGCCTTATTTTGATAAATTGATGTTTTGTAGCAAAATGTGGGTTTTTCCGATGGTTTTTCGACTGGGAAACATCGAGCGCTTTTTTGCTTACGTACCATTTTTTTGTATAATGTGTATAATTATCTGAAGAAAAACATATGTTAAAATCGTACTTGAGCAGACCATAGATAAACAGCGAATGACCAATGATGACTAAAATCAAGATTAAAGTGATAGGCGTCCACTGTACAATGATTTATGAAGATTTGATTTTTATATGATACTATTTAAAAATTGGTTAAAATTGGGGGCAGATATTTGAACATACCGCACATAGTCGTTTTAATATAAGAGGATTTTAAATTTGTTTTTGGATACAGAAAGTATAATTGTTAGGCAATGACTATCAGGACAGTGATCCAAACCATTGTTCAGAAGACTTGTGCTCTGATCGGAAATAATTTTTATTAAAAGGACGAGCGCAATACGAATTATAAACATAACATAAAATAAAATTAATTCAGGTTTCGGTTAATCGTTTGTCATTTTTAATCCAACAGAGGTGTCAGGCAAAAAAATGTTGTAAATGTAAGACAGTAAAAAAATGAGATACTTAAAACGACATACACGAGGATCAATTTTCTATCCCTAATTGTTTTTAGTGACAATATATGAAACGATTGTTGTCAGAAAAGAGAAAGATTACCAGTAATTAATAGGAAATCAAAAGTAATTCAGGGGAGATATAATGCTTACGACTAAAAAGGAAGATAGCAGTAGATAGACTGGTGCTTGTGGATAAGACATCTTTTGTAGTAGAACACTCCTCTGCATAAGGTGAAGACTTTTTCTCCAATAAAATACTAGTACCATTGCTTGTCATATTTGAATTATCCAAGTCCAATCTTTGCAAGCATCCACACACATGATGAAAAATTTGCGTTTCATTACAGCTGCATTTTGTCAAGCATTTTCTTCCATAATAATTCTCTAGACACATGTCATCAGTACAGTTCCATCCAAAAAAGCCGGGACTGCATTCTGAAAGCATTTAACAAGTGCAGTGAACTGCTATAAAACAATAAATGAATTGTTTTGGTTATGATAATCGTTGTCATTTCAAATATCACTGTACTCATTAAGGATATGTTATTAATTTGTATTGCAAGATTTGATATTTAAAGTAATATGTTCGTATGATGATTCCTTCTGTTATTATGTTTTAATTAAATTAGTAAATTATTATGCTGATATTTTAGACAATATCTATAGTTAAAGAGATAGTCTATAAAATATACCTCGCTATAAAATTGCATCCCCAATTTGAGAACCAATATTTACACTTCACAATATAAATTAAGCATTAGGCAAGTTTATGATAAAATATGTTGCTCTCAAGGTATCATTTTATCTAATTTAAACATATTTTGTTGAGAAATCAAATGGATTAGGTAACAGGCAAAGCTTATGTAAACCCTCTCCAAAATATAGTCAAGTAGTGGTGTTATAAAATAATCTATATAATATAGTATTACCAGTTTACACAGTGATTTATTATTGATATTTTTTGTACACAAGACAAGGGATAATTGGATATCAAATAATAATCTTGACTTTTATCGTTTATCTAATACATGTACCTACCTACACACACCATTCTTTTCTCCAAAGTCCTTACAACATGTCTTTTTTGTTTCAAGTTCTCCACTTTTGATAAAGAAATGAATAAAAATAAATGAACAACACATTCAGAATAAATGTAAATGCTGCTAGAATTAAATAGAAGCTTGATCTGTCCAACTAGAATATCTAGGAATATTTCTCCATCCACACTTCTGCAGGTTATCAACAAAAAAGATATAATCTATGTTTGTTTTTCATGCAAGGGGAATATCTTTTACAATTTAGTATTAAAAGAAATAATGTGTTGAACTAGCATTGTAATAGCATTTGCGCATACAAAAAGAATATCCGGAATAGTACAGTATCTTAGTTTATCATTTTAAGCATTGTTTTATTGTACAAGTAATAGCTTTCCAAAAAACTTGCCTGACTAAACAAAATTATTTAATGGAAGCATGCATGTATCAATTAGGCTACTAGTATCTTATAAGAAATGAATTTTAATTTTCGCTGCTGGTCATAAATTCATAAACGGAACGTGCAGATTTAAGAAGAGATTTCAGTCCTTTCTTCGATCTAGTGCATGTACATGTATATCACTTGAAATTAAATTATTTCATTAATTCAAAATTATTTTAGAAATGTACATGTATCAAATAATTGCATGTAAGCTTGAAAGCGGAAGATAAAACAGTCAAATTTTTAAATTGTATTTGTTATACATGTATAAAGATGCAAAATCAAAGGTATTTTTTTATATTTCCAACCATAGAATTACTTAGGATAATTATTACTTACACTGTACCGTAATAGACAATATGTAACAACTTGTTGCGATGACCCCCCCCCCCCCTTTCCACCGTTCAAATATGGCTAATCTATTTTTAAATCAGGATTACACACGTGCATGATGAACAGCCCTTTTACTTGAAAACTCTTGCTCACTGTTGCTTATTACATCCCATATAACATTGTCATCAATTGTGAATGTAAAGTCTGACACATTAAACATGCATCGGTTAATCTTTTTTATGAAAAATCTTGATATAGCTTGCTCCCATTGTCTGCACTGTTTCGGAGAAGACAACTTTAAACCTTAGATATGCCTGATGACGTCATGACGTCAGGCAATGACTAACGTATTATTTACTATTTAACATTAATTGTTGTATTGTTCAAATTAAATTAAGAGTGGTGACGTTATCATGATAATATTGATAATATTGATAATCATGATCGTCATGATCATCCTACTCCTCCTCCTCTTTCTCCTCATCCTCCTCCTCATCATCTGTTTAAGTTAAAATCAGCAAACAATTGATCATGAACTAGTACAGTTTTGAAATTTGGGGAAAGTAAAGTCATCTTAATTGACAGAACCCCCCCCCCCCCCCCCAAAAAAAAAAGAAAAAAAAAAAGAAAAATAAAAAAGAGTAGACTTAAACATCTGTAAAATTTGTAAAAAGTCATCGACATGAAAATAAGAGAGGCTATCTTCACACGATTGTGAACATTATTTGAACAAATCTTAGATCAATCCATTACAGAGTTTTGAGTGCAACTCCGGGCAAATAATTCTTATGAGTGTTGAGTAAACAAGGGTCATTATTTTAATTAATCCTATGTATCCCAAAGATAAATAAATATTGGCATTAGAACTTTAAACGATGATAAACATTTGTTAGAATTTAATTTTAAAATAAAATTGTTTAAGATCAAGCCCTAAAAGGTCTAGATAGAAACGGAAGATCAGTATGAATATAATATAAAAGACTACGAATTCACTATATGTATAACAATGAATTAAATTATTTTCAGTTAATATTTAGAAAATTAGACTTTACCTTTCCGTTATCTCACTCTTTAAACAGATATTATCTCCTTCAAGACTGCAAGTAGGTGAGACGACAACCAACATTAACATACAAAAATCACAATATCCATGCCGATAAAAATACACACAAACTATATCAAAATTATGTTGACAGTATTTATAATGCAATATACAAATACATTAACTTCCTAATTCCTTAGCCCTTTTTGATAATTTTGGATATTGAAACAGGAAATTTAGTTCCATGTTCAAATATTCATGAAACGTACATCTTGAAGTCTTTACAAGATTCCAATTGGTCTTCATGGTCATTTGATATTACAATTTAGAAATGATTGAACCGTGAATATCATAATTATGCTATATTAATTTAACATAAATGTTGACTGTACCAAAACAAAAAAAAATTTAAAAAATTTTATTTTCAAAAATTGGATTGCATTGTGTGAATAAGAATCCAAACATAAAAGTCAATAAGCAACAAAAGTGCTATCCTTCAGAATCAATGGCAATGGGCTTTACTTCATATTGATTGACATTTATTTATCATCTTAACCTTTTATAATGAATATTTATACTCGTTAACTTGAATTGTTAACGGTTAATTTAATTTACGTTACTACACATGTACATTTATGTCTGATGTACTAATTTGAAAATTATATTTTTTATGTTATACCAGGTAACTGTTATGTCAACATTTTTATCATAGTGTATGTCTAAAGTGTATGTCTCACTGTGTAATTAAGTACTTTAAATTAGATAAGACAGAGGAAAAGGTATATGAAAACTGATTGGCAGACATTTTCATACTTCAGTAAGTAAAAGCGATTTTATTTTATCTTGTTTATTTTCTTGTTTTAAAGATGTTTCCTAGGTGAAATAGCACCTTTCCTGTATTGAAATTAAGAATCCTTTTTCATTTTTTAGAAGGTCCTTAACCAAGCATTTTAAAACAATAATACAGTAAAGATAATGAAATAGAAACGTTCACATCTTTGACGAAAGATTTACAGCTCCAAAGAATAAAAACTATTGATATTTATATTTATTCAAATTTGAAATATCGAAAGTTTAGATCTATGTTTCCGTCTCCATAGCTATTAATCAGTAGATGAGATTTATCGTGCCAGCGCATACCGTGACACGAAACCTTATACAAATGAAAGACCGACAACTTCAACACTTTGAGAAATAAAAAAATTAGTTTATTTTTATTATGTGACTTATGATATAATACAATTTTTTTTTAAAAACCTGAATATTTTTCGATTCATGGTGGGTTGGATCCAATCACTGGTGAAATTAATTTGATTGGCAGAAAATGACAATAAAATAAACTGAATAAGGTTAAATAGGGCTGATTTTAACCTCCGTTTTGAAACTTATATGCAGTAGTTGAGTCTTTAATGATATAAATGGGGGAAAAGGAACCCTTTTAAAATTGCACTTATTTAAAATGTTGATTTAACTGATTCCACTTTTTAATGATGTCTAATCTGACTTTATTTTAACATAAAGTTTTAAAATTTTCTTTAAAATGGAAAAGTCAAAAAAAATTTATTATTACATTTATAAAGTAAGGCTTTTTCAATTTAGAATTTAATGCAAAAAAATGTATACGGGTTGAAACAATATTTGTATATTAATTTTTAAATACCGGGTAAATTTGTCTTGTACGAAGATAATCAAATATAATTAAGTCTTTAATGCATGGTGACCTCACCCTATTTACGACCTTATTTGCACCATAACATCTCACTCCTAGCATCTTCTGGAAATTGCTCTAGAAACTAAAATTGCAGAAAGAATGTACGAATTTCTACGGTTTTTTAAAAATATCAACATTAATTCAAAGCTTAAACTAAATAATATTAAGTTGTTAACGCCAATTGATGTCTGTTTAATTCTTTCAAAGCTGACCTTGCGTAGATTAAATCATAATTAAGCATATATTTTATACCAGTTTGATATAAATGATTAAAGAAATCTTCCACAATACAAAATGTATTAGATTCAAGTATAACGTCTAGGAAGTTTTCAGTCATTAAGTTGATACACTAAAATTTGATATTAACACTATTTAGTGACTGTCCCTCATTATTTTGATGTTCAAAGTTCTAAGCAAGTTCATACACATTATCATCATTGTAGACTGGCTATCTTAAAGATGCATTGTTCACTCTTAGTACCAATGTACTGTAGCAGGTATCCTCGTCACTACTTTCACCAGACAGAAACTCTGCTGGCTCTTCATAATCGTCAGGGTGTTCCTGAATCCTTCGTGATTCTTCTAAAACATACACCACATTGTGATGAATGCGACATTTAAAAAAAAAATCAAAATCGCTATGGGGAAATTGTACATGTATGTGATTGATAACATTTGAACTATTTTACAAAAGTTAATACCTTCTTTTTTTCTTTGCAAGTGGAGCCTATATACGAATGACAAGAGAAGATAGTAGTTCAGGTAACGTGAACGTTTGGGAAGTAAAACAAACGAGTAATGCTTATTTTATATCCAAAACATTAAAATACTTACCGATATAATAGGCATATTCCAAATAAAAAACATACACTAGTGACACTGGCTGCTCCAATAACGAATTCCAATGTAAAATATATTTTGTCTGAAGTTGAACCTGTATTCGAAGACAAACACGCAAGAAAATATTCCTATTATTCAAGAACGGAAGATCTCAATAGAAAATTACGACGATATATTTTCTAGTTTTGAAATTATTTGTTACAATTAAATGTACAAAAAACCCCTGATGAACAAAGAAATTTATAAATAAATACTTCGATTTTATTGGATATACAACAATCTTGAAGTTATGACGTAAAAAGCTTATACTCACGCACCGAATGCAGAGCAAAATAATTATCTTACAGTTTATTAAATTTAAAACCACGAGTTATATACAAAACTTTTATTGTACATGTACAGCAACATATATGTGAATATAGGTTATACAATTTTCAGTATACAGGTAACTTGACCATGAATGTTAACAAACGTTTCTGTGGACAAAAAGGTGTCTGTATTAACCTTTATATATACAATATCCACTTGTAATGTTGCATTAGTGGCCAGAGTCTTGACCATTAATGATATAACTTTATCAATAACAATCTACTTGCACTTAACCGTGATATAATTTCAGATCTATAGCATTAATAGTCAGGATCCATACCAACTTATGATATAAAAAAAAATCAAAATAAGTACCACCTTGACCACTAATGATAAACATTTGGATGTTGCATTTGTGGATGGTAGTTAAGGTAGTACAACACAGATAAGCTAAACTTTTCCTTTAATTCAGTTTTTTTGAAAATTTATTAGTTTGTTCTTTAGAATAAAATATATAAATATTATAAATTAGAAAAAAATCCGCCCTCACATTTTTTGCCCACATCGCCTCAAACCTACCATTTGAACCTCCTTTCAGTTGAGTGTAAAATGAAAAAAGTCATTGTTAGAATCTGATATGGCAATAGGTTACTTTTTAAGATATTACATATCTTTGTGCTGTTATTTATACAGGAGACCTTTTTGCTACTTAAAGACAATTAAGTAAATTCTAACCAGTAACTTATTAAGGTAATTTCTGATGTAATAAAATGTAAAAAAAAAAAAAACGCTTGTGAATTAACACTTTACGGTCTCTAAAAAGAATTTGTAAAACTCAAATTTGAATAAAACTCAACAGTGTGATTGTCATGACCTCGTAATTAAAATATATCAAAATAATGAAAATTTCACACGGGTTTTAGATTAATTGATGTTTAAGTATATTTGACGGAGGTGAAAATTGATAAAAATCCTAGATGACCTTTGATCTCTTGATATGACCTTGGACCTTAATGGGCATAAAGTCTGAACCCTGGTGATGGTTGTATCCAAGTTTCAGGTCTTTACTATGAAAAGAACACGTTATACATTTTAAATGATGGATGGCTAAATTACACAACAAGAGGCTTACCATAGCCGTTAGATGGACCTGTCAGGGAGTCCCATATTTTAAACTTCATTTTGGAGTCTAAACCCTAATCCGAGATTCCTCTGACTGATACCCCCACTTTTATTATTTGCTGTTTGCAAATATCAATTCATTAAAGGTGGCGGGGGAGTCAGATGATTCTAAGATTATTTATACCCTAGCTTCAGAATTGTAAAATTTAGGTAAAAAGACACCTGCTGGCCTTTAATGGTAAATCTTTTATAATATTCACAATTTCATGTATAATGTACACAATTTGCACAATTTATTGCTACAAGCATATAATGCACAGGAAATTTAAGTTTTAAAGATAAAGTTAAAAATGTAAAATTGTTAATGGACAACACATGAGCAACGGCAATAGGTTACACAATAGACTCAAGTGACCTAAAAAATACATGTTCACTAAATGGCCATATTTATCACCCCCTCCCCCCACCCCAACTAAAAAGCCTCAACCCCTGCCACATGGGAAGTGAATTTCACAATTTAAGAAGAGGACATTATAGACATAATAACAGTGCATTTAGTTTACCTCACATGACTGTGAAAGTACATTATACAATGTTGTACATTTTCATTTATCAAGGGCCTGAACCCCTGACCCAGGGGTCATGAATTTCACAATTTAGGTAGAGGACTTCATGGACATCATAACCATGCATTTAGTTTTTCTCAAATATATATTGGAGTAGAGAAGAAGAATTTTTAAGATTTAACTCATTTTCACTATGTTGTCATATTGGCCCCACCCTTGGGCCTGAACCTTTGATCCAGGGGCTATGAATCCTATAATTTAGGTATAGGGCTTCATGGGGACATCATAACTATGCATTAAGATGTTCTCAAACATATATGGGGGTAGAGAAGAAGATTTTCTAAGATTTAATTAATTTTATATCATAACTATGCATTAAGATGTCCTCAAATATATATGGGGGTAGAGAAGAAGATTTTCTAAGATTTAATTAATTTTACTATCTTGCCATATTGGCCCGCCCCAGGACCTACTTAGGAAGAGGCTTTATGTATGGAGGGTAATCGTGTTCAAAAATCCAGTCATGTAAACTTGTACATCCGAATATGCAATCGTGTTGGTGTGTGAGCCTGAGAATGAATGTGTGTAATTCTGATTGTGTAATCTATAAAACTCGGACATAAACAATCTAAAGTTGACTCCGCAGACCTTCAATGTAATTCTTCCTACAGATGCACATTTGCAACTTTAAAATGCTGTTTGTTATTTACATGTAACCTGTCACTATAATACGCATTTTCCATCGGTAGTCTCTGCATTTATATCTCCGTTTTCTGAAATATCACTGTTGACATGTTACAAATTGACAAATGTAAAGTCTACAAGTTTGTCGAATTTTGACATGACCATATATAGAAACAGTGACACCACAGACAGCTGCAAGAAAAGGCCTGCCGTAATCGCCGGAATGGGCACAGAATAAACAAAAAATATTACATATCATTATTGTATCTCTGGATAACAACATTTTTTTAGGAAGTACGATTTTTCAAACAATAAATTATGAGCTCGGTGTCCATTATATCAAGAGAATCCAGAAAAGATGCGAGTGAAGAATTCAATCGGCATCCCATGCGCGGATCCAGAAATTTTTTTCGGGGGGGGGGGGGGGGGGGGGGATTAAATTTATGTTGATTCGCATAATTTTAAAATTTAAATTTAAAAATTTTTTTTCCCGGGACCCCCCCCCCCCCCGACCCCCTATAGATCCGCGCATGTGGCATCAGATGTCTTCGATCTGGAAAATTTAACATATCATGCTCTGTTTAAATGTATACACGCATTTCTTTTATCTTAGAGTTATTGTAACAAATAAGTATACTTATAGCTCGGCTGAATAAAAAACCACCAAAAGCATCCTTATCGCTACCACAATGTTTGGACAAGAGCCCCCACCCCCACCTCCACCCACAAAATAGAAAAAAATCACAGGGTCGGCCTGCTGGTTAATTAAAAAACTGAGTTATCGATCAGAGAAACTAACTACCTGAAAACAGTAGTTTTAATATTTTGATTTAGATGAGACATGAGTAGCGGCACCTCCTCCCCTTTAAATGAAAAAAAAAGAAATCCAAAGATAAGGTTAACTGTCGTGAAATTAAAATGTGTATAAATTACAACAAAATATTTAATTTCGTCGTTAATATATAGAAAACGAAGGTAAAAATTAATTAGTTAAAATGTTTTGATATCAAGCAATTATTACGGGATATAAGTATGGCGTCCTGAATGTCGGTTCAATCCAGACACACTCAGTGAAGTTGGTTAATCAAAAATTTCCGGAAAGCTTTACAGCTTTACAGCCACTTGTGAACATGTACTGATTACCATAAAGCAGCTACTTAGTTTTGTAAAATTACTGTCAATACAGTATATATTTATAAGATCTTATTCTACCAGTTCATATATGATTAAATCTGTTTAACCCACCCGTTCCTTAATTTCAGAAATTCGATTATCGAAGAAAAAATATAATTACATGTATAAAACATAAACATACTAGTATCCCTTTTTTATTTCTTCAGAACCTTTCAATTTTTGACAACATTTTGTACTTTAATTAATGATTAAAAATCTTCTTTTATAACAGTTTCAGATTGTTTTATTATTTATCATGCACTCGCACAACAAAGTCATATTGATATTTGAAAAAATTTATAAATACATACATTTTTCCGCGAAAATTTGTTTGGGAAGTCGTTTAATTCTAAAGAAATGAGGAATATAAAATTCGCTCTCAAAATTCTTAGCATTTAGGTAAGCAAGGAAGCTATATGGGCCTCATGGCGGTATCCAAACCCCATGCCGCACAAAATATATTCACTCCATAGGAAAT
>WFKH01010931.1:24727889-24756487 GCA_016163765.1 Magallana hongkongensis | reverse complement strand
ATTACATGTTTGTCTTTCCTTTTCTAGAAACTGAAGATTAAAGTCCAAAACCTAATACATTGAGAAAGCGGAAAGAAAATGATACTCAAGTTCTAAAAATTGGTCAAAGACTTTGTATGATAAGCATAATTATAATAACCTCAGTTTGTTTAAAACTACTTCAATCAATAATAAAACACATATGTCTATCATTCTCGAATTTTTTTTTTTTTATCAAAATAGTTTTATTCAATTGTTTTACTTTTCCAGTGGAATCTTTTTGTTAGGTCTCATTTGTGTGCAACTTTATCTTCATTTACTAAATGATATTTTGAACTTGATTGTGAATTGTTACATAACATCGTCAACGTACATGTAATTTAACTGATGTTATGAATATTCATTAGTCAATAATACATTTCTTGTATTGTTTAAACTATGTGTAATCAAACTATGATTTTTTTAAATATTATTGTCAATTGGTGTTGTTAATTCGTATCAACAGATCTTACCTAAATAATGTACAAGGTCATGTGTCGAGACTTGAGAGTGAACACCAAAGAATCTGAAAGATGTACATGATTGCGTTTTGTATACAATTAAATTTAAAATTACGATGTCTTGTGTTGGGGTAAATTTACCCCATAAAACTGCAAAACAATCATGATCTGTATAGTTTATAAGGTAGATGACGTCTTGTGTTGGGGTAAATTTACCCGAAAAAATTGCAACACAGTCATTTTCTGTTTATTTCTAAGACTTCGACTTTGTACAAACGTCGTCTTGTGTTGGGGGAAATTTACCCTAAAGAATTGCAACACAGACATTTTTTGTTTGATATTTGGTCTTCGACTTTGTAAAGATGTCATCTTGTGTTGGAGGAAATTTACTCCCAAAAAATTGCAACAAAGTCCTTATTTATTCATTTGTAAGGCTTCGAGATTGTTAAAATGTTGTCTTGTGTTGGGGGAAATTTACCCCCAAATAATTGTAACACAGTCATTTTCTGTATATTTTTATGGCTTCAACTTTGTAAAGATGTCGTCTTGTGTTAGAGGAAATTTACCCTCAAAGAAATGCAACACAGTCATTTTTTTTTATTTGTAAGTCTTCGAGATTGTTAAAATGTTGTCTTCTGTTGGGGGAAATTTACCCCCAAAGAATTGTAACACAGTCATTTTTTGTTTATTTGTAAGGCTTCGAAATTGTTAAGATGTTATCTTGTGTTGAGGGAAATTTACCCCCAAAGAATTGTAACACAGTCATTTCTGTATATTCTTATGGCTGCGACTTTGTTAAGATGTTGTCTTGTGTTGGAGGAAATTTATCCCCAAATAATTGCAACACAGTCATTTGTTTTATTTGTAAGGCTTCGAGATTTTTAAAATGTTGTCTTGTGTTGGGGGAAATTTACCCCAAAAGAATTGTAACACAGCCATTTTTTGTTTATTTGTAAGGCTTAGAAATTGTTTAGATGTTGACTTGTGTTGGGGGAAATTTACCCCCAAAGAATTGTAACACAGTCATTTTCTGTTTATTTGTTAGGGTTCGACTTTTTAAAAATGTCGTCTTGTATTTGGGGTAAATATACCCCCAAACAATTGCAACAGTTATACCTGTATAGATTTTAAGGCTGCAAGTTTGTAAAGACGATGTTTTATCTTGGGGATAAATTTACCCCAACGGAGAAAGATATTCCATTGTCGAACTTTACTAAGACTGCAGGCTTCCAAAAACCGCATTGTATTTGGGGGTAAAATTTACTCTGTAGAAAATGATTAGATTTTTTTTCTTCCTGAAAATAACAATTTCATTGTATCTAGCATTTAAACATATACTGTTTATTTTTTAGGATATGCCACACAGCTTCATTTTCACCAATATAGCATTTATATAGCATTTGTCTTTTACTTGTATATTCTCCTAACACCCTGTTAAAATTTTAAATCCATAATATAGAGATGCTTGGTTAGTTTTTGGGGGTAAATTTCCACTCTGAAGAGTTTCTTGATTGCTTGCTACGTGTGTCCTCTCTGTGTTATGAGGAAAATAAATCTTAAACTGTCTTGATTTGCTTATATTTGTGCTTTTATGAGGTAAAACGTTCAAAACATACAAAAAGATTTTCTGTTTTGATTTTGGAACGCGTTAAATATAGATCATACAGCAGTCCTCTAACTACGATAACAAATACTTATACTAATTGCAATTATTATAAAGTAATTACTGTTCTTTGTTTCTGATTTATATCAAAATGTCAATGTCAGTCTACATGTGCCGTCTACAGCTATATTCAGAATTCAGTGACGTCACTTTCAGAACTCCCGCGCCCGCGAAGTTCATTCGATAATATTTTCGCAATATGTTCCTTAAAATGAAAGCATATTGATATCGACATGGCTATAAAGCATTTATTTTATTGTTCTTTGTCTAATTTTCTATCTCAGTATAATTAGTTCACATTTATAAATCAACATTTCAAACTTCATATTTTTTTAAGTCGATAACGCAGATAGCAATAAAACTGGCAAAATTCAATAAGGTGATTTAAATCATATAGAAATCACAAGATAGAATTCAATTAATTTACATAAATAAGAGGTCACAATACTTTTTTTGTTGACAATGCAATAAAAAGAAGGACAATTTATAAGTTGAAATACAACAAGTGTAGGCCCCGATAAGCTTCCGTACTTATACGGGTTGAAAAAAAAAATTTGTATATTAATTTTCAATAAATTTATCTAGTACGAAGATAATCAAATATAAGTCTCCGATGCATGGTGACCTCATCCTATTCACGACCTAATTTGCACCATAACATCTCGCTCCTAGATCATCTGGAAACTAAAATTGCAGATTGAAGGTACGAATTGGCACGTTTTGTTATTGAGCAACATTCAAATTTCTATGGTTTTTAAAAAAATATCAACATTAATACAAAGCCTAAAATAAATAAAATTAAGTTGTTAACGTCAATTGATGTCTATTTAATTCTTTCAAAGCTGACCTTGCGTGGATTATATCGTAATAAAGCACATATATTATACCTGTTTGATATAAATGATTAACGAAATCTTACACAATACAAAGTGTACTATATTTTAAAGTATAACGTCTAGGAAGTTTTCAGTCATTAAGTTGATACACTCAAATTAGATATAAACACGCTTAGTGACTGTTCCTCATCATTTTGACGTTCAAAGTTCTAAGCATGTTCATACACATTATCATCATTGTAGACTAGCTGTCTTGATGTACTAGGTTCCAGAACAGATTCATCGTTTACTCTGAGTGTCAGTGTGCTGTAGCAGGCCTCCTCGTAACTACATGTACCATGCAGATGCTCTGCTAGCTCTTCATAATCATACTGGTTTTCCTGAATCCTTGGCGATTCTTCTAAAACACACACCACATTGTGATGAATGCGACATTAAAGAAAATCAAAACCGCTATGGGGAAATTGTACATGTATGTGATTGATAACATTAGAACTATTTTACAAAAGTTAATACCTTTTTTTCCTTGCAAGTGGAGCCTATATACGAATGACAAGAGCAGATAGTAGTTCAGGTAACGTGAACCTTTATGAAGTAAAACAAACGAGCAATGCTTATTTTATATCCAAAACATTAAAATACTTACCGATATAATAGCCCTATTCCAAACAAAAAACATACACTAGTGACACTGGCTGCTCCAATAATGAATTCCAAAGTAAAATATATTTTGTCTGAAGTTGAACCTGTATTCGAAGACAAACACGCAAAAAAATATTCTTATTATTCAAGAACGAAAGATCTCAATAGAAAAGTACGGCGATATCTTTTCTAGTTCTAAAATAATTTATTACAATTAAATGTACAAAAAACCCCTGATGAACAAAGAGATTTATAAATGAATAGGTTGATTATATTGGATATAAACAATTTTGAAGTTATGACATAAAAACCTTATGCTCACGCACCGAATGAAGAGCAAAATTATTATCTTACAGTTTATTAAATTTAAAACCACATGTTATATACAAAACTTTTAATGTACAGCAACATATATGTGAATATAGGTTACACAATTTTCAGTATAGAGGTAGCTATTGACCTTGAATGTTAACAAACGTTTCTGTGAACAAATAGGTGTCTGTAGTAACCTTTATTTATACAATATCTACTTATAATATAATGTTGCATTAGTGGTCAGAATCTTGACCATTAATGATATAATATTATCATTAACGATCTACTTGCACTTAACCGTAATATAATTTCTGATTCATAGCATTAATAGTCAGGATAAATGCCAACTTATGATATTAAAAAATCAAAATAAGTACCACCTTGACCACTAATGATAAACATTTGGATGTTGCATTAGTAGACGGACTTGCAACCTTAAGGTAGTACAAAACAGATAAGCTAAAATTGACCTTTAATTCAGCTTTTCTGAAAATTTCATATTTTGTTCTTTAGAATAAAATCTATAAATATTTTAAATAAGAAAAAATCCGACCTCTCATTTTTTGCCCACATCGCCTCAAGCCTACCATTTGAACCTCCTTTCAGTTGAGTGTAAAATGAAAAAAGTTGTTAGAATCTGATATGGCAATAGGTTACTTTTTAAGAAATTACAGATGTTTCTGCTGCTATTTATACAGGAGACCATTTTGTTACTTAAAAACAATTAGATAAATTCTAACCAATAACTTATATTTAAGGTACTTTCTGATGTAATATAATGTAAAAATAGCGCTTGTGGATTGACACTTTACTGTCTCTAAAAAGAATTTGTATAATTCAAATTTAAATAAAACTTAACAGTATGATTTTCATGACTTCGTAATTAAAATATATCAAAGTAATGAAAATTTGACTGTAGGTTTTAGATTAATTGATGTTTAAGTATATTTGACGGAGGTGAAAAATTGATAAAAATCCTGGATGACGTCACTATATTTGACATTTGAACTTTTGATATGACCTTGGACTTTAATGGACATAATGTCCGAACCCTGGTGATGGTTGTATCCAAATTTCAGGTCTTTACTATGAAAGGAAACGTTATACATTTTAGATGATGGATGGCTAAATTGCACAACAAGAGGCTTACAGGCCTTGACGGTCACCTGAGTTCCATAGCCGTTAGATGGACCTGTCAGGGAGTCCCATATTTGCATTTTAAGCTTCATTTTGGAGTCTAAACTCTAATACGAGACTCCTCTGACTGCTACCCCCACTTTTATTGTTTTCTGTTTGCAAACATCATTTTGTCAGAGGGCGGGGAGTCAGAGGATTCTTATATTATTTATACCCTAGCTTCAGAGGCCAACAATAATAAACTTTAGGTAAAAAGACACCTGCTGGCCTTTAATGGTCAATATTTTATAATATTCAAATTTTATGTATAATGTACACAATATGCACTGTTTATTGCTACAAGCATACAATGCACAGGAAATTTAAGTTTTCAAGATGAAGTTAAAAATGTAAAATTGTTAACGGACAACCTATGACCAACGGCAATAGGTTACACAATAGACCTAAGTGACCTAAAAATACATGTTTACTAAATTGGGATATTTGTTACCCCCCCCCCCCCCCCCCCCCCCCCCCCCCAAAAAAAAAGCCTCAACCCCTGCCACATTGGAAGTGAATTTCACAATTTAAGAAGAGGACATTATGGACATAATAACAGTGCATTTAGTTTATCTCACATGACTGTGAAAGTACATACGATATTATACAATGTTGTATATTTTCACTTATCAAGGGCCTGAACCCCTGACCCAGGGGTCATGAATTTCACAATTTAGGTAGAGGACTTCATGGACATCATAACCATGCATTTAGTTTTTCTCAAATATATATGGGAGTAGAGAAGAAGAATTTCTAAGATTTAACTCATTTTCACTATGTTGTCATTTTGGCTCCACCCTAGGGCCCGAACCTCTGACCCAGGGCTATCAGTCTAACAATTTAGGTAAAGGGCTTCATGGACATAATAATTATGCATTTAGTTGTTGTTATCAAATATATATGGGAGAAGAGAAGAAGATTTTCTATGACTAAATTAATTTTACTTTATGGCCATATTGGCCCCGCCACAGGGCCTGAACCCCTGACTCAAGGTCCATAAATTTCACAATTTAGGTAGAGGGCTTCATGGACATCAACCATCCATTTAGCTTTTCTCAAATATTTGAGAGCAGAGAAGAAGATTTTCTAAGATTTAATTCATTTTCACTATATGACCACAGTAGCCCCACCCTAAGGCCCGAACCCCTGATTCAGGGGTCATGAATTTCACAATTTTGGTAGAGGGCTTCATAGATATTATTACCATGCATTTAGTTTCTTTCCCACATGTGTGGGAGTAGAGAAGAAGATTGTTTAAAAGTTGGGGTTTTTTTTGCATATTAGGCCCCACTCATGAGGTTCCAGCGGGAGTAAAGTCATAAATATCACAATTTAGATTCCGCTTATCCTAGAGATGCTTCAAATCAAAAATGATCACTGACCTTATAGTTTTTAAGAATAAGAAGTTAAAAATGTAAAATTGTTAACGCACGACGCACGACAACGAACGAAAATCAATTTTAGTAGGTCACTCAGTGACTCAGGTGACCTAAAAATCAAATGAACACCATTCAAATGAACATGTAGCTTTCGAAATTATCAAAATATATTGTGCCTCAACGTTTAACTGCTTTTAGTAATAAATGGGCACGATTTATATATTTTTTAGGTAATGAATTGAAATTAACTTTTACATTATATTAAGCCATTATTTTGTGAATTTCAAAAAATTTTCAAATAATTAATTTCACAGGTGTACTTCCTTAAATGATAAAGTAAAAATTTAATTTAGAGATATGGTAGAGAACTATATTTTTGAAAAGCATAACACGTTTGAGTTAAAAAATATCACGTGGAACTGTAATGAATCTTAAATATGTAGATTTAACGAAACGTGGGATAGGTAAATAAAAATATCAAGGAATAAATATTTTAGTTTCATGATTGACAGTTCAATAATGGAAAAGAAGATATACATTTTTCATTGTAAAGTTGGAGGTTCCGTGTGTGCAATAATCGAACGATATTTTGAGTGTTCAGTGTCATCATATATTCATGCCATATACTCAGATTGTTATTTCATGGCATGATCACTGTTGTTTAAGTAGTTATAATTTAACAAACTTAAGGATGACGTTTACACAGAATGAAAATAAATTCCACTGAGGATTATATAAAATACATGTATTATATGTTATGGACATTTAATTGTAGTGTTATTTTCACTTTCAAAAATCTAGATCAATTACCCACTTTTTGAGTTAGTTGCTTCTGATTATTTTTTGAAAAATTTTAAAAAAAAAATCCTTCAAAATTTTACACTATCATTCTGCTGGCATTAAACTATATCAAATATTCCAACTACACAATAATCAGTCTCTTTTAATGAAACCACAAAAATAAGCTCTACAGCATTTTTTGTTACGTCTTCTTTAAACACAAACAAAAACCTGTCAAACAATTTGCATTTAATGCATTAAACTTTCGACAAGCATGTAAAGTAATTTTTGTATACTTTTAAGTTTCTATACTTAACTCGTACACTAGACATTGTATTAAGATTTTGAAACTTTTCTTAAATAATTCCAATAGAAACACATACTTGTCTACGTAGCATTGATCGTTTGAGAGCATAAGGGATCGATTTGTCTAATCTAAAACAGAAGCTAACTGTCTCTACGAAATATGCGTATCAGCTTCCTTACGCTTATATTTTCTGATACTCTATGCAAAACCATGTTGATGAGATGTCCTTACTTGCAATACTATCAATGTTTGAGCCATTAATTTCACTCTCTGAAGCAGGTTCTAAGGATGCATCCACATCTCTATACATTTCAAAGTAAGCGTTATGGTCATCATAATAAAAGCCATTCTGATCACTCACATGAACAAAAGAATCAGAATCTGAGCGGCCTTCTAAATATTATTCTTATGTGGAGAAAAAACCAATATTTGCATCACCTCCGGTGAAATACACTGAAAAATGGTGCATTTTCAAAAAAATCGTTTCTGTGCTACTCTCAAACAAAATATGATATTTATCATCATCATTGTTTTATTATTTATTATCGTTATATTCGTCGCTTCGTCTTTTTTTAATAAGCATCGGATTCTTTTCTACTTTCAGAAGTTTCGTTGGTAGTTTGGGACTGATAAACCTTAAAATTCGTCAAATTACACTGATATCGTCGCTTAATTGCCTCTGAAATTCTTTTGAACACCATCACCAGCCCCGTAAAGGAATGGATACTGAAATAAATACTTATATATCTGTTCTGTCCGACGCTGTAGTTTACAAGTATAAAGCTTCCTTGTTCGGTGTTTGCCAATACTGGATTCAGAAGACAGAAGTTGAATCCTTGCTTCAAAGTTTTCACTTAATTCAATTCATAATAATATATACGTATACACCACGTCCAAAAAAAAAAATCGATTGTATACAATTATACACATATTGTTAAACAATGTTGATACCATTTTTTGATTTGAAAAAAAAAACCCCAGACGCATTCTTACTCAGAAATGTAACTCAGCATTTTATCTTGATTAAATACTTAAATACAAAACATTTTTTTATCGTATGCACACTGAGTTCATAGATAAACCTATTCTTGTTTTGTTTCAAGGAGACAGGTTCACATGAGTTCGAAGTCTTTTGTTTAGAAACATCGAAATCTCCTGTCGTGTTGGCAGAACTTAACAGGGCCAGCTGCAAGGGGTAAACTACTTCCACTTAAGGTGGTAATGGTGATACTATCTCAAGTATAGGCCTTAGTCATAAAACATACGTACACTATATACCCTATAAATATAAACAATATATTTCTATATATTTGTCATTTAAGGTTGAAATTTTATCCACTAATGCAACATACAAAATGTATATCATTGTTGGTCGAGGTGGTACATATTTCGCATTTTATAAAAGTTAGAAGTGGGTATAGATTCTGGCCATTAATGATATAAATCTGAAACAATTTCATTAGGGAACGGTTAATTAAGTACACGTAGTTCGTTAATGATAAAATTATATCATTAATGGTCAAGACTCTTGACAACTAATACAACAGTACATCACTTGTGGATATTGTATCATTCAAGGTTACTACTGGTGTCTCTTATAGTAGATTGTATTAAAAATTAGTACGATAAATTGATATGACATGCACAAACCTTGGTTTGGTCGTGTGACAATGTTACCGGCTGCTATAAGAAAATAAAGAAAAAAGTAACAGATCTAAGCCAATGACGTGAAAAAAAATATCAAGCAATAAGTGAAACTTTTACTTGTGAGTACTGCGTCGGTTGAAGTTGGACATGACTCCACAATATACGATGAGGTAACTTTCTCCGACAAGGAGCTTTCATTTGTCATACTTAAATTGTTGAAGTTTAATCTTTTTAGGCATCCACACTCTCGATGGCAAAATTGTGTATCATCACAGTGACAAGTATTACGGCATAAAATGCCGTAAGAGTTGCTTCCACATGTTTGAAGGCAGTTCTCTCCAAAAAAGCCGGGACTGCATTCTGACAATATCAAAAAAGTAATGAAGTTTACTTGTCTAATGTAAAAAAAAAACCCACTTTCTTTAGTATTTCTCTCATTATATTTTGTTTTCATTGCTTTACTTGATTTAGCAAAATGCTAATATATAAAAAATATTGCCTTGAATAGGTAAATGATTTCATTTCATCTAATATGTGCTATGTTAACCCATACCTACCTACACATTTATTATTCTTTTCTTCATAATTATTACCAAGCAGCTTTAAAACATTTCTTTTACTTTTAATAATTATGTGACTCTTACCTATTACTCTCATTAAACATACAAATGTTCTTTCCTGTAAGACCGTAGGAAGACATAACATGGACGAACATAAACAAAACAAAGCTCACAACATCCATGACTTTTAAAAAACCACAGAAAACTATATCGATACTTTGTTATCTTTTATAATATATTCATAAACTTCCTACACCTAATATTTATTTGCTATAGAATTTTTATTTATGTTGAAATAAGGAAATGATTTTAACCCTATTTCAAATATATATACCTCAGAGTTTTAATTCAGTTTATTTACTTTAAAACAGCAATTACTATGAGAGTTTAAATATTTTCAATTTTTTGATGATTCTAGCTTTATGAAAACTGTTATGCATTTCGGTATAACCAATAATTTGTAGTGCTCATTTTTCTGTAATACATCTTTTGAAAATGTACAATCGACAACAATACCCCAGTTTGAATGCTGAAAACTAAAACAGAAATGAAATAATTTAAAATAAAAGAATAAAAATCATGAATAGCACATGGCATTGATGAATAAAATAAATAATAAATAAATAAATGTTTATTAAATGTGCGTATATTAGTGCAGAAAAAAAATACATGCAAATGAGAGTCTTTCTTAACAAATTGCTAATTTAGATAAAGATTTTACTTATTAAGTGGTTATTGCCATGATGAAGGTAAATGAGTTCCGATGGTCTCTCTCGAGATTTTTTTTTTAAAATACCTTGTTTACTACATACGCATGAATGAATAAATTGCACGATCAGATGTCGCGAAAATAAGCAGTTTTATTACATTTTCAACAGTGAAACACTTCAATAATTTGCCTGTGGAATGATATTGCATAATATTTACAGGTGTTATTTTTACAGAATGCTTTCCACGTTCGTTTTAATCGCGTACGTGAATTTACTTAAAACTTCTGTCAAAGATGGTGAAGTATTTCGCATGCATTATTACACTTACAAATGCTATTACATGTAAATGGGTCACTGTTTCATGTCGTATTGTGGTGTCGATGAACGATCGTTGTAAATCGTTTGCAACTATGTGGAAAAAACCCCGGAGTTATGACCAGTTCATAATGTTATAATTATTCTAGATTGTCTTAAACGCAAACATGGGTAATACCAGAAGAAGAAAAAGAAACAAATACAACAAACAAAAACAAAACAAAACGAAACAGTTACAATTCAATGAAGATGCTGTCTCACATCGTTTTAAACTTAAAAATTCTTTAGAGTAAGCTCTGTGAATAAATTTTGACCAAAAAAAAAAAATAAAAAAAAATAAATCGGAGGAGTGTTTCCATAAAGCTTAGACAACTAAATCATCACGGACATAAAGCATTGAGAATAATATAATGTATACAGTACTAAGCTTACATTTAACTTCATGGTAAAATTGATTTGAGCCAAAGTCATCGCTTTCTAACCATGTGTAATTTTATTTCGATCAAATATTGTAACTTGTTTTACAATGAAAAACTTTACATAAAAGTACGTGCAGATATTTTCATTGATAATCTAAATATTGTAACTTGTCTTACAATGAACAAATTTACTTTGTAAAAGTATTGAATAATTATTCTTTGATTTTTCGAACTATTTCTCACATCATTGCTGAAATCATTGCAAACTAACTTTAAGGGCTATTCATGATAGCAATCATAGGTGATTAAATGTGCTGACACACGATGCAATGACACACCAGCCAGTTTGTTAAAACATCATTAAGCTTTGATTAAACTCGTTCTTTGTACCACTCAAATAAAATTAAAATTTGAAATTCGATTGATAAAAAGTTATGTCCGAATTTCAATCGACTTACGGATCAAAATAACGACATCGCATTTGAACGATCCTAAATGTATTCCATGGTTTTGATGTATTTCGTCTCGGATTTTAATGAAATAATCATTTTACAATTATAGCTATTTGACATTGCTTTTCTCGCAAAATGTTTTGAAAAGCTTTTAATTTGATTGTCACAGATTGTACATTAGCACTTACCCTGTTTTTAGCCACCTGTTTTTCATGAGTATTAGTACAAAATAATTCCTGATAATTATTAATATTTTTTTAATTTATTTTTTCCTAATGGTTCCTTCTCTAATATCTCTATTCTCTAATAACATCTTTTCTGGTTTTCGACTTGTCAAATGTAAATTGGATTAAATGTTCATTAAATCAAGATGAAAGGAGATTAAAAGATTTTTCTTTCTTTTTTACTATTATACAACTTGGCATAGAAATAGTAATCAAAGTTTAGATTCTAACAAGGACTATATTCTTGGCGGAACTCTGGCGTAGGAATATATCACATAATTTTGTAATTCAGAATTACTGTAGATTTATGAGCTTATTTAGTATTTTCAAAGCATTAACATTAATGCTGGATTTTTCAACTAATGTGAACTAATAATAAGATACTTGAGTTTCAGGATGTGTTTTTTAAAATATGATTTTCCTATCAAATTACATTTTTATTAGCTTTTTAAATTGCTCATTTTATAAATCGATTTGTGTGAAAAAATTACTAAAATTGGATTCTCCTACTAAATGGTCAAAATATTAGCTTTTTTGTCAATTTATATCTTTAAGTAAAGTCTTTATAATATGTAAAAATCAGAAATACTTCAATATCGGAAACATAGAAAAATAATCAAAATATCTTTAAAATTGAAGAAAATTAGAGGAAATGCGGGCCTAGCAATATTAATTTTAGTTTAAATATTTATTTCAATTTAGTAGCATAACCTACTAGGCATTCTGATATTTTATCATTTCATTGAAGAATAGAAACTTCATATCTTAAACAGATGTCTACATAACTACAGATAACTACATTTATTTTTATCATCCTTTAAGTTGAGGAAAATGATAGTGACCTTGACCTGACCTTGGTGCGAAAACAAGATGGTCAAATTTAATTTAACTGATACTATCATTTGGTAGTATGGTCTGCTTAACTGTGTGAAAATTTCTTGAATTTCTCATTATAAGAAATACTTCTGATAACGAGAAGACTCCTTCCTTAAGGTAGTAAACAACAGCTCTTTCAAATTTCTCATTCAATTTCAACACTGATGTTTTCTGTTCAATATATCTCTGTCTCTCCGTGTGTCTGTCTGCCTGTCTCTCTCTAATATGAAAGAATAACAAGGCCTGTAGGAGAAGACGGCAGCGCTGTTGGTTAACGAATTTATTGAGTGACAATTTTTACAGGTGGTCGTCAAAATAGGTTCATATATCAATAGAACTTGTTTTTTTTTATTGGGCAATTTTTACAATTTATTCGCTATACCAATGAACACCGCCTATGGAAATAATTCATCAAAAGAAAGAACATACATATATCAGTGAAAAAAAGTATTTTTCTTATATCGGTTAAAGTCCCCAATTCCAAATCGATATTTTGTAAGAGGGGTTTTCAAGAAAAGAACCATATAATTCAAATAATTCTGACAGAAGACCTGATTTATGCTCGCAACATGATTATTTATAATTCTAAGAAATCCTCTCATTTATGAGGAGTGTAGCGATTCTACAATTGCGAGAGCATAAATAAGTTCAAGTAAAGCTTTCGGGAATAATTGTCAGCATGCGATGGTCTAAGTATTATCAAGGGTAAATGAAATAAATCTCACAACTTTCCGTGTGTCAGTAAGCCATGTTACAATTAATCTTACTTCCTTATTCATATCAATCAGATATAAAAAAAAAAATCTGTATAATAACTAATACAAAAAAATAATAATACAAAAAAAATCTGTATAATAACTAATAATAATGTTAATATAAAAATGTTTTCTTGTAAGATGATTTGAGTCATGGTTATAAATCATGTTATAAGACATGGATCAGAGTGTGGGAGAGATGACTTCAAAGAGCATTTCAATCCACTCTTTCAGTGACTCTGGAAAGTTAAGAGTATCAACTTTGTTTCAACTTTAAGCTCTTTAAGGAAAAGCTAGAGGGATTTAACTACAATTTCATGAGAGAAATCAAAGATCACCAAATATTGATTGGTCAATGTAGTTTCCTATTTTAAGGAAACTCTGTACACTCATCTATTATACATTTCTAAATCTGTTTGATGATGATTTTTGAGCGAAAGTATTAAAAACCCCTTTCTTTGTAATTAGAAAATGAGTGAGTACTTATCCTACTACAAGACATATGTTTTTGAAAAGTATCAATCAAACAATTCCTGGTGTTGATTTTTTAAAAGTTTTTTTCCTTTGACGCTTTTCTAACCAAAATCTCATGACAAATGTTTAAGCTTCACAGACGTAAAAATCTAAGTGTTTTGTTGGATTTACATTAATGGATTACAAACCATACAAACACATACATTTGTCAGTACTTCTATTGATTTGCTACTTTGCAAGCATGGTAAAAGAAACATAGAAATTAACTTCTACTAACAAATACTATTAGACATTAAGGGAACGTGTGCTTTTTAGATTGCATTAAAAATTTTAATTCTTCAGTTATACCATTCATTTTAAAATACAGTAAATTCATTTATAAAGAATATAGGTATAGCGCAACCACTGATTTACATTTTTACCAAATCCTTGTAAAAGTTAACAATTATAAAGAGTTCAGATATAGGGAATTTATATTGAGTCACGTAGAAGTGATATAACAAAATTTATGTCTTTTATATCGAACTGTTTTATAGTTTTTAATGACTCTATTGACTCAATTTTTTAAACAGTTTATTAAAAATGAATCCTCTAAATAAAACTCTAACAAATTAGTTAAACGTTAAACGAATTTAATTAATTACAAAACTAACTAAGCTTAACACAGGTCCATAGGAATTCGTTATATGAGAGCTATAGTTTACATTTACCGCTAGTGTTCCTGTATGGTTGAATGTACCGCAAGAATCTCATGTTAAGAGTTAAATAAAAGACATGCTTTGTTTCTTAAAAGTTAAATAAATTCAAGCCACATACGGAAAATGTGGTATAGTTTAAACAGATGATTGTATTTTTGATATTTCTACGATGTCATTATATTTTATATAGTTTGATATACTCCGTATACGTCATTTCATATACTATTATTGATAATTTATTAACTAAAATAAAAAACATTTTCAGGCTCAATGAAAAAAGTAATTTAAATTGTGTGTTCTTTTCTTGTGTCTACTGTCCTTAAAAATCAACATAAGATAATCCCCGTATCCCGCAAAACTGATCTCTACGAATTAAAATGATTAAAATCAAAATAACTATGCTGCTTTTAATCTAAATCTAACGGAAGTCATTCGGATCATTCATTAGGTCAATAAGTTCTTTGACAAAATGTCGCGAGCCTATTTATAGCATAGCACATTTAACAATTGAATATATGATATAATAGCAACCAATTACATTCATCCATAGAAAGGTTAGGTAGCATTATTTAGTAAGTATACTGACAAAAAAAGGAGATTCTTATAATTACATTTTCTTTATTTAACTTTAAGGTTTTTATCAAAACGAGAAAATACATTAGGTAGCTATTAATCCAAATTTTGACCCTCATAATAATCAGCAAATTCATAAACATTCTCATCTGTACAATCTGGCTCTGTTGAAGTAATAGGATTCTGACGAGATTCATTGTTCACTCTGAGAGTCAAAGTGCTGTAGCAAGCTTCTTCGTAAGTACATGTATCATACAGATGTTCTGCTTGTTCGTCGTGTACAGCTGCATTTTCTGTAATTTGTTGATCTTCTTCCATAACATACAACGCATTGTGATGATCAAGACATTTTAAAAAAAATTCGGAAGTGCTAGTAATGTTTTTGTTTCATTCTCATTGCTTTTTGTTTAATGGTATTAAGGTTAAACGAAAATTCGTGTGATGTTTGAAAGATGCGAAATAATCTTCTGAGATATTCTTTACTTTCGTTACCTTCTATTTTTCTTCCAAAGTAGAGCCTAAGAATCATCATCGAAGAAAACTTGTTCTTTACTAAATATGAAATCAACATAATTACATGTACCTAAATATTAGTCCTATTGGGTGTCACTAGCATCCCCCTTCCCCTCAAAAAGTTAACTAATGAGACACTGTATATTTTTTTTTTAGGAGATACCACCCAGTCTTCTGAGATATCTCCCAACAAGGGTTTGTGTGGAAGACTTCTTCCTCGGCCGTTAGCTAGCAGCGGCAACATTGCAACGCTCAAGTTCAAAAGTATGGTAGTCAGTACAAGCACTGGATTTAAGTTGACCGCCACGGTCCAGAGAAGTAAGGCTTTATTATCATTTAACGGTTTTAAAAAGATAATAGAGAAAGAAATTTTGAATCAAGAAAACCAATTTCACCCAAATTTTAACTTAAACCCATTTAAATTACAATCTAATAGGACCAGATTCCGAGATTTGATCAAAGAACAAGTTTCAATGTCTTGATCGTATTTGCATTGACGCTAAGCTGAAATGTGACCAGGAGGTCAAAAGCTGTCGAGACAATTCGGACGAGTCTGCGCAATATGCTGGTTGTGAAGGTCAGCACAGATGTTTATGTTGAATTTGTTAACATTTATATTCATAGACTAGCTCATGAAATCCAACACGTGTAGCTAATTAAAAAAAGAGTAAACTTCAAGTTTCTATTTTAGGAATACTGGCCAAATGGACGGATCTAAGTACTTTCGCAAGAGATGGAATCATTGTGGGAACAGTTGTTGGAATGGGTTTAATTCTATGTTTATGTGCAACAGCATGTATTTATTTCTCCCCCCAAAAACGAAGACTTAAAGATTAAATGCAGCCATTTTAAATTTCATCTGTGTTTATCAATTAGAGCAAGATATTTTAGCTCATTTTTTCTTCCACAGTTAAAATTTCAAATTCGTCAATTCACGACTTTTTGTTTTATTTACAAGGTTTTTTTTTTTTAATTCAATTAAAATGCATTCTAAAAACCAAATGTTGTGCGAGTATGTAAAGCCTTTTTGTGCTAGTGTGTCTAGATTTTTGTCTTTGAAAGCAAGTTTTTCTGCCTTGTTTAGATGGTCCAGTGTCTTGTGCGTTGGTTGAACACTGCAATATATTGATTTTATTTAATACTATGAAGAATATTTCAATTTATGTCCCGGAAAAGTCCTTATATAAAGCCCTTTTCATAATAAAAAAGATAATCTATGCAACGAACTTGGATTTATATTCCTACTTGTTAAACATATTGTTTTTATAACAAATTTCATTATGTTGTCAATTTAAAGAATTGTCAATTTAAAAAAAAATCAAACATTTCACTCAAAATATTCGAAAGCGTCAGTTTATTGACAGTGGTATACATTTAAATAAAACGTTTTTCGTTTGAACGACTGCATCATTACGCCCTGACTGAATACAATTCTGTTTTAAATTAACATTGAATCGTAGTTGAACCGAAGCTTTGTTCCCTCTGTCCGTACGAATTTGCTATAAGAAAATGTAAGTTATAATCTTCCTATTTACTTATCACCATTTGATGTCAGAGTAACAATCCAATACGATTCATAGTCGACTCGGAGCTTTGTTAATACGAACACACCTGTGAAGCTGTATGACATATTACCTGAAGCTTACACGATCTAATCAACTGAATGAAGTTTTCAGTTATTCAGCTGCTTCAGTCATATCAGTAATATACACGTTTGGTGGCTCTTCCTCATCACTATGATATGTATAACGATGTGCAAACTCATATATATTGTCATCATCTCTAAAGACTGGCTGTCTCAATGTATTAGGTTCCCGACCAGATTCCTTGTTCACTCTTAGTACCAATGTACTGTAGCAGGTATCCTCGTAACTACATTCACCATACAGAGGCTCTGCTGGATCTTCACGTACACTTGGGTTTTCCCGAATCCTTGATGTATCTTCTAAATCGTACACCATATTATGATGAACGCGACATTCTGTGAAATTTAAAAATACTTGTTAAGAACTTTTACCTTATTTTCATTGTTTTTTGGTTGATTGATCTCTGATTGCATTGTAATTCATATATTGTGTTTGAAGGCAAGCGTAGGAATAGATTTAATGGTAAATTTACAACCTTGTTTTTGTCTCATCAAGTGCAAACTATAATATGAAAAATAAAATTGTTCATCAGGTATATATCATGTACATTAACATTTATAATATCAAACACAGGAAGAAAATAATTCTGCACAAAAATATAATACCGATATAACAGTCCTATTCCGAATACAATACACACACCAGTGACAGTTGCTGCTCCGATGAGGAATGAAATCTTGGAATCTGTTTCTTTTGTTGATGAACCTGTTGTCACGGGATGTATTTCTGTTACCGAACTTTTATTAAACCGAATATATATTGTATGAAAGGATCAAATAAAAAATCGTTTAGCAGGATTTTATTTACATTTGAAATTTTAATATAAGAGGATTTTAAATTTGTTTTTGGATACAGAAAGTATAATTGTTAGGCAATGACTATCAGGACAGTGATCCAAACCATTGTTCAGAAGACTTGTTCTCTGATCGGAAATAATTTTTATTAAAAGGACGAGCGCAATACGAATTATAAACATAATATAAAATAAAAGTAATTCAGGTTTCGGTTAATCTTGTGTTAATTTTAATCTAACAGAGGTGTCAGGCCAAAAAGTGTTGTAAATGTTAGACAGTAAAAAAAAAATGAGATACTTAAAACCACATACACGAGAATCAATTTTCTATCCCTAATTTGTAGTTGGTTGAGATCTAACCAAGCATTTATCCATTCGAGACCATAAGACATCAAGATTTGTCTTTTCTCAAACACCATCTAACTGTGTCTAAGAAATGTGCGTATCAGCTTCCTTACGCTTATATTTTCTGGTACTCTTTGCAAAACCATGTTGATGAGATGTCCTGTCTTGCAGTACTATCAATGTTTGGGCCATTAATTTTACTCTCTGAAGCAGGTTCTAAAGATGCATCCACATCTTTTTACACTTCGAAGTAAGTGTTATGGTCATCATAATAAAAGCCATTCTGGTCACTCACATGAACAAAACAATCAGAATCTGAGCAGCCTTCTGAATATTATTCATATGTGGAGAAAAAAATATTTGCATCACCTCTTTTTCCGGTGAAATACATGTAAACTTCCCTGACAAATGGTTCATTTCCAAGTCATCGTTTCTGTGCTACTCTCAAACAAAATATGATATTTATCATCATCATTGTTTTATTCGTCAACATTATCTTTTTTGAATAATTATCGGATTCTTTTCTACTTTCAGAAGATTCGTTGGTAGTTTGGGACTGATAAACCTTAAAATTCTTTAGTCAAACTACACTGATTTCGTCGCTTAATTGCCTCTGAAATTATTTTGAACACCATCACCAGCCCCTTATAGGGGTGGGTATTGAAAGAAATGCTTAAATATATGTTCAGTCCGACGCTGTAGTTTACAAGTATGAAGTTTCCTTGTTCGGTGTTTGCCAATACTGGAGTCAGAAGACGGGATCTGAATCCTTGCTTCAAAGTTTTGCACTTAATTCAATTTATAATAATATATACATATACACGACGTCCGACAAAATCGATTGTATATAATTATACACGTATTGTTAAATAATATTGATGCCATTTTATGATTAAAAGAACCAGGACGCATTCTTACTCAGTAATGTAACTGCTCATTTTATCTTGATTAAATACTTATATACAAACAATTTTTTATCTTATGCAAACAGAGTTCATAGATAGACCTGATCTAGTTCTGTTTTTAGAAGACAGGTTCATATGAATTCGAAGTCTTTAGTTTAAAAACATCGAATTCTCCCTGCCATGTGGGCGGAACTTATCAAGGTCAGGTACTAAGGGTAAACCACTTAAGGTGGTAATGGTGATGATATTATCTCAAGTATAGGTCTACTATATACCCTATAAATATAAACAATATATTTCTATAAATTCATTTTTAAGGTTGAAAGTTCATCCACTAATGCAGCATTCAAAATATATATTATTGTTGGTCAAGCTGGTACTTATTTCGCATTTTATGAAAATTAAAAGTGGGTATACTTCTGGCCATTAATGATATAAATCTGAAACAATTTCATTAGGGAACGGTTAAGTACACGTAGTTCGTTAATAATAAAATTATATTATAATGGTCTGACAACTAATGCAACAGTACATCAGATAACTACAGGTGTCTCTTATAGTAGACTGTATTAAAAATCAATATGAAAAATTGATATGACATGCACAAACCTTGGTTTGGTTGTATGACAGTGCTACCGGTTGCTATAAGAAAATGAAGTAAAAAAAAATAACAGGTATAAGCCAATTGACGTGAAAAAAATCAAGCAATAAGTGAAACTTTTACTTGAGAGTACTGCGTCGGTTGAAGTTGGACATGACTCCGCAATATACGATGAAGTAACGTTCTCTGACAGGGAGCTGTCATTTGTCATACTTAAATTGCTGAAGTCTAATCTTTTTAAGCATCCACACTCTCGATGGCAGAATTGTGTTTCATCACAGTGACAAGTATTACGGCATAAAATGCCGTAAGAATTGTTTCCACATGTTTGAAGGCAGTTCACTCCAAAAAAGCCGGGACTGCATGCTGGCAATATCAAAAAAGTAAAGAAGTTTACTTGTCCAAAGTAAAAAAAAACCCAAACTAAATTACTTTCTTTAGTATTTCTTTCATTATATTTTGTTTCGCAAAATGAATAAAGAATATTCATTCCTTTACCTGATTTAGCAAAATGCTTATATATTAAAAAAATATTGCCGTGTATATGTAAATGATTTCATTTCATCTAGTATGTGCTATGTTAACCCATACCTACCTACACATTTATTATTCTTTTCTTCATAGTTCCTACAGCATTTTGAAATATTTCTAGAAGTACATACAAGACAGCTTGTACAAATTAACTGTACGTAATTCAAACTCTAAATTTCCTATTACATGTATAATTTTGAATCAACAACCATCCCCATCCATTCCAGTGTAATATTCAGAAGGAGCTAGAGCTGGATTATTAAGAAATTTTAAGATGCCTAGCTGAAGTGAATTATCAAAAGAATATTTGAAGTGATTGTTAACGAACGAGAAAATGTTCCACTAGATTAAGTAAAAAAGAAAAACAAAATCAACGGATGAAAAGACAATTAAATGCGAAGTAGTTTGAGAAGAAGCTAAACAGTAAAAATACTTAAAGCTGCTTGGTCCGATATGCTCTAAAACGGTGGTTTTATTTAGTATGTATATAATAAATGCATAAAAGTAGTTTTCCCAGTCATTTAAGCGATATTCCAATGAGAAAATGGTATAAAAAGTTTGTTTACAAAGCAAACTTTACATAAAAGGGTAACGCGTTATTTCGCTTTATATTAACATTCGCCCCCAACTTCGAGTCGGGTATGATTGTATTACGACTTTGGCATTCGCTATAAATAATGGAAATCGGCTTTTAAAAATGTGTTGGCAAATAAAATAAACCTATGTACATTTTTTCACCAATCTTTCTGAAGTTTGTTGTGCTTACAATCGATGTATATAATGCGCAGTGGGATGAATAAACCCAAGCAAACTAGAACGAAACCAAACGGTTTCTTTTTCATAACTCATCCATGATGCATTAGATTTCTTATTTTTTTTTTTTACATACAACGTTTATTTTTATTTACTACGAATATTTCTATCTTTGAAAAAGAGACCGATTTTGCTGCTGTACATATATGAAAGTCTATAATTTTTTAAGATTATTAGTTTGTATGGAAAATTATTTGATACTGTAATAACCAAAAAATCAGACCAAGCAGCTTTAAAACATTTCTTTTTCTTTTAATAATTATATAGGCTCTTACCTATTATTCTCATTATACATACAAATGTTCTTTCCTGTAAGACCGTAGGAAGACATAACATGGACGAACATAAACAAAACAAAGCTTACAACATCCATGACTTTTAAAACACCACAAAATTTATATCGATACTTTGTTATCATTTATAATATATGCATAAACTTCCTATACCTAATAATTATTTGCTATAGAATTTTTCTTTCATATTGAAATAAGGAAATGATTTTGAACCCTATTTCAAATATATATACCCCAGAGTTTTAATTCAGTTTATTTACTTTCAAACAACAGTTACTATGAGAGTGAAGTGAAATATTTTTAATTTTTTGATGATTCTAGCTTTATGAATACTGTTATGCATTTCGGTATAACCAATAATTTTTAGTGCTCATTTTTCTGTAATACATTTTTTGAAAATCTACAATCGACAAAAATACCCAGTTTGAATGCATAAAACTAAAACAGAAATGAAATAATTTAAAATAAAAGAATAAAAATCATGAATGACACATCGCATTGATAAATAAAATAAATGAATGAATGATTATAAAATGTGCGTATATTAGTGCAGTAAAAATATATGCAAATGAGAGTCTTTCTTAAAAAAATTGCTAATTAAGATAAAATTTATACTTATTAAGTGGTATTTGCCATGATGAAGGTAAATGAGTTGTGATGGTTTCTCTTGAGATTTGTTTGTTTTAAAAATACGTTTGTTTAATACATACGCATGTCTCAATAAATTGCACGATCAGATGTTGCAAAATTAAGCAGTTTTATTACATTTTCAACAGTGAAACATTTCAATAATTTACCAAAGGAATAATATTGCGTAATATTTACAGGTGTTATTTTTACAGAATGCTTTCCACGTTTGTTTTAATCGCGTACGCGATTTTACTTAACACTTCTGTCAAAGATGATACAAGTATTTCGCATGCATTATTACACTTACAAATGCTATTTCATGTACATGTAAATGGATCACTGTTTCATGTTGTATTGTGGTGTTGATGAACGATCGTTGTAAACCGTTTGCAACTATGTGAAAAAAAAACCAGGAGTTATGACCAATTGAAAACCAGATGAAAAAACCCAAATACAACAAACAAAAACAAACATAAACAAAGCAAAACGAAACAGTTACAATTCAATGAAAATGCCGTGCCGTATCTCACATCGTTTTAAACCTAAACTTCTTTAGAGTAAGATCTGTAAAAGCAATATTGTTTGACCAAAAAAAAAAAAATCAGAGGAGTGTTTCCAAAAAGCTTAGACAACTAAATCTTTATGGACATAGAAGCATTGAGAATAATATAATATAATGTATACAATACTAAACTTACATTTAACTTCATAGTAAAATTTATTTGAGCAAAAGCAATCACTTTCTAATCATGTATAAGTTTATTTCGATTAAATATTGTAACTTGTTTTACAATGAAAAACTTTACACAAAATTAACAGATATGTTCATTGATAATCCAAATATTGTAACTTGTCTTACAATGAACAAGTTTACTTTGTAAAAGTATTGAATAATTATTCTTTGATTTTTCGAACTGTTCCTCATATCATGGCTGAAATCATTGCAAACTAACTTTAAGGGCTTTTCATGATAGCAATCAAAGGTGCTTAACTGTGCTGACACACGATGCAATGACACTCTAGCCAATTTGTCAGAAATCATTAAGTTTTGATTGAAATCGTTCTTTGTGACCACTCAAATAAAGTAAAAATTTGAAATTCGATTGATGAAAAGTATGACCGAATTTCAATCGACTTAACGGATCAAAATAACGACATCGTATTTAAACGATCCTAAATGTCATCAATGGTTTTGATGTATTTCTTCTCAGATTTTAATAAAGTTGTATATCATTTTACAATAACAATTTGACATTGCTTTCCGGATCTCAAAAGGGTTTTATTTGTCACAGATTGTAAATCAGCACTTATCCTGTTATAAGCCACCTGTTTTCATGAGTTTTAGTACAATATAATTCCTGATAGCTAATAATATTTATTTTTCCTAATGGTTGCTTCTCTAGCTAATATCTCTATTCTCTAATAGCAATTTAATGGGACATTAAGGTAGTTCACAATAGCTCTTTCAATTTTTTCCTCACATTCAATATCAATACTTTGATGCTTTCTATACAATATCTCTCTGTCTCTCTCTGTTTGTCTGTTTCCCCTCTGATATAAGAATAACATTTCAAGTCCAGTATGAGAAGACTGCAGAACCGCACAGTCAATAATAAAATTTGCTGTATTTAACTAATATTATTAGTATCTGCAGAGCTGTTGGTTTACGAATTTAATGATAGTTTTTACAGGTGGTCGTCAAACTAAAAGTTTCATACATCAATAGAACTGGTACTTTATTTCAAAAAGTATTCTCTATACCTTTGAACACCGTCTATGAAAATATTTAAAAATAAAAATTCATTAGGCAATAGAGTCAAACGAAACGAAAACAATTCTGATAAGTATCAGATTATGCATTAAACACAAAAGTATCTGGCTATAATTATTCAAGGATGATTCATCAAAATCTTTTCCGGTAAAAAGAAAGAATATATCAGTAAAAAGGATTTTCCTTATATCAAATTAAAGTTCCAAATTCAAAATCATTATCGTGTAAGAGGATTTTTGATGAAAGAACTAAATAACTAAAGTCATTTTGGCGTAAGACCTGATTGTTGCTCGCAACGTGTTTAAAATGTAATCCTGCGCAAATCCTTCCATTTATTAGGAAGAGTCTACAAATGCGAGAGCATAGTTCAAGTAAAGCTTTCGAGAATGATTGTCAGCATTCGATTGCCTGAGTATTATTAAGGGTAAATGAACTAAATCTCAAAATTTTCCGTGTGTAAGTAAGTAATGTTACAATAAATCTAACTTCCTTATTCATGTCAATCAGATATAAACAAATGTTCTGTACAATAATTAATAATAATGTTAATATAAAAATGTTTTCTTCCAAGATGTTTTAATTCATGGTTATAAATCATGTTCTAAGACGTGGATCAGTACTGGGGAGAGATGACTCCAACGAGTATTTCAATGCACTCTTTCAGTGAATCTGGAAAGTTAGGATTATCAACTTGGCTTCAACTTTAAGCTCTATAAGGAAAAGCTAGATGGAAAAATTGAGAATCATTAAAGATCACCAAATATTCAATGTAATTTACCATTTTAAGGAAACTCTGAACACTCATGTATTATGCATTTCTAAATCTGCTTGATGATGATTTTTGAGCGAAAGTATTAAAAAACTCTTTCTTTGTAACTAGAAAATAAGTGAATACTTATCCTACTTCAAGACATCTGCTTTTCAAAAGCATTCAAATCTTTGAACAAATTTCGCCAGAATTGAGTTAAGTTTTTCATTTAAAAACTCAAGAGCAACTTTGATTAGAGGTTAAAGGCCCTTATTGAAAGCTTTTATCGCCATGAATAACATCTGTATCGTCCTTTCTTAAAAATATCTGAATATCCTTTATGATACTTTATACTTTATGATACTGTTTTCCGTTCTATGATCTGAACAACTCGAGGGACTCTTTTTAGTTTACGTATATAGTTCATGACGTATCTAGCAACTACTCTAGGGTTGTTATTTGTATTAGAGGCTTCTAGCCAAAGAATTGTCCTCGAGTATCCATCAATGGCCCCATTGATAGCAATTCCAAAAGGTTACAGTTTGTCGTAAGCATCGGTATGAATTTTAAAAATTGGCCTTTTATTATAATATATATCCTTCGTTGAGGACGATGACGAGACCTCAGAGCCACAGCATTTGGGCTGGTTACTTTCAAAACACTGCGAACTCTATTCTGCATTGTTCGGACGTTGCACATCACGTTCAGCAGTTTCCACATCGCTATATATCCTAAAATGATATATCTTTCTTGATGGAGGAAACAAATAGTCTTTATGGTTTCGATTTTTGGAAATTCCATTATATTCCTTCATAGACCCGTTTTATGAAGAACGCGTTTTAAATTTCGTAAGCTTAAAGATATATTATGTACACAAAACATAAATCCAATAATCTCACTGTACTTGTATCCCAAATAAAAATAATGTCTAATGAGTTGATTTCTTTTCATTTCATTGATACAACATACACTTGGGATAAGTGGTAATAAACAAACTCCTGTCAGAAGGAAGTTCCTCTGAAATAAGTAACAAAATTAGAATTTTAGATGAAACAAATTTTAGGAATATCAGGAACAGTATCTTTCAGTATTTTATAGCATTGACAATGTTATGGGCGGCGGAAAGGCTAAAAAAGATATTAATGCAAAAACGAACAACTAATTTTTAAAAACATGCTAAAATACGAAACAGACTAGCTTAAAACAAAATCGACAGACTCTTTTGCAAAATCAAGAGACACTGATACAAAACCAACAGTCATCCTATAATTGTCTTAAGAGTTATTTTTGAATAAAGATAACTTCAAATCCGTATTCAAGAGAAACAGTGCACTAAAAATAAACATCATAAAACAAATGAATTAACTTAAGAGTCGAACCCAGGACCTCTGCTTTATCTATTTTTCTTTTGTTTCTAAGTAGTTTCTTAGTATACCACATGTCTTTCTTTTCAGGCCGATGGCAATATTATTTTTACCACAAACACAAGAGAAATATTTACCCATTTGAATTATACACATTTAAAAAGAGAATGTGCTTGAAGCTAATTTATTGGATGTTTACTGCCCGTGTGGGGATAAACTATCTACGATAGCGTTTCAAAAATCATAAAGCTGTACTTACTTTTGGAGAGTTTGTCAGCTAATCATGCACCGGCTGGAAATGAATATCAAGTTATGTGACGTTTCATTAGATCTCCCGCGCCCCCGAAATCATTCGACAAGACTTCATAATGTTGATAAGACAATAAAAAAAAACAAGACAATGTACATGTTATAATACAAGTCTAGGCCCCGATACGTTTCCGTACATTATGAATAAAAAATAACTTTTGATTTATCTATTGGTAAAATGATCAAATGTATATCAATGTATGAGTTATAACATAAAAGGGTAGGCCCCTATACGCTTCCGTAGAAAAAAGGCGTTATTACGCCTTAAAGAAAGCCTTGTAGAAAGGCGTTATAATGCCTTTTGGATAGGCGTTAGAACGCCTTTTAGATAGGCGTTATAATGCCTTTTTCGCATTATAACGCCTTTTAGAAAGGCGTTATAACTCCTTTTGGAAAGGCGTTATTACGCCTCTTGAAAAGCGTTATTACACCTTTTGAAAAGCGTTATTTCACCTTTTTCCGCGTTATTATGCCTTTTAAAAAGGCATTATTACGCCTATCGGAAAGGTGTTAATATGCCTTTTAGAAATACGTTATAACGCCTTTTTTTGCGTTATAAGGCCTTTCTAGAAGGGGTTTTAATACTTTTATTCGCATTATAATGGCTTTTTTGCGTTATAACGGTTTTTGAAAATACATTATTACAACTTTTTCGCGTTATTAAGCCTTTTATTTCATTTTTCAGTTACATTAATTAATTAATAGAGCATGTGATTTTTAAAATTGCATGAACAATTTTAATTCTTCAGTTATATCATAAATTTTCATATACAGTAAATTCATTTATGAAGAAGATAGGTATAACGCAATCACTGACTTACATTTTTACGAAATCCTTGTAAAAGTTAACATTATAACGAGCTCCGATATAGGAAATTTGTTTTTAGTCACGTTGAAGAGATATAACGAAATTCGTGTCTTTAATATCGAACTGTTTTATAGTTTTTAATGACTCTTTTGACTCTATTGGCTGCCTGTCAATCGAGTATTCTATTTTATATATCTCTTGATATATTTTGAAGAAAAAATATTTTCCATTCTCTCTACATTTATCTCTGAGCTTAAAGCTCAAAAGAGCTTTTCTGATCACATTTTGTCCTTCGTCCGTCCGTCCGTCTGTCAGTCCGTCCGTCTGTCTGTCCGTCCGTCTGTAAACTTTTCACATTTTGAACTTCTTCTCTAAAACCACTTGGCCAATTTCAACCAAATTTGGCACAAAGCATCCGTATGGAAAGGTGAATATAAATTGCAGAAATGAAAGGCCAGTTTTTATTCAAAGCGGAGAAAACCTCGAAACTGCAAAAAAAAGGGGGGTGCATTTTTTAAAATCTTCTTCTCAAGAACTACTGTGTCAAATTCAACGTAATAAAGCATAAATCATCCTTATAGAAAGGAAAATATAAAGTACAAAAATTAAGGGCTAATTTTGTTCCAAATTTGAGTTATAACGAAAATAATGATAATTGGGTTCAATCAGTTTAGAACTTCGGGTTCGGTATTCCATATATCGAAAACAAAGTTCTTTGTTTGAAGCAGCCGTGTTGGACGTATTATAAACGGGTCAATCTGACAAAGATGAATTTGTTTGTTGTGCAACAGTTCGCGTGCGAAGAGAATCTTTGAAACATGCAAGATACATTGGTGCCGATTTTGTGAAGTAAATTGAAATTTTTATATTCCATTGCGTTAACATTTTACTTTTGACGGTAGTTTTAGCTTGTTTTGATTTTCGTTCCATTTTCATTAATTATGCTTTGTAATTTGGAGAACTATTGTCTGTATTTTGTAATTTTTACGTATCAAATCAAACATGGGCTTCGGTAGATCAGACAGTTGACTTTTTACCTGCGCAAAATAAGCAAAATCTGATGTATTAACAACATACTAAAATTGATAATTCGGTATGATCTTTGCGTAATGGTTGATTAATGCAACGCGTTTTGTTAAGATGCTCAGCATTTTCTCGATTCTATTTAGTCTAAACAGAGATTAATTTCGCTGATGGAAATATGTAGGTATATATATGATTCATTTTGAAAAATAAATTGTGCTCTTT
>WFKH01010931.1:24715389-24722889 GCA_016163765.1 Magallana hongkongensis | reverse complement strand
GGATTTTGATTTACATATTCATACACAACCTATATTGAAAATAATTGTTTGTGTATATTAGCATTTCGGAGTCTGAAAACAAAATCCTTCATATTAATAAATTGGTCACTTAATTTATTAATCAATCTGCTTTGCTCCTCCTTCTGAAATTTCTTTCATTAATTTAATGAATTTCTTAATATATGTTCATCCATTTTACATAAAAAGACTCAGAGAGTACATGTAGAACAATTAAACGAACCATTTTATATAGATCTTTTCTTGTAATAACGAGATCATTTCTCGTAATAAGAGATCTTTTCTCGTAATAACGAGATCATTTCTCGTAATAAGAGATCTTTTCTCGTAGTAACGAGATAATTAACTCGTAATAACGAGATTTTTTTCTCGTAATTACGAGATCTTTTCTGGTAATAACGAGATAATTAACTCGTAATAACGAGATCTTTTCTCGTAATTACGGGAAAATATCTCGTAATCACGAAATAAATATATTTTTTTATGTGGCCCCATTCGTCTTTCGTAGATACGTAATGATGATAAGCTTATTAAAATCTTAAAAGATGATGGGACAGTATGCTGGCAAAGGGAGTTTACTTATTTGGAAAGTGAAAGTAATACCTATACCGATGGCTCATAATATTGTGCTAATACATGTATTTTGCTTACCTATATTGGTCTACATCATAATGATAATCCAATTAGAGCACAATATGAATCCCTTTTGGTGATCATCACAAAAGAAACGTTTATGCATGTTAATTAATCCTTTTCTGCAGATGGAAAACATACCGGAATGTATACACCACGTGAAACCCATCTAACCAAAAAGCTGGGTAAAACTAGTACCCTCTAATGCGGCCTGCAGACCTGTGTTGTGTACATAACTTCAGACAAAGATCAGCTATTTGTAACATGCATGTATTTTTATGACTTTATTCTTCAAAACCCGTTGCACTATTTTATTATGTAAATAACTATGTAAAGCACACATTTCAGTCTCAAGGTGGTACATGACACCTGCATATCTTGATGTACTCCCTATTGAAATAAACAATAAAGTATAAATCACTATAATATTTCCCCTCAAAATAATGTTACCTAACAGTGAAGCGCAATGGGTTAAAGCGTTAACTACGTGTCGGTAAGTAGAGAATTCAAATCCTGCTGGGGCTTTTCTATTTTTACTTAAGTTTCCAAAAATTTAAAAACTAATACTTTTTTTTTTTTTTTGCCAAATACATGTATTGTAAAATTTTTAAATTCTAAAACATCACCATGAAAGAATTTTGATTATAACGCACTTTCATACACATTTATATCGACATGTGTCTTGTACCACCTTAAATCAGTAATTATATCTTCTGTCCTGGCAGTTCTGCATTGAAAATCATTGCGCAATATAATTATTTCATTTATTTTGCACTGTTTACAATCTTCTTTGATGCAACTACATGTACAGGCTTTCGTTGTTATCAAAATATTCTGATGTTTTTTTTATCCATGAGGAGTGTGTGTGTGTGTGGGGGGGGGGGGTGTTTAGAGTAATACATGTGATTGTGTTTCCAGGGGGGGATTGAGGTCCAAGGTGTATTTTTGGTAATTTTACTATTACGGTTATATAAATGAGTTTTCAAGGGGGGAGGAGGTTCTGGACCCCTCACTCCCACCCCTTCTCTAAATTCGTGCACACGATGATGTTGGCACACAGAAGCAAATCTAAAGTCGGCAACCGCCGAGGGGAGGGGGCATAATTTAATTTTGTTTGTAATAATTATGTAGACCATACTTTCTATGACATGAAATGTTAAGATTATTGATTAACTTAAAATTCACATGCAAAAAGTTCAACCCCAAATTAAACAAAAGGGCCGCTCATGTGTATTATGGGATGGAATCTCAATTTATGAAAATTATAATTTTTAAAAATGATCGGAAATTGCATGTAGCTTTCGTTTTTACTAAAACTGGTACAAAACAGTGTTATTTAGGGGCAAACACTTGGTGCGGGTATTACTGTCTAATGACAGCATCTAGTTTTTCTTGTGTCTACTGTCCGTAAAAATAATCATTGCATAATCTCCATATCCCACAAACTGATCCATACAAATAAAACTGATTAAAATTAAAATAGATATAATGTTTTTAATCTAAATCAAACGGATATGATTCGCACGTTCCATACAGGTGTACTGATTGTTCCTCGTGTACAGCTGCATTTTCTGAATTTCATTGATCTTTTTTAACATACAACGCATTGTTATGTTCAAGGCATTCTTAAAAACAATTCATAAGTGCTAGTCATGTTTTTGTTTCATCCACTTTGCTTAATGTTTAATAATATTTAGGGTTAAACGTTAATTCATGTAATGTTTGAAAGATGCGAAATATTCTTCTGAGATATTCTTTACTTTCGTTACCTTCTTTTTTTCATCCAAAGTAGAGCCCACGAATCATAAACAATGTTGTATTCAACTCAAATATCATGCAAGGTTTAGCTTGTCGAAGAAAAATTGTTCTTTATCAAATACGAAATCAACATAATTACCTAAATATTAGTCCTATTCCAATCACAATGCATGCAACAGTTACACTAGCTGCTCCAATAAGATATGGTATGCTGAAAAGTATCTCATTAATCGTGGTACCTGTTTCCGGAAATAAAAACAACGCCAGGGAGACTGATTTTACGTATTTCAGAACCTTATTATATAAAAACGAAATACATGTACTCAGTACGTTAATACCAATCGGTTAAACTGTGATTTTTTTTATAACTTTGATTTACTATATTATGCTTAATATTCGAAAAAAAATGTTCTGAAAATAGGAATGTTCTTTGAATTGGTAAATCAATTTTGAAAGTTTTAAGAATTATTAATATTCAATTATAATATATCAAATATAATCATGGTCATTAATCAGTACACGATTCACAGTAATTACCTCAACTTTAAAAACGTTCAGTATCTGTAGCCTAAACGCACCTGTTAAATAAACAAAAAAATGTAGGGCTTTGCACATCAATACTTATAAATAAAGGCAGTTTGCCGATAAAGCCAATAAACTACGAAATGCCTGTACCAGAGTAACTGCTTACACCTTTGGTATTTCAACACTTGTGAGTTGATGTCCGTAAACTATAATTGAATTTTACCTGATAAGTCATTATTGTGAAATTGATTAAAAACCTCACTCATTTTCGATAAAAGAGACTGAAATAGCAAAAATGAGATTAAGGTCGTGTACACGCTTTGACGGATCCAAGTCAGTGAGAGTTTGCATCAAAATGTATGCTTGCAATGAAATAATATTAAATAATTACGAAAAAAGTGAATATATTTACCGGTAACTAATTTAGAGTATACAGTCATTTCAAGCATATGTTTTACGACATACACCATAGCATAACATAGCATTGAAATCTCATACCATATCATTGAAAGCTCATTCCATAGGATTGGAATCTCATAGCATATCATCAGATTCTCATTCGTCATAGCATACCTAGCGTACAATAGCATAGCATACAACATAATTTCAACTCGGTTTTTAATGATTTTGTTTAAAAAAAAATGTTTATATTGCAAATAAGTGGTAAACTTTGGGTTTTTTTTTTCATTTTTTTTAACTTCGAAATGTTTAAAACTGTTCTCTATATGGAGGTATTTTTATTCAAATCTCATAGCATAGCATAGCATAGTTTACCATATCATTAGGTCTTTTATTTCAATTTCTGATAGCATAGCATACAAATATCATAGCATATTGCATTTAAATCTCAAAGCATATCATTAAAATCTCATACCATAGCATAGCATAAAGTTGTAAAAGATATGCATAAAATGACTGTACATGAGAAAGGTTGAATAAATAAAATGAGCTAATTCGTTTCTTGTTTGCACGATTTTAGTTTTGATGAAAGATCTTTCCAGAACGGGGTAACCAAGAACGCGGGTTGACTAATTAACATCATGACGGAAATGTAGGACAAGGTAATTGATACCCTGGATCGGACAACTTTGGTTTAAATAAACAAATAAGTATGCATGCAATCGCGTTTTTAGATTACACATATTTTTAAATAGTAAATTGTATATTACTTTAAACGTATTATATTTAGCGTGAACGATATTTGTTGGAATATGATTTTTCAACAAGTCAGCGTGGATTTGATTTAACGCAACTCTGAATGTACCTATTTATCTGCTTATATATTTTACATTTGGCGATGTACTTGATTTAGCGGACGCCGTTTTCCGCCAAAAACGCTAAATAGAATACGCAGCCAAATGTAATACATTTACAGTAATTTGTGATCCATGAAGAGATTGTGTTGCGAAACTCTACGGTATATATGAAATCGATCTACGCTTAAACGGGGACATTGCATCAGGAGAGGGGGGAAGGGGGATTGGGGGTTGGTCCAACTCATCCATTTAGTTTTCATAACAGGCTTTTATCCGAAATTTTACGTAAAGATAACTTACATGCACTTGTGACAGTGTTGAAAATTATTGTGAAATTTGAAATAAACAAAATTTAGAAAATAAATACAACGCACTACTTCCCCTCTCCGTTTTAAATAAAAAATAGAAAACCTTATAGGACCATGCAAATGCGATCGAGGGTTGACATTAAATACAATATATAATGCAAAAATTGAAAGTATTTCCATTCGCAAGAAGCTTTTAACGAAACAAAAGCAAATCCAGTGCCATCCAGTAGGTTGCTTTTTGTGTCAATTTTTAAAAATAGGTTAAAAAACAATTTAGACATAGTATATAAAAAAGATTGAACAAAAAAAATCTGGTTCAATATTAGAAGAATTTGGTTTTAATTCCTCAAGTGGCAATCCAACTTATACTCATGGCTCTTTTTCCAAGGAGGAAATTCTTCAAAATCATATGTCAGTTTTGAATATTTTCAATATTTCCAACAACCAGAATCAATTTGAATTAACTTATCAATATTGGATAACTAAACTTTATAAAAATCCTTACAAACAACGATATATAGCGGGTTCCATTAAATGTTCTACGTAGCCTCTTTCTTTACTCCTTACCAAAATTTTAACAGCAGTAAAGGAGAAACTTCAAGAGTACTGTGCAACAGTATATTCAAGAAGCGGTGTAAATCAGATGTGGATACTTAAGAATTCTAAGGAACTTTTAGAAAATTTGAAATCCCATAATGTTAACAAAATCAATACCATCAAAACTTACGACTTTTCTACACTTTATACAACCATCCCCCACAATAAATTAAAGTGCAGGCTTATTGACATCATTGATAGCTGCTTTTTCAATAAAAATGGATCACATAAATTTACTTACGTTGTCATCGGTCATTTTCAAAATTATTTTGTTAAAAACCATTTGGATTGTGCACATAAGTACTCTGAAGTGGATATTAAAAAGATGCTTGTGTTTCTGATAGACAACATCTATGTAGTTTTTGGAAAGCAGGTCTTCCAACCATCTGTTGGAATTCCCATGGGTACCAATTGCGCCCCATTGTTAGCAGACCTATTTTTGCATTCATATGAAACAGAATTTATTCAAAAACTTGTAAGTGAAAAAAATATATCACTCGCTGTCGCCTTCAACTCAACATTAAGGTATATCGACGATGTATTATCAATTAAAAATTGTTACTTCCATACTTACGTCGACTCGATATATCTTAGTGAACAAGAAATAAAAAAATACCACAGAGTCTGTGTCATTTGTTTCATATTTAGATATTTTACTGGAAAGGGACATTGATGGTAACCTAAGAACAAAACTGTATGATAAACATGATGATTTTTCTAAAGTCAACTTTCCTTACTCATGTAGCAAAATACCTTCATCACCTGCACATAGAGTTTTTGTCTCTCAGTTAATTCGACACGCAAGGGCATGCTCTACGTATAAACAGCTTCTTAGGCGAAGCAAGCTACTGACAAACAAGTTGATAAAACAGGACTATCAACAGTCTCGATTGAAGTCATCTTTTCGTAAGTTATATGGTCGATACAACGACCTTATCAGCAAATACAATCTTACTCTGGGTCGCATGCTGACTGACGTTTTTTATACTTATTGTTAGACCATAATCAATTACCTAATTGCTTACGGATTTTTCCGTTTTTCCCGATTACGACAAAGAGCACACGGCGGGTGTGACCGGTCAGCAGAGGATGCTCTCTCCTCCATAGTACCTGATCCTACATCTAATTGTTTTAGAGTTCTGTGTTTGCTCTGGTCCTGTTTTGTATTTTTCCTTTGGACTTTTTGATAACGAGCACTGTTCATTATCACCACATGTCATACAAATCCTAATATGTGTATAGTGTTAAATTCCGTGCTTGCGCAGGATATCATCTGGTTCTTATCAAATATGCTTATATGCGAATAATAACAAGAGTAAAAAGCAAAACGCTGTTCCCAAAATAAGGGCGAAGAATGAGAAAGGTTATGAAAAGGACAAAAAAGTAAATACATTCAGTAATGATTTAACATTTCCAATCATTTTGAATCTTGTTTTTGTGGTGTGACACCGAGTGTTTGCTTCTATGATAAAAAATAACGACAACTGCTTTTGTTAAAAAATTACAATAAATGTGCTCTTAACAGATGGAGTATGAATAATATACAATAATAAATCAAACCTGGACTTGTTTGGTCTGTTATGATCGGACATATCTTTTTGAGGTATGAAGACGTCCTGTCCATTGATAGGGTACTTTTGTTTATCATCCTCGAGTTATCTAGGTCCGAAAGCTGTACACATCCACATACATGATGGCAGATTTGCGTTTTATCACATTTACACTCATTTTTGCAAAGTATTCCATAGAAGTTTTCTGGACAAGTTTGGGTACAATTAAATCCAAAAAAGCCAGGACTGCATTCTGACATTATAAAATATGTGCATTGGATATAGATGGATCAATTGGAAAAAATATATTTTTGACTATAAAACTATAGGAACTTACGCAACATACATGTATATATCTGAAAATACCAGACAAGTGCACTAAATATAGATGGATAATTTTGAAAAATAAGGTCACCTTTAAAGGATTATTTTGGTATAAATATAAAAATGTTGACGCATGTTTTTTTTTTCATTTCATTTTGTTATCGTCAAAGAAGTTGATGAATTTGTCAATACTCTTTGCAATTTGCAAAATCTTATCGAACAAAAAGGCGCATAAAAATGCTCATCAAAATTGGTTTTTGTTATGGAAATTTAATTTATATACCAACCTACACAGTGATCATTCTTTTCTTCATAGTTTCTACAACAGCTGATGACCTCTGTAAAAAGTTCACTATAAAATAAAACAATCGTATGTGCTTTATTAAAGTAAAAATATTTTTAAAGAAATATATAACAAAAAAATAATTGATAATATTCACTGACAAATAAGTATACAAAATAGGTGTCTTTACCCTTGCGTTATATTCCTTATACAAATGTTTTCTCCAGTAAGGGTAAAGGAAAGTGGTG
>WFKH01010931.1:24673632-24715289 GCA_016163765.1 Magallana hongkongensis | reverse complement strand
TTATATTCCTTATACATATGTTTTCTCCAGTAAGGGTAAAGGAAAGTGGTATATAAACGAAAAATATAAGGATCTCTAACTTCATGATGATGTAAAACCTATACCTATTTGGAAAACTGTATTCAGTTTGGTTATATAATAGTTTGTGCGTGTACTTCCCAAACCTCTAAGTCGTTTGTAATAACTTCGTTATTTGTATCAGGAAAATTATTTAAAATTCGGATATGTGCAAAATAGTGTATATTTCAGCTTCAAAAAATCACTCTTAGGCTGTAATTTTCACATTAGAATATTTGTCTCTATTTATAATAAATCACAACATTCATTGTATGATTCTTATTCTACCCAATTGAGATATACAATTTTGCAAGGAAACCACTAATCAGGGGGTCGTACTCCTTCATGGCAATATTATTCAATTACAGAATAATCCTAACATGCTCTTATTTAGAATTGGGTAAAACATATTTTAGAATTCAATGAATTCTTTTCTTTTTAACAAGATGACGATTTTCATGGTCTTAAGATTTAAGTTTTTAAATACTGAATTATTATTAAGTTAAGAAGGCTGGGTGGTTATCAGACTAACCATCATATCTGCTTTAATTTTTTAGATATTATTTGTTTAGTTATAAACTATCATTTAGTAAAAAAAATTCAAATGTTTTAGCTTTATAATTTAATCATTTCCTATATCTTTATACCAAGCTCTTCTTAAGGAGATTGAAATAGTATAAAGATGGCCACGACCATCGAACCCTCTTTATGAAAGGGTTGCAGACTAATAACACGGTATTTTACTCGATTGGAATTTGACATAGCAATTTTGACAAATCGCAAATCTGAAATCATAGCAGGTTTGGTTTTGTCAATTTTCCAATCATAATTATACAATCTCAGATTTTAAGGATATATTTTTCCCATTTATAAAATATTATTTATTTCAAACTTTACATATGCTTTAGTTATTTTCTGAAAGTGCATTCTCCAAGGAAAAATCTGAAGAAACTTTTATTCTAGCATTCATTAAAAAGAGATTTAACCCTCTTAAGTTGCGACAAAAATAGAGCATTAAAAATTCAAAGAAAATGCGAGAATTCTACATCAACACAGAAAAATAGGCTATGTTTTAACATAATTGGATTTCTTTACTTGATTTCATTTTTAGTAGTTAAGTAATTGAAATCCTTTTTAAATTACTTTTTTCATAAGTTGCTCCACAAAATATAGGTTCCCGATATCAACTAATTTATTCGGACAATTATACAAGAATAATAAAACAAAAACAAGTTTTTTTAAATTTAACTTTTTATGCATTAAATTTTACTTGTGTACTTTTTCAATATAACCTTCCATAATGACGGAATTAAGTGTGGAGATTGGTGTTCGTGCAAGTAATAACATCAAAAACTAAGGGGTTTTTAATAACAATGTCTAGTATAATGATTTAAATTCCAAAACTTTTTTAATTAAAATCTAAAGAATTTCTCGTATATCGGTGAAAGAATATTTTTTGAATAAATATTCTCAAAGATTTTAAACTGTTCAATGTGAGAATATCAGTTGATGGATCTTTACTCGGCAACCATTCAATTTACGCAATATTATCTTATGCTGAAACCTAGTACATAAACAGCAAAACTATCAATTGCATCATCTTCATTTAGGTTTTCCCTGACTGAAATGGATTGTCATGATGTATCTTGAATGCGAGTAAAACCGCAGGGATTTCTATCATTTGTTATGTTCGGTTCTGATTTCCACAGATTAAGGCTTTTTTCTGTTTACAATCAGCTTCAGATTGTTGTATGTTAAAAAATCGATGTTATTTCTTGTGTCTAGGCCCTCAGGTTCTATGTAGACCACTAGCTCCATCTTCCTCCTCAAACAGGGTTTTAGGGTTTCCTTCGGGATTAACCTGTAGTTTTTTTGCAGAAAGGAACAGTTTAATTCGATTAAATTAAATAAGAGTATATTTCGGAATCTAATTCAATAGTCCCAGGAAATTCAAAATATAAAGATAAGCACTGTCAATATTATTTGGAAAAAAAATACCATTTTCCTTTTTAGCTCACCTGAGCTGAAAGTTTAAGCGAGCTTTTCTGATCAAAATTTGTCCGTTGTCTGTCGTCGTTGGCGTTGTCGGCGTCGGCGTTGGCGTTGGCGTTGTCGTTGTCGTTGTAAACTTTTCACATTTTCATCTTCTTCTCCAGAACCACTGGGCAGATTTCAACCAAACTTGGCACAAAGCATAACTAAGTGAAGGGGATTCAAGTTTGTTCAAATGAAGGGTCACGCCCTCTTTAAAGGGGAGATAATTTAGAATTATTAAAAAATTGTAGGTATTTTTCAAAAATCTTCTTCTCAAAAACTATTAGGCCAGAAAATCTGTAACTTGTATGGAAGCATCCTCAGGTAGTGTAGATTCAAGTTTGTTCAAATCATGGTCCCCGGGGGTAGGGTGGGGCCACAATGGGGGTAGAATTTTTACATAGGAATATATAGAGAAAATCTTAAAAAATCTTCATCTCAAAAACTATCAGGCCAGAAAAGCTCAAATTGGAGTGTAAGCATTCTCAGATAGTGAAGATTCAAGATTGTTTCAATCATGCTCCCCGGGGTAAGGATGGGGCCCCAATGGGGGGGGGATGAATTTTTACATAGGAATATATAGAGAAAATCTTAAAATATCTTCTTCTAAAAAACTATTAGTCCAGGAAAGCTGTAACTTGTATTGAAGCATCCTCAGATAGTGTAGATTCAAATTTGTTCAAATCATGGTCCCCGGGGGTAGGGTAGGGCCACAATGGGGGGATAAATTTTTACATAGGAATATATAGAGAAAATCTTTTAAAATCTTCTTCTCAAAAACTATTAGGCCAGGAAAGCTCAAATTGGGAGTGGAAGCATTCTCAGATAGTGAAGATTCAAGTTTGTTTCAATCATGCTCCCCGGGGTAGGATGGGGGCCCCAATGGGGGGGGGATGAATTTTTACATAGGAATATATAGAGAAAATCTTTAAAAATCTTGTTCTCAAAAAGTATTAGGCCAGGAAAGCTGTAACTTGTATGGATGCATCCTAAGGTAGTGTAGATTCAAGTTTGTTCAAATCATGGTCCCCGGAAGTAGGGCGGGGCCACAATGGGGGGGATGAATTTTTACATAGGAATATATAGAGAAAATCTTTTTTAAAAAATCTTCTCAATAATGCTCCAATTTGATGTGGCCCCTGGGCCTCTTGTTTAACTTCTTACCACAGCAAAACTTGATCGTACGATTTAGATTAAACCATCTTTATTTTAATTAAAGTTGGAATTTAAACCAAAGCCTGAAAATTGTTTCCGGGGTAAAAACTAGAGTTTCCTTACCAGTAAAGTTGGAAAGAACAAAATATTAAAGACACCGACATTAAAACTAATGAAACACAGATAGAAACCATGTGGTTTTCTTTAACAACAACAAAAACAACAACTACTACTTCTACTACTACTACTAGTACTACTACTAGTACTACTACTAATACTACTTCTACTTCTGCTACTACAACTATAACTATCTTCTATCTTTTATATTATCTACAAATGTGATAGAACATACATATATATTGATTATCAATGGTTATATGTACAATATAAAATCAATTGATTATTTGTCGATTGGTGTCATTTTTGAATATTGAAAATTGATGTTACCAATACCAACATTTTGAAAAAATATTCAATTTTTTAAGACAAGTAATTTTGAAGATCGAGTTCCTATCAAACCTGTTGTATGAGCATATATTAACCTTTTGCAAACCATAAGCCGCCTCTGTCGAAAGAAGAAGGAAAATCTCAGTTGTGAAGAAAAATAATATGTTCAAACTGTTTTTTTCTTTCATGTACATCGCTAAAAATTATATTATTCATGTTAATATGTGAAATTTCCAGAAATCAAAAACTCATACAGTAGATAAAAATCAACTTTGTATTCTAATTTTCACTAAAGAAGCATCGTTTACATTATGCCACGCACGCATTTATAATTATTTCTTTCCTATTCAGTGGTTTATTTAAGGTAGTATGGGATAGCTGCCGATATTAATGTGGATAAAAGAACAAAATAATCAAAATACTTTCACCGTTTTAGAATTTTCAAATTTCACAATATTTGACCAAAAAAAAAAAATAAGTTTCAAAAAAAATTTTGGAAAGGTGATAATTATAAAAACCCCAGATTCGAACTCATGACTTACAGATTTGTACTTCACGCTCTGTATAATAAACTGTTAGGTAACAATTAGGTAACCACAGTTAGGTTTCGTGAAAGAAAAGATTTATAAAATTATACTTGATTTTATTGTTTATTTCGATCGGAAATACGTCACACTATGGAGATGTCCCATACCACCTTAAATGGAAATTTCTTTTTAAAGAGTTATGAACGCTTCTTGGTTTATTTTAATTTATTCGATATTAACTAAATTGAGATATGTCGAACATTGTATATAAATAAACATAATGATTAAATATTCGAGAGTTGTACGTAAATTAACATTAGGTTTTTTTTTAAAAAGTCACCTCCCTTATAATTAACGCATAACAAAAAGTGGAATCCGAACGAATCAATATTTGATATGTAAACTTTGAAGGTCTTCTCGTTTGTTTTCTGAACATATCGCTCCAAAATCAAAATCCGAACGAATCAATATTTGGTATGAAAACTTTGAGGGTCTTCTCGTTTGTTTTCTGAAAATATTGCACTAAAATCAAAGTTATTTAAGTACACCCATGGTAACTTCATTTCATCGATGTTATAAAACACGGATTTCTAAATCATAGTATCTAAAAAACGCTTGTTGCTTTTTATTTCGTGTTTTAGGAAACCATCTACAAAGAAATCAAATGTAACGCGAGTTTTAAATACAAGGATTATCCCTCTTACCCTGATTGACTTGAGAATTGTTTGAGAATATGTATTGGCACTAATTGTACATTCTTAAAAACAGAAAAGCAACTGTCTTCTTTATATCGGTATATCATTAAGACTTTGTAATGTTCTGACGGAGAGATCACTTGTGATTTAACTCAGTGATAGAAACACGTTGTGTTTAGGCTGACATCTTTATTCAAAATTAGTTCTAAACTGATCAAACAAATTGTGTTTGAGAAAATGGTATACGGTAAACTAAGAGATTTCCGGACTAAAGATCAGATAATGTTACATACTTCAGAACATTGATAAGACATTGAGTGCACAATGTACATTGCTTTTACTTCAAGGCAGAATTTGTAGTATAAAGAATTACTCTAGTAAGTATTTGTCATGCGCTTCATGTAAAAAAAAAAATATCGACAAATAATCATAAAAGTCATTAAACGTTAACACGTCGTGTGTATACGTACATCTTGTTAAGAATTTCACACTGCATGTTATATTAAAAATATTATATTTAGATATCATATATTGACAAAACATATTTGATTACTGAAAATGCAAATGTGTATTGTTGATTCCAAAACATTTAGAAAAAGATGAAAAAAAATACCGAGCGTCATATAGATTGTTTTCATCACATGATATTATACATTTATTGCATGATGGTGAGGGAGATATGAAGATTTATTTCCCCAGGAAAAATCATATTTCTCGACGGCAACGCCCGAGAGAAACATGATTTTGGAAGGGAAATAAATCTTTATATCTCCCAAACGTTCATGCGATAAATTGTTTATTATAACGAATGACAAGTGATGATACAGAATACATTGGGTTCTAATCCTTTTTCAACTCTTGTAAAGCAGAAACGTAGTAAATGTTTACCGGTTTCTTTCTTTGTTAGTTTTTAGTTGATATAAAAAGAATGAAAAATGCTGATATAATCCAGTAAAATTTTAGAATTAACCATTTGATTGCATCGTTTGCTTATCCTTGGGACTTCATACGCATGAAATGAAAATTTGCGTGGCTTCCGAAAGGGGTGGAATATGATAAAAAATATGACGATGACAGGGAAATAGGAAGTTTTATTGCCCTGATCATGTTTCCTTCGGGCGTTGCCATCAGGAAGTATGATTTTTGCTGGGGGAATAAATCTTCATATCTCCCTCACCATCATGCAATAAATGTATAATATCACGAGAGGATTTTTTTAAAAATCATACATAATAAATATTTTATAGGTTATACAACAAACATTGTTTAGCAATAACATATATAAAAGAGCTTTTTAGAATATTTCGTCAATCTATCAATGGAGAATGATTTAACAATACTCTAATCATCGATGCACTTGCATTTAAAGTCATTAAATGAAATTGTTTGGTTTTTTGAAAATCAGTTGGTAACAACTCAAATTAGCGCATTGTTGATAGGTGCTGAACCCTTGTAGCTCATCTGCAATATCAAATTCACATTTCACATGTAGCAGATGTGTTCAAGTTTTCTCGGGCTAAATTTGACTGCTTAGGTGCTTCTTGAATAGAAATAAAACCGCATAAATCGTCAACTCCTAAAACTGAGTTCCAGAGATTCAAGTTCTCTCTGTGTTTACTATTTAAAATAAGATTGATGTAAACCGAAGAATCTGTTTCATCATTTATTAGGTCAATATGATATTGATCATCTCGTAGTCCTTATCTAGAATAATCGTATGCCATATGGAAGAAAATTGTACTTGAGTACTTGTAATTTGGACTACACTGTACATATTTAAAAAAGACCGAATGATGAAAAACTAGGCAAAAATTATAAAAGAATATGAAAATCAAAATATAATTTAGAAAAATACGTACTACGACTCCATGAACATGTATCAGATTTATTCAAGTTTTCACTGGCCGACTGCGATCGTGTAGATGCCTCTTGAATCCGAGCGAAAACGTATGGATTTTCATCATCTACTAAATCAGGAACTGAATTTTAAAGCCTCCTTCTATTCACTATCAACCTTAGATTGTTGTACACATAAGAGTCATATATTTTATCATGGCGGTCATTTTGTACTGTACTTCTCCCATATTCCTCATCTAATGTTAGATCGTCTCTGCAAGGCATACTATCTTGGCTTTTTGCTGAAAATACAAATTGTTTTAGGAGTTATGAATCAATTCAATTATTATTACATAGAAAAATAAAACTTCTTAACCAAACAAAACGAATTACAAATGTAAACTTCTAAACGTAAAAAAAACCCATACCATTTTCTTCTTTAATTTCTTTACAATGACTGAAATAATTGAGAGAATATAATTTTTTTATTCATATTTGAATTACTAGTACATGTGTAACTAAAAGTTATTCAGAGATATAAAAGAAATTTCTTACCAATAAAGTAGAACAGAGCATAACAACATGGACACCAATAAAAGACCTGCTGTAACGAGACTAAGTAGCATGTCGTTTTTCTGACTATCTTTGTTGCTACCTATATGGAAACATATAAAACTTCATATCTTTAAGATCCTAGTCACAGCTTTGTTTATGAAATCAACAGGAAAACAACAATTTAAAGACAATTCAATTGTAATTGAGTAAAATTATTTCAATTGCACACTTGAACGCAAAGTTTGGTTACACTAATATCTATACATTGGGGGTAAATGTGAAGGATACTGGGTTCCTGAACAAAAATAACAATATTAATTTGAATATCTAATCCCAGAATATCTATAGATGAATTGTGTACCAATGAGGGGGAGGAAGTGGGGTAGCTATTTGGGCTAGGCGTCTTATGTATATAATATACATATATCACCATCACGTCCTTCATAGATCTTAATTGAAATGGCCTGACAGTATTAACCCATTTAAATGATCGAAATTTATTTAATCTTTTCAATTAGTATTGTTGATTTTACACAAATAGATCTTTTTTATTCGTTTTTTATATGTCCATATATTGAAATTGATTACTTCGGTTTATTCTGTGGTTTCACCACAACTACACATGTTCTCAATATTCTCACCTTATCGCGGTCACCCTATTGGTGAATCTAAATATTCTCTTTTAGTCAAGCGGATTTTCTTTATCCGAAACAAACAATAGAATTCGCATTAAGGGGTAAATGAATTTCCGTGTTGAATTTAAAAAAAAAAACTCGAGGTTTTCTTAGCAAACAAATGAAATAAGATTAATATTCCAAGATTACTATACAAATTTCTCTAAATTTTGACAAGCGTTTGCATGCGTTTCTAAACAAAGAATTAAAACATAATAACGAACGAATTAGTTTACAAATAAAAATGAGTATTTATTTCTCCCAAACGAAGTTTGGAGAGTTATTGTGTTGTTTAGTTATTTAAATTCTTCTTTTTCCTTCTTAACCCTGAACTTGTCCATCGCGTTTCTCAAAGACGGCCAAATGGAATTATACAAAACTGTAGGATATGATAGTCCTGCACATCTAGTTGGACACCCTGGTTTATTTTTCATCATTTGGGGTTGGCCAACCACATTTTTGGAAGGTCAAATGGGTGTGGGGTTTTACATAGAATCCTATTGGAAAAATTGTAGACTCTATTGTAAATGGTTATAACTTAATTATATATTGACTGTTACAGACAAGATATGGGTATATTACATCTGGCCTCTGCGTTCATCCCCACCCACCCCCACCCCCAGGAATTGAAAATGACTAAATATCTAAAAAAAAAAAAAAACCCGGCTAGGATCCTGACCTCTAAACGATCTATATTCTTGTTTCTTGTGTCATGGCGCATCAAATAGTATGTAGGTCATGAGCACCGGGGATGGTCCTGACTCCACTAGAACAGGAAGTGCCCAAACATCTTGAAAACGGTTCAGAAACCCACCCCTAAACAATATATATTCTTGTTCCTTGTGTTAAGGGGTATTAAATGGTATGTAGGTCTTGACCCCGGGGAGTTCCCGACCCCCTCAAAGAGAAAGTGCCTAAATATCTTGAAAACTGTTGTGATCTAAACCAAATATATTCTTGTTCCTTGTGTCAAGGGGCATTAAACGGTATGTAGGTCATAAGACCCGGGGTTGGTCCTGACCACCCTAGAACAGGAAATGACCAAATATCTTTAAAACGGTTGAGATCCCCACCCCTAAATCATGTATATTTTTGTTCCTTGTGTCAAGGGGCATCAAATGATATCTAGGTCATGAGCACCGGTGGTGGCCCTTATACCCCTAGAGCAGGAAATGCCCAAATATCTTGAAAACGGTTGAGAACCCCACCCCTTAACCATATATATTCATGTTCCTTTGGCCATGTAGGTTCACCTGATCTATAGTAAGTGATCACTAGGGAAACATCATAAATTTTCAGAATTAGAAATAATCAAGTATTAAATTATTTTTATGAAATGTTTGACACATGTGGGTCGTTTCTACCCCCAAATGATGGCCTCGCTTCGTTTTAAAGATTATAATTACATCTTTTCCATACACGTATTTGATTTAGCATACATTATACATGTGACAAAAATAATAAAATGTTATCAGGTTTGTCATATTTGAAAAGAATTAAAGAAAGATTTGTAATTAGTTGAGTTGTGTATGATCCCGTCATACTTGCTGTGTTATAGGTCATTCCTCCACACGTCTCTTCTGTTGTGTCGTTGATGAATGATGACTTCATACAGCCACACACATGATGACATTCAAAATGATGCGGGCTGTTACATTTTGTTGCACAGAGTCGCCCAAAATAACCAGTTGGACACATATGGGTGCAATTGATTCCATGATACCCCTGCCTGCACTCTAGAAAGGTAACAGTTATTACAAAAGTTATAGTTGAAATACATACAAAAAACCAATATGTAATTTGTTCGACTGAAGCTTATAAACTAGCATATAATTGCTTATATTCGTTATCACTTGAGAGGGCTGGGTCGTCGTGGCCATTTTAAAGGCGTTTTTGTCCTCCTTTTAGACAAAGAGTTCTGTTTAAAGATAGAGGAAAATTTCATTTTAAAACTAAAATATATCGAGTTTTTCTTTACTATATAATAGTTTATGGCCAACCGTATTGTATATAAAATTTGAAGGTAGATCTGATGGGTAATTTGTTGACCACGGAGCCAACTTAAAGTTGAATATAATTGATATAATAGTTTGTCTCTCACCAACACACTTGTCACCCCTTTTCTCGTAATCTGGACAGCATTTAGTCACATTGGTGCTTCAAAACAGAGTTAATATTTAATTACAATTCTTACTCGGACAGTATGTTCTTTTAAACAACGAAGCAAAACCAGTACACATAAATATAATAGAATATAAATTTAGATAGCTATTGGATTTGATTCAGAAAAATTTAAGAAAATTTAAGAAAATTTTTACTAAATAATCGTTGATACTCGTTAATAACATATTGTTCAACATTTAAATGTTAAAATACAGACCGAGTTTGACGCATCATCGGACGAAGGCAAATTAAAAACAAATTAGCCAATCAACTTTCGTTTTACATTTGAAAATTAAAAGTAAGGGACACTGTCTGAAAAGTTATGTTTGAAATACAAATTCAATAATTAATACATAAAAGTTATGATATGTGATATATTTTTACCTAGGATCCTTACAAAGATGGTCACCTTGTAAGGCGTTGGCGGTTTTCATCAATAGAAGAAAGGAAACATCCATTTTTAAGAAGAAAAAAATGAAACTAGTACTCAAATTTACATAAATTTCAATTACAGCCATCATTATCATCGAAATTTACTGTGAAATATTACATTGATCAATATCATACATGACCAAAATCTACCGGAGAATATAAACACGTGTATTGATTAAAATCACTTGATAAATGTAATATTACACCACTGTGCGTTGTGCGTACGGTACATGCTGACAAATATAAAGTTTTGATGAAGAACGACCCATTAAAAGCATTTAAATACAAATCGTATTTTATTTTTTTAAATATTAGTTTGATTATATTGTATAGATTAGATTGCATCATTTTCTGTGGAAGAATGACTACTTATTTTGTAATATATCTTTGACTGTTCATTCATTCAGCTTTTTATGCTTTGTGCAGTTGTTTCCTTGTAAACCATATGAAGCTCTCAGCAAAAGGAACAAGTACGTCATAGATAGGAAAATAGGAATACGTGTGTCACTTTTGTTCTCATTATATATAATCATAACTTAAATAAGGATACAATTGTATGTCTACATAAAACACAAATTATCAAAAATAAATATTGTATTGTTTAGATAAAAAATATATTTTTTCAAAAATATGTTCCTGATTTTTGGTTTTAATTAGATTTCAATAATGGTTCACCTGTTAATGTTTTGTGTTTTACATTATACTTGTATGTTGCGAGGTTCCGTATTCGATGTAAAGTGTATGATTAACAATAGTTCGCATGTTTCATGTTAAATACCAATCTTATATATGAAAATCGTGCATGACTTTCTTTTTTTTTAAATAAATTTTATCACTTAGAAGTTTTTACTTGTAGACTAGATCAACCTAAGCCTGCTAATGCGTCTCTTTTCTGTGATTCAATATTATTTCAATAGTAGGTTTTTAAATTTTGTTTCATAGATATATCATGTCTAAGGATACGGTAAGTCACAATTTTACAAAGATCCGTGATTGACTAAAATCATGTGGTTTTCAAAGACAGGGGAAATAAATCTACAAATCTTGCGAAATAGTCTGCATCTCAATACAGTTTTCCTACAAAGTTTAGAAACAGTTTTCATAAAACATTCAATAGTATACAATTGGTTATGTTTTATGTTTTAGGTAAAACGATCAAATATATTTAAACCAACACCATGTTCTGCTAAATAGCTTCAAGGGTTAAAAGATACGCTATCTGAAAAAAAAAAATCTGCCTTAATCTAGCAATCTGTAAGTACCAAAATTAGATTAGACACGAAACATAGACATCCCAATGCTACTAATGTAACAGCACCATGCTATAAACGTTTGCGCTAATTCTTCACAATAAAGTTTAGGAGGACTGCCCGAAAAGTCTTAGAAGGTCTAGGTCAAATATCTTAGTCAAGTCCAAAGAAAAGTTTTAATGCAGTGAATTCCCATATGGATGGCTTCATTAAGGACATTTAATTCACCTTTGTATTAGGACTTCTAGGGTTGTAGATCGGTGTAGTGCTGTTCATGTGTACTCCTGCCATCTGTGATTGACTCGTACAAACCCTATGTTTCGGGGGAATATCCGCCTTGTTCATTTTGGTAATGTTTGGATTTTACTGATTGGTATGAATCAGACTCACTACTTCTTGACATTTTTCTTGTAAATTTTTTTTATTTCCGCTGATAAATAACCATTGTTTTCTAGTGCTGAAGTTAAATTCTTATTTATGGTTTGTATTCTTCGCCCTGGAGGGTTTTTGCCTTCTGATCTGAAAGACTTGTCCACGTTCCTGCAAACTCCACCGACTGGGAAAATATATTCACTATCTTTCTTCTTAATTTTTGGCTTGGGATGTGAATGTTCGTTGATTTCTTCATTTGCTGAAATCTCGTCTAAATTAGAATATTTATTGGTTTGATTGGCTTTTGGAACTTCTTTCTCGCGTTGGATTGCGGTATTCTCTTCGTTGTAATGTTGGTAGCGCACCAACTTCGAGTTTTTTTGTGATCTGCTTCTAAATTTGTATGTAGTCTGGCCCTTTCGCAGTCTACTTCAAAATAATAATAATAATAACATTTCTTTGCATTATATCAAAATTACAAAATAAAAACTGTTCAATAAAATGTGTTGCATAGAATGTATCCCTATTTAAAATAATATGCTAAATTTGAACATCACTAGTTTAACCTGTATTGTGATCTTATGAATTTTGTAAAATTAAATAAATTCTGCAAAAACAGAACAAAATATTAAATCCATTATTCTGGGTACACATTTTCATTATTCCTTGCGTCAAAGTTGATACTTTCCATTTTAATTTCGTAATTTGATGACGGATAACTATATTTTAATAAGTCAATATTTACCAGACAAATATTGTATATGATTGACTACAGACTGACGTTTGTTTTGATAAAATATAATGAAATTCTAATTTAGGTTTATGTCATTGTTTTAAAGTTTAAAAATGTCAATCTTTAATGAATTATACATTGTTAATCGGAAAGTCATAAGTTCATACTCAAACGATTTGATTTATTTTTATTTATACCCATTATATTTATGTTCAAAGAAAAAAAAATTAATATCTACCATCTCTAGCACAAAAAGCTGACGCCTAAGCACAAGATTATTCCAACCCCAATGAAGAAAATTGGTAGCCATCTAAATGCCGAATCTTTTGTTGAAACAATTAAAAAAATGAAAAATAACGTGCAACAAAAGATGATAAAAGGAATATTTCTTTCCGAATAATTAACTTAGAAGATGATAACCACAGACTATAATAAGTCTTGAAAATGATATCATACATAAATTCACACATAAAGCTTTGCGATTCGGACGGAAAGACTTTTATAGCTACAGTTTTGTAAATACATGGGGAGATGTTTTATAAAAATGTTAATGTTAATAATCAAATATCAACTGACATAGGATTTTCTCAGCGTTATCTATTTTTGTCCTTAGTTACTAATTTTTTGGGGGTAACAATTATTCTATTTTAAATTGAGTACCTCAATTTTTAATAGGTCTACAAACACCAGTTTAATCATAATAATATTTCAAATTTACCAAATAAAAGTTTTAAAACTTCAGTAACCAATATTTTGTCTTTGCTTAAATTATTTTAGACAAGCCTTGGAAAATAAAAGATACATACACTCCGAATAATGCTTTATCAATAATCCACTGTTTTACATACACAACCATTTACAGATATTGGAAATAACAGTTTAATTTATTAGTGATTCTTCAGACTATAGAAGTTCCAGATTGCAAATATACAGTGAACAAAGAAGCAGACATGTTTGCAGTTAGTCTTGACAGAAAGTAGAATTAATTGAAAAAGAGCAAAATAGTTAAACCATATTTCCGACTCAACTTTTGTCCCGAGTACCTAAGCACACATCGTAAATAATTTCTCTATTTTTTTTTTTCGAAAATTACTCTTAGTATACATGGCTTTTTCGAAGGAGATCAAAATATATTCATTCGACATTTTTCAATGTCTTTGTTCATGATATACAGTTCTAATTTTGTTTGTGTAATTTAATAGGGATAGAATCTCCAATGAGCTTTTTGGGGCTTTATTGGATTCAATCACGTGACCAACCTTATTTACATTCCCATACATGTCAGAGAATGGTTCTTTATTTTTTAAGTAGAAACGCAAGGATCTTTTTCTGAATCTTAATAGGTACGTGCTCATACCCATCACATTTTCTTGATTTTTCATAGATCTGCTACATCTCTCAGACTTGGTATGGTTGAGGAGTGTCGTATTTGGCTCACACCCGCAAACGTGGTCACAATAATAGTGTTTAGGGCAGTCGCATCTCTTACTGCAAAGACGACCATAGTAGTTTTCTGGGCATTTGGAAGAGCAATTTAATCCAAAATATCCAGATCTGCATTCTAATAAATTCGGGAAATTCGGGAAAGGATTCATCTGCAATTTGCTCGAACATACGTCATTTTGTAAATTTTGAATTAATTTGGTGGCAGTAGATACAGAATTTACAACATAACAGCTGTAAATTTTGTATAATTTCAACAAGTTTACTCAAAACCTACAACATGGTTCAGGTTTGTCCACAATTAATTTCAAACATATTAATAATTTGTACTTTTAACATTTTAGATTAAAATCTTACCAACAGATTTGTTTAACTTTTCTTCATAATCTTTACAGCATCGAGACAAATTGGTATTATAAATAAAAAAAAAGAAACCAAATGCTCTGAAATATTGAATTCAAGGAAGACACATAAAAAATTCACTCTTACATAAGATTCCTGCAGATGTTTTCTCCCTCTAAACCAATTGATATTTCCATAACAATTTCTAAAATTAAGATACAAGAAATTGTCACATAACTGAAATTAGCCAACATTTTTACTTCATATTATCAGGAAGATAAAGATGTTTCAGTCTTATACTGTATTTTCATTTCCCATGTGAAATTTTACACTGAAGAAAAATTACGACGTAAGGTTGTTTGTGTTTTTCGAATAATTATGATGTTGGATAAATTATTATGTACTTCAAACCATTGGTAAATATGATGCAAAATTTAAGTATAAATAAAAAAAATAAGGAAATGCCAAAGAGTTGACATCATGCAGTTCAATTCATTTTCTGGGATCACATTTCTGGATATTTTTTATTTGTACAAAAAACCCCAACTATATGATGTGAATGATTCCAACTGGTATAAATGTAGTTTTACGATATATTAAGGGTCAGTTGAAATGAATGACAATAAAAATATTGATTCCACGAAAACTTGATATTTCTAAATATATGTGCAATGCAATAATTAAGTTACTATCAGCTGACGAAGAACAAATGATTTCATAAATCGTAACTTATATGGAATTTCGGTCTGGGGCTATTATTCGGTTGCCTTTTTTCTGTAAATCAGAGTTTTTCTTAATACATGGTTAGCGTTCATGCAATCGTTGCGTATTGTAGAAATTTTTAAGGAGGCTGGGTGGACAAATTATCCATCAGATCTGCCTTTAACTTTTAAATGTAATATTTTTGGTCATAAACAAATGTTTAGTAAAGAAAAAATACAAAAATTATAGCTTTAAAATTTGAAGTGTCCTATATCATTATATAGAGATTTTCGTCTAAAAGAGATTAATATATCCTAAATGTGACCACGTCAACCATTTATATTCTTAATTTGAACTTTTCATAAAACGAAAAATAAGCATGCAGAATTTTTTGCCAATAAGGGGTCATAAGTTATGTTGTCAGCACATTCCCAATGCTGTGATCTCATTGCATTTTTCTCTTTTATGCACTATAATCTAAATAACCTTAAGCCTGATGCTTGAATCAATACGTACAAGAATAGAACAATTCCATATTCTAACCAAAACTCAAACTCTTAAAAATGCACGGAATGCGTTTTATGTGGTGTATTGTTTTGGAATGTACACTGTGTGCATCAGAATCCAAGGCAGCATTACAGGCCGGTATGTTACACGCGATATTGTAACGTAATATGATTTCATAACATAATATTATTACTTTGCATAAATATTTATGAGATTTGTCATGCTGATTATTTTCATCATACAAAGTCAACTTTAACACTTACATAATCTTGATCTTTCACTCCAGAAATAAATTTTTGAAAAGTCTCAAGCGAACTACAAGTACAGTATTTTTAATGATTACTCAGACTACCAAAATGGTACACGTTACCTGTTAAAATTATAAATTGCAATGGCTAAGAATGAATGCAAATTTCAAACATGACTTTTACTCTATGGTCTGTGACTATGTATAGAAATTATATTCAACTACTTTTTCTTTTGAGAAGTAGACAGGCATAGACTTCATCCGATGCGTTTGATATTAGTGAAGTAAAGTAACTATTAAAATCTCTAATGATTTATTTTACCTTATATACTTTACTACACTTTATAAGGTTAAAGATTCACAATATTCTTCAGTGCAGTGGTATATATTTAAAGATATGTCACTTCTAATAATAAAAGCAGAACCATCGCGTATATCAGGAATTGAAAAATAAAAACTGGAACAATAACGTGTAGAGATTTTTTTTGGGGTAAACGAATCTAGGACTGTATAGGTCTATTATCATTTACATCTTGACAAAAACCTGATTTCTCAATCTTAAAGATAATATTTTTAAAATATCTATGATATGTTACAAAAGACCAGTATTACAAATTAATAAAACTGCAAAGAATGAATCTAAAATCCATGCATCACAAATGTTTACTCTTATAAAGTTTGTTACTATTGATGATATGAAATGAAATATATACTACAAACTAAGTTCCATAATGCATTACTTCTCTTTTGTCTGGTTTTGAAAAAGTTTAAAATGTTTATAGATGTTTTATTATGGGTGACAAAAATAAAAATACATGTACCTGTGATCGGAATCCACATGTTTTCATTCTCTTGTATAATGGATATACATGTATTTATATCTACAGTCATTGAAGAGTTTAATAAAGACACATCAAAATGTTCAGTCTTTATATATTTAACCACGTTTTTACCCCCTTTTTCATTGTTTGTGTATCTTTCATCGAAGTTTCACCACCAGCATGCGGGTACAATCTAGCACCGCTCTAACCTACAGCAACAATGTTCATTGCGTCATCATTGTCACAGCGCCATCTGGGCATCAAGTGCTTGCCGTACCCAGGTAGCTAAAAAAAAATTTTTTAATTTAATTTTTATTTATTTTTTTTTTTGGTGGGGGAGGGGGGTTCTGCATATACTTATAATATAGCAAAATAACCGATCTTAATTAAAATCATTTTTAATTTTAAAGCAGTGATTTCATTTTTCATCTCGTTTGGTAGGAGATTTGAATTAGAAGTACAACGGAACATGCATGGACTACGTATTTCTACGCCGGTGCCTCCACTGGTTCTCTAAAGTTCAACACCCAGCCGTACTGCGACAGATCTGGTCCCCATAACGTCAGTTCCAGCTCCACGTCAATAACCTTAGAATATGTCATAGATGGTAGCGCCCTCTACAGTGGCTTCGACATCATTTTTGCAGCCTTCACAAATGGTAAGAAATTAATAACTTTCTTTTTAAAATCATAAATTTTTTTAACGTATTACCTGATATGTATTAGGGATATGACTGTAAGATATAAATATAATTCAATATGTAAATAAAATTATGTATTAATGATACAATTTGTGTATAATAAGAGTTTATAAGTGGATCTTGTCTTTTTTGTTTGCAAAGTTTTATGTAATTGTTGATAATCATTTAAGACTATTGCTTAAAACTTTCTTTAACGCTTGTCTTCGTTTTTTATGTTAAAATTATACATATACATTTATGTTAGCTGATCGTTTAAAAAGAGATTAATGTGTCTTGGTTTTGTCCCAACGTATAGCGCTATGTGCCACCGATTACTTCAGCTGTAGTAATTGATTGTGCATTGACAAATCTCTGCGATGTGACCGTTTTAATCAATGTGGAGACGAATCAGATGAAACTGCTGGTACAAGTATATAAAAAGTAATTCATATCTATATACTAGTATTTACATTTTCCAATGTCTTTGTGATAACACCACGAATCAAATTTGTAATTCATAGTTCAATAATTTCGATAATGACGCAAATGACGTACTGTGTTGGGATGCAAGTGGGGTTTGTATAATTATACGAAATGAACATAACGTAAAAATGACAATAAATGAATATTAAATCGTACAATTGCTGAAATTTATACGATTATGATTAATAAAGGATCATTCTTTGAGTATTATGAAGTGATCATTTCGGTCAGGTCGTGATCAAATCTATAGGATTTGATGTCCCGACCAGAATGTTCACCTTAAATACTTAAAAAATTATATTCCTTATTTCTTAATTTAAAACAGCATCTTTAGCAAATTGTAGACTTATCTTATTGAAATTTGTATGATAAAACCAATGAAACCAAAGGAACTTCCTTTTTAAAACCTATAACTATACACTGTCAGAATGGAACTTAATTTTGTTGTTTGTTTGTTGATTGCCTGACTGCTTTGCAGCGGAAGAACTTGGGATCGTTGACGACAACTCTGCTCTGAATTATGGTCCGGATTTCGGACTTGGTTCCCTTGTTGTAATCAGAGTCATCATTGAAGTTTTAGTCTACAGACACTACAAATGGAAACGATTTTTGAACGAGCCTATACCCAGGGAACATTACACAAATAATTTACGAAACTATCCTGTAACCAAGAAATATTACAAAAAAGGTAACACAAACTTAGCTTCCGAACCTCCATCGCGCATGTCTAACGATTTTGAGACGGATGAAGATCTTGACGTCGGATCACGACCCACGACTTCGTTTTCCTCCGCGTTCAAGAAAAATCATCTACAAGTTCCTGGGGCAAAAACAGGAAAAATAAATATGAATGTAAATGAATGAGCAAGCAATTGTTAAATGCAATTGTATTGAGTTATAATTCCCCTCTCATCTTCTGTACATCTCATGGTTCTTGAAATCGTATGTTTTTGATTTGATTACTACACTCATGATTTTACAGTTATTCACCATTGTTACTTGTTGGATTATCTTATTTTTATTGAAATGTGAGACATCTTTCCAGTCCTATCTAGTTAAGTATGAAGTTTCTAATTTTTGTTATATAACAGGTCTGCATTCACTTGAGTTGAATGTGCGTGTATCATTAGACACTAGTAATGCATGGCTATATTCAGTGTTTAATCTGTATGTATGCTGACTATTTAAGGTGCAAGATGATTATTTTTAATTAAATTTTAACATGAATACTAGCATGTACTTTCTAATGATAACATTGTGTCGCTGTATTTCGCTGGCGAAAACAATAATGCAATAAAATTATCTATGTACATGCATTTTAAATATTGTTTTGGTGTTTTATTTTTCCTTATTTATATTCAATTCACAGGGACATGATGTTTTAAACATTTTTCCCTGATAAATAAAAATATCCCTTATATTATAATACAATCTAATTATTATAAAAACAAAATATTTATGAAGAGAAAAGTTTAAAACGTCAGGTGACAAAAAGACTACAAAAGACTACATAAGCTGTGAGCGACAATTTGAACTCGAACAATCCAATTCTAAAGTAAAATGATTTGTTCCCGTAGGTAGATCGGTATATGTACAAATGAAGAGGAAACCACCCTGTTAAAAGTGCAGACAATGTGTCTATAATATTAAACGGAATTTGTTTGCGTCTGGCAATGCGCACCACAATTAAATAGCTTGCCTTTGGTATTATGTTTACTCACGATATTAAAAAACGCAATGAATTGAAATCTAAAATGAAAGGGAAAAACAACCAACAATTTTTTTCAAAGTTTTCTACTGAAAACGTTTGATATTTTTTTTTTTGAGCGATATTTAAAAAAAACATTTTGAATTACGTATACTGTTCCCTAGATAATAGGCAACTAACTCCTTTTAGGTTACAATAAAATTTGCAGGAGTGATCCTTTTAAAGTTTCACGCCAATTTTCCTTTGGTCTTTTTCTCTTTGTGCAAAATTAAAGCAAATTTGAGACATACTACATGTACATGAGACGCTTTAATTCAAAATATAAAAAAAATAACTTTGGATACCTAACATCAGTTTGAGTGAATGATTGGCATTAAATACGGAAATGAATTATGAAATTCTGATGGAGGGAGGACCATTCCTAAGTGATATAAGTACACCATAGGTACTCGCACGTTCCATGTTCCCACGGAAATACTTTCGGTAAATCAATCGACAGAGTTTAATTCACCTGTTCCGGGTCTTCAATGAATTTGTACAGAACAAAACTAACACACTTATCAAAAGTGGTCAAAACTTGTTAAATCAGAATCGAATTCGTTCGTTAACGGAGGTTAACAATTAAAACTAAATATTTTTCATTGATTATAACTCGCTATTTGATTGGCAAGCTGAGAATAGATTAAAAGATAAGAACTTTAAAATTATATACATATGAAACACGATATCACTTTGGATAGTGCACAAATTATACCAAAGTTATGTTTTATCACATAAATAAAAAAATTATAAAATCGAATTTGTCACATAGATGGAGCCAGAAAATATGATATCTGTTAGATTAAAACCATGAAAGTCAAGAACGATTATAGATAGTTATCACATAAATGTCAATGACGTTTAGATGAAACTATGCAAAAGTCAGGAAGGCATTTTTTTTAAAATTCAAAATGATTCATTGATAACATATAAATAATATTTTTTACATTAGATACAACAAGGCAACGAAATTATATGATAATTGTTACTAGGAAAGGTCAAGGACGATATATTAGAATAAAAAAAAGTTGGTCACTTTTACTGAAGAAAAAAATAGCGATGTTTAGATGGCTGATACTTTATAAAGTCTCCACGATGCTTTCTAAGATGGCATCCATCACCAGTTAACATTTTCACCCAATCAGTGACGAAGTTGATGTCACCTGCCTTTCTCTGCGTTGGTTTTATTATTACTTCCTGTTCCGTGCTCTATGCTGGAGCCGCCCTGTTCCCTGTTCCCTTGGTCCTGTTCCTCTGTTGACGTTTGTAAAAGACAAACCGTGGCCTGTCTCAATCTAACTTTACCCCCTGCAAAAGAAAATACTGCTATATTATTAAATTGAATTTACAATTTTAACATTGTTAACCAAAATATTGTCCAAACTTTGTAAGTCTTTGGCAATTAAACAGTTTTCAAACATTCTTTGACAATCTTAACATCATTAAACGAAATATGACTTAAAATAATTAACGATGTAATATTTCACGTCTAACAACTATTTGAATAAATAAATTAAATGCAATCAGTTCAAAATGTGTGACTGTGTTAAAAAAATTCAAATACTTTAACTTAGAACCAACATATACCCACTCTCTTCGTATCGTATAAATCAATATTGCTGGACTTGAATAAACAGCCGTTATGTTATTTGCGGAAGCTTTTGTAATTTTTTTTTTCAAATTTCATACCAATATCCAAACATTCTCTGTTAGATTATACACCTGATTGTACCTTGCTTTTCCGGCACGGAAGTCCTTGGAAAGCATGGCAAAATATGCCTGCATCCTTCCCAGACTTGCCAAAGTGGGAACTTCCTCCTGGATGTTGTGAATGAATAATAGAAATGCTAATTACGATAGTTAAATTTTGGGAGATTTTTACATGTATATAGATGAAAGCCAAATATTTCTATTTACCGATAAGCATACTATTCTCCTTTACAGAAGAGTTCTGACAGTCCATCTCCTGTACCTGAAGGACTGTAAAGGCTGCAGGCCCCGTTGGACTCTGTTCATAATCACCTTAAACATGATAAAGAATGTATCTGATTAAAAAGTGACATATATAACAACTATTAACAGCTTCACCCGAATTGTTAAAATCTTTTGGGGACGAATGTCGTTTATTAACATCATAAATATAGATAGTTATTCAAAACTATCGTAATTATACAGGATGTGAAAAAAGGAAAATTACAGATCATATCTTCACAACAAATTATCCCAGTGAACATGTTCTTATGGCAAATTGTGCTTATTTTTATGTCGGTATTCTTTTGAATTGCAAGTGCACGGATTCTCACCTAAACAGCAGTGTTGCAGCTGCAACATCTGATGCACATTACAGAGCACGGAATGCACGCCCCACACGCTCTCACGCAGGGATGGTTGCGCAGTCGACCCAGTCGCCATATCAGGTAGCCAGGCCTCCAAAAACACCAGAAAAAGAAGGCGAGAGCAGCCGCCAGACCTACAACTATCAGGCTCAGGAGGGGGAGTATTGGGGAGGGGCTCGGTCGTTTTAGTTTGAACTATCTCTGTAAAGAAAGACATGTACTCATCATTTTCATATTTGCACACACAAATTATATTTGTTTGATAAATTTCTCACCAAATCTAATAATTTTTTTTTAAAAATGCCAATATTAGGTTAATACAAATCTTTATGTATCTATTTATCTGTAAAATGCCCATATACATGTATTGCAAAATTATCATACTGTACATCGGTCAATTTTAGTTTAATAGAAATCTTTATGTAACATGTATTTTTTTTATTTTTTGTAAAATTTCCTTATATACAAATGTACAAGTGGTATATTACTATTCTCGTATACAAATATCAAATCATTGATGATTAATTGAAAACAAATGAATACATGTATAAGTGTATATATAATGAAACAGTTTCCTAGGGGGCAATCTACTCGTATCCGAGTTATCCCTGGGATAAGACTCCGATTGACAGTTTCGGGAAAACCAGAAATCACAGCGTAAAGAATCGTCCAGACAGCACTTGCTATCATTGCACATCATGACCACCCCTTCCTTGGTATCCGTACACTCTGCACAGAGATTTCAGATCACTAAAATTACTTCAACATATACAATAGCATGGATCTCATTAATTTTAATTCGTAGACTCTATGGGATTGTCATTTACTACTTTTAAATCTAAAGTTAAAAAATTAATAACAAGTGTCATTTTCAATATTAAGTTAAAAAACTATTACATTTGCCATGTAATAATTTTAAACTTTAGAATGAAAATTTTTAACGGACATTAACTTACCAAAGTCAAATGAGGTAACATCAAGTCGGAAAAAGATTTCAGAATACAGGAATTTAGAGGGATCATCTAGATCCGGGGGAGCCGGGGATCGATAGTCCACGTAGAAAAACAAGGTCGCACATTCTCCCTCTCATTAAATGTGTGTGGGTAAGGCATTTAATCCACAAAACGTTTCTTTCTCTGTAACGTTAGTTCACTTGCCTTTGTATAAAGTAACATACGCCTTCCCACACGTTTCCGGATCTTTCGCTATATTATCGACTTACGGGGCTTTGAATATGAAATTTCGCCAGTAGACGGACATGTATCGTTTTTCCCCGGAAGACGGCATTCTTCGAATTGTAACGATGCATTTGAATTCTTTACCAATAAGACTTGGTGGCGCGAATTTTCCATCCGTGGCTATAATATCGTACTTGTCGAATTCAAGATAGGTCCCGAAGTCTGAACCTATTTCCTGTCCACAAATTTCAGTCACAAAATCTTTAAAAAACCATAAAGATAAGTTGAATAATAATTCATTTTAATTCAATAATTCGGCATAACCGACCAAAAGAAAATAGATAGTAATAATAAACAAAATGAAGTGTAGAGTGAAATGACTTACATCGGATATTTCCACATCGAACGAACCCCATTAATAGTGTGTCCAAAACCACAAGCAGTACAGCGCGCAGCAGAAATCTCATTTAATAAAAGAAAACCGAAACCCAATGTTCAGAATGAGAATTTAGCAGACCCTAAGACTTAGAGAGTTTAATTCAAACATAGACGAAGAGACCTCGGTTGAAATCTTACTTTCATTATTTGTGCACAGGTTACGTAAACGTTTTAAAGAAGTGATCAAAGTTTTTCGTTGTTGCTATGGAGAGGATTAGGATAAATCAGTAAAAATTGGTCAATAAAATAATTTTATTTGCAGCTTATATTGATAATACGCGATTTACAATTTAATTTTTTTCCATAAGAACCAGTTATTTACGAATACCAAAAAGTTTAAACCTTCGCTTTGGACAGTTTTATGTGTCACTTGAAATGCCTTCTTTGCTACAAATAATAAAATGCTAATGATGGATGTAACTGAGTCCGCCACCGTAGAGATAAAAAATTTTATGCACAATGGTTTTAAGTTTCACCCTAATCCTCTTCGTATTTTTACAAGGGGGGGGGGAAGATTGGTGTCTTTATACTTTGTACTTATATCTAGTGTTCTCTTTATTGTGATCATTCCTTCTAAAAACAATTTTTATCTCATGGCACCTCTCTCAGGTAAAGTTTTATCTGTGTGTGTGTACTTGAGAAGTCCATTATCTACAACGAAACTCCTTGATCACCGTTCGTTTCAACTTTTTATTTTTCTGAACAATATTGTGTCTTGACAAATTTCTGTTGGAATTAGCAGCTGTGTATGTAAGCTTAAACTCGCGTATGGCACATTACGATAACACAGGTACGTCTTTTGTACACAAAAATCAGAACACTTTTATTCCCATTGAATTTTCTCTACATTAGATAATTCATAACGTTACAGTTTACATAGAGAACTATTGTGCTAAGAAAATAAAGATAAGATCAGCACAAACCATAGCCCTGTCCGAAGACGTATTTTACCCCAGTAGATGGAGATGTCAAACCACAGTGGAAGCGCCCCCTGATCACGTCATCTGGTTCAACTTTCACTATTTCGACGTAGGAAGACCGTCAGTGATATACTGGACCGATGTATTGAGAATCTAAGATGGTAAAACTACCAATTTTCATAATGACTGAATTTGATTGTGAATTTTCTGTTATTTACAATAAGCGACGTATGATTTAGAGCATTTAGATGTTGATATCAAATAAGTTGGTTCAAAAATTTTGATACCAGTTTTTGCTTATCTGTCATTGTATTCCAAGACATATAACATCATAAAAGCGCAGCACTAGATATATCTCGCACTATTAATAATTAAAGCGTCCATTTTGTAAGATCTATTATGATATCATAATTAACACAAGTTAACACAGGGAATTATCATCTTACATCATTATATGTTTGCCTAACATTTCCCCAAAAAATCTTTTCGTTGTTTGGGGATTGCGTGTGACAAGTAACCCCCCCCCCCCCCAAAAAAAGAAGAAGCTACCTAATGAGATTCTAGAATAAGAATAAAACACTGCATATTTTTAGGAGGTACTACCCAGTCTTCTGAGATATCTCCCAACAAGGATTTGTGTGGAAGACTCCTTTCTCGGCCATTAGCTACCAGTGGCAACATTGCAACGTTTAAGTTCAAAAGTATGGTAGTCAGTACCAGTATTGGATTTAAGTTGGCGGCCACGTTCCAGAAAAGTAAGGCTTAATTATCATTTATCAGTTTTAAACAATAGTAAAGAAAAAAAACTTATCATATGCTTCTATTTAAACAATTTTAATTTATATTTGATAGAACCTGATTCCATGATTTATTCAAAGAACGAGTTTCAGTGTCCTGATGATATTTGCATTGACAAAAAGCTGAAATGTGACCAGGAAGTCAACTGTTGAGATAATTCGGACGAATCTGCGCAATATGCTGGTTGTGAAGGTCAGCCCAGATGTTCATTTTGAATCTATTAACACTCATTTTAATAGACGAGCTCATGGAATCTAACACGTGTAGCTAATTAAAAAAGAGTAAACTTCAAGTTTGTATTTCAGGAATACTCGCCAAATGGACGGATCTAAGTACTTTCGCTAGAGTTGGAATCATTGTGGGAACAGTTGTTGGAATGGGGTTAATTCCATGTTTATGTGTAACAGCTTGTATTTATTTATTTCTCCCCACAAAAACGATATGAAAGACTAAAAGATTAAATTCAGCCAATTTCAATTTTATTTGTGTTCATCGAATAATAGAGCATGGGAACACCGAGCTGGATTTTTAGCTCCTTTTTTACTCTAGGGTAATATTTTTGTTGATTCAGGATATTTATTTTTATTGAGAAGGTATCTTTTTTATATTTAAACAATTATTCCAAAAACCGTGTGTTGTGCGAGTATGTAGTGCGTTTTGTGCTAGTGTGTCTAGATTTTGTTGTCAATGAAAGCAAGCTCTTCTGCCTTGTTCAGATGGTCCAGAAATTGGTGCGCTGTTTGAACACTGCCATACATTGATTTTGTTCATGATCAATTCTATGAAGAATATTTCAATTTATGTCCCGGTAAAATTCTTATATAAAGTCCTTTCCATATTAAAAAAGATATTGCATGCACCGAACTTGGATTTTATATTCCAATTGGATAAACATATTGTTTTTTTTAACAAATTTCTTGAAATTATTATTTTAAAGTATTGTCAATTTAAAAAGAAAATCAAACATTTCTCTCAAAATATTCGAAGGCGTCAGTTTATTGACAGTGGTATAAATTTAAATAAATTGTTTGCACGACTGTATCATTACGCCCTGAGTGAATACGATTCTGTGTTAAATAAACTTTGAAACCTAGCTTAACTGATGCTTTGTTCCATCTGTCCATAATAATTTGCTATTAGCAAAGATAAGTTATAAAGCTTCCTATTTACGTCTCAACATTTGATGTCAGAGTAACACTCCAATACGATTTATAGACGACTCGAAGCTTTGTTAATACGAACCATCCGGCTGGCAGTTAAGCGGTATGACATATTACTTGAAGCTTACACGATAATCAAATGAATTAAGTTTTCAGCTATTCAGCTGCTACTACCAAATCAGAAATATACACGTTTAATGGCTGTCCTTCATTACTGTGATGTGTATAATGATGTGCAAACTCATATATATTGTTATCATCTGTTAAGACTGGCTGTCTTGATGTATTAGGTTCCCGACCAGATTCATTGTTCACTCTTAGTACCAATGTACTGTAACAGGTATCCTCGTAACTACATTCACCATACAGAGGCTCTGCTGGCTCTTTATGTACACATGAGTTTTCCCGAATCCTTGATGTATCGTTTACATCGTACACCATATTATGATGAACGCGACATTCTGAAAAAATTTAAAATACTTGTTAAATACGTTTACCTTTTTATTACTTTGTGGTTCAGTGTGTTTAACGTTACATTATAATTCAAATCTTGTGTCAAGAAGCAAGAGAGGATATAGAATAATCATGATTCACAACCTGCTTTTTTCCTTCCCAAGTGCAACCTACAAAAGGCGAAACATATATGATCCTCAGACTGATAACGGCAATATGCACGTTACTATTCATAATGTGAAATACAGCAAGAACATACATGTAATTCTATATTAGGAAAACTTAATTACCGATATAACAGTCCTATTCCGAATACAATACATACACCAGTGACACTTGCTGCTCCACTAAGAAATGCTATTCTAGAATTTAATTCCTGGTGATGCATCCCGATATCAGACTGTGGATACGTTGTAGGACCTGTAAATACATTTAGAAAATTATCATTTGAATTTATGATAAAACGTGATTTTTATTTCTTTTTTTTCACACCTACCGTATATGTATTATTGTTAGGTAATGACTATGAGGACAGTGATCCAAATCATTGTTCAGAAAACTTCTGCTCTCGACGGAAATGATTTTCATAAAAACGAGTGCCATACGAATTATTAACGTTACTAAAAATTAAAGTAATTCAGTTTTCGGTTTATCTATTGTTATTTAAAATCGAACAGACAAACTAGACAAAAAGAAAAGTTATAGTAGATGTTAGCACGTATAAAGTTAGGATATTTATAACGACAAACACAGGATCCAATTTTCTATCTCAAATTTGTGTGAATGAAAATAAAAGATTTTTTTTTTTCAGAGAAATTTTTTTTAACAGTTATTCATGGGGAATCAACAGTAATTAAGGGGATATATGAAGCTTACGACTGAAAAGAAGATAACAGTTGATCAGACCTGTGGTTGTGGATAACGTGGATAAAACATCTTCTGTAGTAGAACACTCCTCTGCAAAAGGTGAAGACGTCACGTTCTCTAAAAAGATACTAGTATCATTCTTGGTCATATTTGAATTATCCAGGTCCAATCTTTGTAAGCATCCACACGCATGATGACAAATTTGCGTTTTATTACAGTTGCATTTTGTCCTGCATTTTCTTCCGTAATAATTCTCTGGACATCTGTCAGTACAGTTCCATCCCCTAAAGCCGGGACTACATTCTGAAAGCATTTAACAAATGCAGTGAACTGTTATGAAATAATAAATGAATTGTTTTGGTTATGATAAACGTTGTCATTTCAAATATATCATACTCAATAACTCATTAAGATATGTAATTAATTGTTATTGTTTAGATTTGGTTTTTTACAGTAATATGTTCGTATGATGATTCCTTCTGTTATTATGTTTTAATTTAGTAAGTAAATTATCTTGTTGTTATTTTAGACAACATCTGTACTTAAAGAGATAGTCTCTAAAATATACCTTGCTATAAAATTGCATCCCCAATTTGAGAACCAGCAGTTACACTTCACAATTAAGCATTAGGCAAATTTATGATAAAATATGTTCCTCTAAAGGTATCAAATTATGTAAGACATGTACCTACCAACACACTTATCATTCTTTTCTTCAAAGTTAAAACAGCATATCTTCTTTGTTTCCAGTTCTCCACTTTTGTTAAAAAAAAAAATAAAAATAAATGAACAACGCATTCAGAATAAATGTAAATACTGCTAGAATTAAATAGAAGCTTGAACTGTCCAACTACGATATCTAGGAATATTTCCCCATCTATACTTCTGCAGATTAACAACAAAAAAGATATAATCTAAGTTTGTTTTCCATGCAAGGAGAAGTTCTTGACAATGTAGAATTTAAAGAAATGATGTGTTGAACTAGCATTGTAATATATTAAGAAATTAAAAAATATTAAGAATGCTACAGTATATTAGTTTAGCATTTTAAGCTTTGTTCTATTGCATGACTAACATGAATTATTTACTATTTGACATTAATTGTTGTACTGTTCAAACAGAATGCAATTCAATTAAGGGGAGCGAGTTATCATGATAATATTGATAACCATGATAATCATGATGATGATCATCATCATCTGTATCATCATCTTGTTTGTAAGGAGAGGACAAAAATAGGCTTTGCCTGCTATCCGATCCTATTTCATTTTGAAATAAAATATTGTTTAAACTAATTTGTATAAGTAAAAATCAGCAAACAATAGATTTTAGTTTAGTTTCAAAAATTGGGGAAAGAAAGGTCATCTTAATTGACAGAGCCCACTAAAAGTTGACTTAAACATCTGTAAAATTTGAAATCGAAATGAATATATGAGGAACCATCTTCAAATGGTCGTTAACATTAATTGTACAAATTTTAGATCAATCAAGAGTTTTAATTGCAACCCAGAACAAAGAATTCTTATAAGTGATGAGTAAAAAGGGGTCAGTATTTTCATAAATACTATGTATCTCAAAGATAAATAAATATCAACATTAGAACTTTAAATGTTGATGAACATTTTTAAGAATTTTGTATTAAAATGATAAAGAAGTGTTTAAGATCAAGCTCTAATTAAAGGCCTAGATTGAAACGGAAGAACGATCAGTATTAATATAATATAAAATACTACGAATTCACAATATGTATAACAATGTATTCAATTTTTCACGATTAATATTTAGAAAATAAGACGTAACCTTTCCGTTGTCACATTCTTTACACAGATATTATCTCCTTCAAGAGTGTAAGTAGGTGAGACGAGAACAAACATTAATAAACAAATGATCGCAGCATCCATCTCGATAAAAATACCACACAAACAATATCAAAATTATGTTAACAGTATTAATAACGCACTAAACATATGCATTAACTTCCTAAATCCAATAGCCGTTCTTTATAGTTTTGAATATTGAAACAGGAAACTTAACAAGTTCATGAAACGTACAAACACATTTTAAAGTCCTCGTCAGATTAAAATTGGTCTTATGAGTCACTCTAGATTAGTGTTTTGAAATGTATGAACTAAGAATGTAATTATGTTAACAATATTTATTCAGGGACATCAGGCCCCGAGGTTATAAAACTTTCTTGAGTACGATCTCATACACCAAATCGTACTCCGTGCTCCAAATCGTACTCTTACTCAAGGTATCGAGGTTATAAACTTTTTTCATACTCATACTCGTACTCCGGCTGAGTACAAAACGGCGATTTTCTGAGTAAGCTATGGAGCTTTCTCAAAGTCGTACTCCAAACATTTAATCTAAATAAAATGTAGTGCAAACATATTATATTGTTACATGTTGTAATGTTGCTGTATTATACGCTATAATTTAATCATAATTACATGTATATGAATTAAAATGGAAAGTTTTAACCATTTTATCAATGAAATATCTAGATATTATGGAGGTGAATTTAAGAGTAAGGGAGAGCTGCAACCAAGATTATCAAAATAACTTTTAGATATTTCGCTTCATTAATTAATGTACATATACATGTAACTGTACGTACAAAATAATTTCATTGAATAGCTCGACTTTTTAAGAATTCTGTTTTTAGTCAAATACGACCCATACTTCCCATCATTTAAAACCAAGAAATCAATGTACATGTATCGTTATTAATCAATATTAATCAGATGCACTTGCGGGGTCCTTTCTTTGATTTAAGTGAGAATGTAGGTTACTTCTAAACATTACAAAGAATGGGGGATGCATAAACGCATAACACTTTCTATTACTTACTTATTTATCATTTATCATTTATGTTACATGCCACAAACCTTTGAAAGGGAAACATTTTATAGAATAATTAAGCGGTAAATCAGTGGCGGATTCAAGAGGGGGGGGGGGGCGCACCCGGCGCCTCCCCCCCCTAAAATTGTCAAAATAAAGTTAAATCATACTCCTTTTGGCAAAGAAAATGTAAAACTTGCGAGTCTTAATTATCTTATTTACTCATGGAATTTTTCTACTTTAGACTGATTTCAATGGTGTAGTATGAAGAAAACCGGTGGGTTCAATGGTGTAACGTACATAGAAAACCCATTTTGGTTACGCTGTCCTTGGGTTCAAATGTGACAAGTCACCCACACACCCACCTTTAAGTAATTGGTTATACTAGCTAGTCTTTTTAACGACTCTTCCGTGTTTGTTATAATACAAGCTGGCATAGTTATCTTTTTTAAAACTTCATTTGCATCGTCCTAATGAACTTGATTTTTTAAACTGATTAGTTTACAGCCATTCGAAAGAAAAAAATAAAAGGAAACGTTTTATATTATATTTTTGCAAGACAGAGGGATTTGATAACTGCAGTTCTTTAATCTACAAACCTTTAAAAATTGAAAATAATTTTATTACTTTAAGTATAATCACGAGAACAAATATCACAAAAGTATATTTAAAGACTTCATTTTTACCTTACAAAACTCTAGAATTGAGGAGCTTCCAGGCCCGGCTTCGCCACCTGGGGACACCAACATGGCTTTGCCCTGGACCCACTGGAGGCCTCAAGGCGGTCCCCAGACCCCTGCCTTATACTGGCGCCCCTTCTAACTTCAAATTCTGGATCTGCCCCTGATACTAAATATTTCAAAGAGGAGTTGGTTGGTGTGTGTGTCTGTGTGTGTGTGTGTGGGGGGGGGGGGGGGGGGGGGTGCTCCTTCTGGTGTGTGTTTTTTTTTTTTTTTGTTTTTTTTTTTTTTTTCATAAAACAGCTACTGTCTGTAGAAAATATTGGCTTTTAAAATCGCTTTTCGTCTATAGCGTCAAAATGCTGTGAAGTGTGATAATTTAGAATAATTTTGTACACGTTCATTTCTTTCTTTCGAGATATTAAGACCATTAAAAATAATAAAAACCTATTCTGAAAGTTAACAAAAGTTATCAAAAAGCAATCTTACTTGGAAATATAGAAAGTTATCAAGAATTTGCAGTAAGTAATTAAAAGGCATGTTGAAGGACATTAGATGTAAACTTAAAAGAAAATGTTGCAAATTTTCAAGTTTTGTATCGGTAATATTTTTAAATCATGACGTACATACAATGTACGCATTTGGCTTCCTATGTGATCTTACATAATAGCTGGAGAGATCTAGATGTGTTCTTTAATTTTACTGCCGGAAGGTAGGGTTTCCTTTCCGAATCATCTACCAGTATTTGATTTTTATTTTCCAAATATCAGTCATTTTGACCACCGAACATCACCTTCCTTGTAATCTTTATTATTTATTTCAAACTAAAACATCGAGAGCATAGACTTGTCTGAGTATACGTACAGTGAAATGCATTATTTGGTTAAATATTTGATTATAAACGCTCGAATATAGGGACGGTGGGTCCCGGTGACCCCATAGTCTTAAATCTTATATAGTGTCTTTCCACAAATAATTATTTTAAAATAAAATTTGGTGTTATGACATTCAATAATCCGAAATATACATATATGGAAAGACATTAACTAATTAAGTATATAATCAATGTATATATTCTGCTTGAAAATTCGGGTAATTTACAGTTAATTAAAATTAAGCTTGTTTGTGTAAAAAAAAGATAACACTTTGATTAATTATAACACGCATGATATAGAAGATAGAAATTATGAGAGAGAGAGAGAGAGAAAGAGAGAGAGAGAGAGAGAGAGAGAGAGAGAGAGAATTCCAGACCGTTAATTAAGATTTTTATATCTACGCCCTCTACCCTCTTTTCCAAAAACATTGACATAATCACAATTTGTTGATAAGTTTCCCAATTACACTGGATTTATCGTGTTTGTTGCTCAAAAGTTCATAAATTATAGATGCAGAGACATCTCCATGCTTGCAGACGAAAAAGGGCATACCGGTATGTACATGTAAATAATGTGTTACATTTTGTTGATAAATAATTTATCTGAATACATGTACAGTTTGCCTACATGCCAGGACTATTTACATGAGTTACCCTGCTCTATCTTACTCCAGAGACGTACAATTTCCTCCACCGGCTTTTGGAGCATACTCCAAATAGTACTCAGCGGAGAACGTACTCCAAAACTTTTATAACCTCAGATTTTAAAGTCGTACTCAGTGGAGCACATACTCGAAGTACGGAGTACGAGTTTGAGTACGAGTATGAAAAAAGTTTTATAACCTCGGGGCCAGTCTTAAGAAATACTTTTATCATAAGTTGTTCAGGAAATCTGCGAAGTCTCATCCCACAATTTAAACATGATGGTCAGGGCAGATGCATTTTGAATACTATCCGTTAATAAGGAATTTTTGTCATTTGTAAATATTGCAATGTTTTATTAAAGTTTACCCGAGGCATTTTATATGAACTTTAAGCACGTATGTTATATATGTTGAATGTCAAAAAATAACAAAAATACAAAATGTATGTTTGGCTTACACAAAAATTTCGTTATTAAAATGAAAAAAAAATTTCTTCCTTAATTACTTTACATTCCTTAAAATAACAATATCAAATTACTAGCGTAACATTTGACGTGCTTTTTGTGTTTCGAATTATGAGATACTGAGTTACCAACATCATCACCAATAAATGATACTCCTCCCCCTAAAAAAACCCAACTTGCATTAAAATTGTCATGTCTTTCTATTTTGTGGCTATCATTGTCAACGAAGGCTAAAATAAAGAGAATTCGGTGGAAATTATGCAAGGAAAGTTTTAATTAGACTAAAAAGGCCAAAGTGAAGAGAAAAAAATCGAGTTTGAAATTATGGCAGATGTGGTCATTTGCAATGCTTGTTATCTTCATATCCTATATGAAAGATAAAAAAGATGTTTATATTTTTTTCACTCTCTAAATGTTTTTTTCTTCAATCTTTTATATAAATTAGTAGAATATAAATTGTCGTTATTGTCGATCAAGTCATATAAAAGGAACTGTCAATTTTTTTCATATATGTGAAATTTTACTACAGCTACTTTAAGTCTGACGTCCGCTCGTTAGATCCCTCTTCGTTTTCTCAATGTACTTGAGTTCTGATCGATCACGAAATAATCCAAAGTCAAACTCATAAGACAATAAAACATCAATGAGCGATGTATATTTATTATAGTTAATTGAATTAAAGCTGATAAATTATACGCTTTATTTAAGCATGCTGAATACCGCGCGTTAGCGTGGTATTATAATTTGTCTGCACAGCTTTGGTGTGTTATAGCACCGACGGCATCCAAAAATCAGCATTCAATGCTTATATTTATATTCATATTGATGTTAATTTGTATGAAGTAATTGTGTATCGTCGCTTTAAAGCCCTTATATACGCTCTTAGTCAGGGATATGAAACATACATGGAGCAATCATATTAACATGTTATTTAGTTTGCTTCTGCGATTAAAAATATAGTGGCAGAAACTTTGTCGAGAAAAACCTGTTTTACTAACGAATAGATATGTTTTAACGATTATTTTACATAAGTACATATCAAATTGGTTATGTAAGTTTGAACGTTTCATTTAAACTTACAATAATAAATATATTAAAACGCGTGATGACGTTTATATTTGTGCTCTTGCGCCATGAATAGGGTAAGTGTTTTTACAGAAAATTGAACCTCGCAGATTTCCAATGCAAACATGAGGGGAAATATACACTGAAAGTAAATATAATGCAATTGAAAGCAGTTTTTAAAAAATTTTGTTCTCGATCGATCGAGGGTCACTGTCACGTAACTGCTAAGTCATGCAGATTAGGCTTTATGCTAACAACCAGAATGCAGCGCTTTTGTTTATTCAAATAGCAATTGAAGTTTTTCATTTTATTAAGTAGTGATCAGAATCATGCATATACATATGAAAGATAAAGTAATGGACCTAAATACAATACGATCAATTTCACAGTATTTTTGAAGTAGAGCTATCAAATTAGCAAAAATAATTTAGACAATTAGAAAATTTCCTTGACACATTTATGTCTGTGTTTCTAGATCAGGTTTGCATTACCGTTTTAAAAGATATTGTCTGACCATTGCATAAAGCGGTATGGCCAAGAGACTTAGAAAATCTTGTATTTGTTGACCACCCAGTCTCCTTAAATATAAATATTGTATAAACATTAACATTAACGGTGGAAATTATGCAAGGAAAGTTTTAATATGACCCCAATAAGGTGGACAAGAGGAGACAAAAATATTCGAGTTTAAAATTATGGCAATGTCGTAAATTGCAATGCTAGCTACCTTCATATCCCATTAGAGTCACCAAACATTACATCACTGTTTTTCTTTCAAAAGTATGTAAATTGTTATTTTTGTCGATCAGCACGTCGTTTAGAAGAAACTGTCAATTTTTCCATATGTGCTCTCAATGTAGCTAAAGTTCTTATTTATCACGGATAATCCTCGCAAAGTCAACCTCAAAAATATATTTAAACACCAATGAGCAATGTATTTAAAATTTATAAAAATTAATCACAGTTGATGAGTTGTAAGCTAAACAATACAAATAAAAGCAGTTTTTAAAATACTTTCTTTCGATCGAGGTCCATTGTCAATTACCCTTTAAGGCAAACCCAAAGTCAATCAGACCAAGCTTTTTACTAACTTAATAAAGCGATTGCTTTGCTTATTTATGCGAAGTAATCAAAATCGTGTACATGTAAAGGAAGCCAATAAACTTATTACGTCAATTTCACTGTACGTTAGGAGCAGAGCTCTCACTAGGCCAAAATATGAAATATTTCCGGGATGAATTTATGTTTGTGATACTTGATTAGTTTGCATTATTGTTTTTAAAGATATTGTCCGACCAATATGACAGGCGGAATGGTCAAGACCCTCACGAAATCTTGCGCAATTGCAAGTTTTTGCTAACTTACACCATTGTTCGTTTCATCCTTTTCACAAGTGTCAACCAAATTTATTTTAAAAATACATAGTGTATATAAAAACATCGGGATTTTCATTAATGTTCATCATAATCTTTATTTAACTTTTTTTCCAAATGAACAAGAAAATAAAATGTTACGAGGGCTCGATTTTGGCCATTTTTTAAGACTATATTAATCACCCTTAGAAGGAGGGCTTATTTAGATTATAAGGAATTTTCTTTACTAAATTATAGTTTATGGCAAAAAACCCAAATTTAAGATTCTAAAGTAAATCAGATGAATAATTTGTTGTCCAGCCTCCAACAATCATAAAAATCATAGTAAATGATAAAATATTTGTATTTTGAAACTGAATATTAATGAATATAACTAACGTTATTTGGTGAGTTTTACGGAAACAATTTTTTTAATCGATCATATATCGTAATTTCCAATGGCTTACGTTGATTGCAAGGTTTTCTCTTATATACAACAAAAGTAGATAGAGTGAATTTAAGGCTATCTCGAACATCATTTTGTGTCCACGATAAAATCTTATGTTATCTTTTTTTCATGTAAAAATTATTGTATGTAATAATCAATATTGATTTTTATATTCCTAGCTGTTTTAACATAATCCTATACGATTTTAAAATTTTATTGAAAATAAAGATGAAGAATAGATGGCCAATAATTCAAATAATCCAATGTATAACAAAATGGTTGGAATCCAGCACATGATACAAATTATATAACTTTTTTTATATTGTAAAGCTGAATCATAAAGTCATGACTAAATACTAATTCAGTTTAATCAACAATAAATCCTTAGTCTCATATACTTTGACATAACTGAGTTTTCCCGTTTTATATACATACATGTAATCCTTATGCTCCGATTAATATTCAATGTCACAAAAACTGTCTTATAGGTATAACAGTGGACCTTATTTAGTACCTTGTAAATACGGATATAGTAGCATTTATTTTTTTCCATAGAAAATAGGTACCTTTATTTCATGAGAAAATATTTGAATTACTGTATCTTGTGTGCAAAACAAAAAATTAAATTGGGATCGGTTGGGGGCCCACTTTCAACTTACTGGGTTCGGATTCGTCCTTTTAAATCATCGTTCGGACCTGGAAACATCCAAAAAAGGTGGGCAATGTATTTTCCAAAAATTTAAGCTCGTTTTCTGCATCTGTCAAAGTCCCATCCTCCATTCCCCAACAGTCATATTTTTCCTTTTTTCTGCTGTTGTGTTCTTTATGCATTTAAGGTCATTAATGAGGACGAAGATGTTCGATTTTGAGAATATTTAAAAGACAGTCCAAGTAGTCGTCGTGGCATAATTAACCGTCTTATTATCTAATTTTCATTTAACAATAATTCAACATAATTATATATTAAATAAGTTTAAGTACTTAAATACCGTGTATCCGGGTTTTTTCGCGTGTCACAAAATTTGCGAAATGGGAAAAAATATGTAGCATTTTTAATTTGTGTCAGTTATTTTTTGCGATTTAAAAAGTATCTTGTAGAAAATAATACAGAATATAATTTCTGCATATTCAAAAATTTGCGATTTAAAAGAGATCGCGAAAATTAGATCATCACGAAAATTACCGGATATACGGTATGTGACCATCCGCGGTAAACCCGGGGTGGTCAATTTCAAACTATAATATTGATAATACTGTATGTTGATTATTGATTAATATTTGTTGTGACTTTTGTTTGAGTGGGCTTACCCAGATGTCAATGGCATCCCACATTTCATTAATGCCACGATCATGACTCGCCAAATAAATCTTTAAACATAATATTTTTGGTAATTTTTCTGTGTGTAAATAATGATTCTTACAGAAATGTCAGAGCAAGATTAAGTCAAATGGAGAAAAATTACTTGATTTAAAGGATATTTGGAATGACGTAATCCATAAACCTAAAACCTCAGTGTAAGGTCACTGTATAACCTTTGCCTATAGGCACTAAATTTATAAAGTATGAATAAGATAGGATTAAAGATCAAGAATATATGGTCTGGACAGGGATTCTGATGGTACCCAAACTATTGATCTAGAAACACGGTTAAATTTCACTGCACATTCTTTATCCTATGGCTCTCTGTGGATGAAGTATGAAACAAGAGGAGAGAATATACCTGACAAAGATGTTAGACAAAGATCTGCTTTGACCTTAACCTTTGACTCAAAGGTTGCTTCAAGGTCACTACACACTCTTTACCCACAGGCACTGTGTGAGTAAAGTATAAGCCAAACTAGGCAGAGAGGAGAAAAAAAATATGCCCGGACAAGTGATGTCTGACGGACAAACGACGGATAGGCTGATCACAATAGGGCTTTCGTAGAGCAGGGCTCTAATAAATATTTAACGCATTAGAAGTTTTCAGTCATTCACTTGCTTAACTCATGTTAGAAATGAACAAGCATAGTGGTGTCCATCATCATGAAGACTGGTACTCTTGTTTATCATGGTTTCCGGTCACAATGTTCATTTTAAGCCTCAGTGTTCTTTAGCAGGCCTCTTTGTAACTACTTTCACCATATAAAGCCTTTGTTGACTCTTCGTGTCCACTTTGTTTTCCTTAATCATTGGTGGGTTTTCTTAATCGTACATCACTTTGTCGTGACCTTTTGCAGAATTTGATAATACTATTAAAGATGTTTTACCAATATTACTTGTTATTTTCAGTGCTTTGTGGTAAAAAAGTTAGTGTAAAGTTGCACCATACATGTAGTTTCTTTGTTTTTCAAAGAAGCAGTTTAACAGATTGAATAATTATCGACAATACCCGTTTCCTCTCCGGATTCCCAACTGCAGCCTACAAAAGTCAAAATAGATTCGTGTGGCATGTAGATATTATGTACATTAATGTTCTATTAATGTTAAACTCACTGAGACTGTATTTCTACATGAAATAAATATGAAAAATTAATTACCATTAAATTAGTCATTATCCGAATGAAAATCACGCACCAGTGATGTTTGTTGTTCTTATAAGGATTAAGATTTTGATGTTTCATTTTGTTTCATCTGTTGATAAATAGGTTTTCAGGAGGTACATTTCGACTTTGAACCATTCGATAGAGAACAAAATATATCAATTGACCAAGAATACAAACTTGTTTAGTCGTTATTTTATTTTAAGATGATTATAAGTTCAATTCAAACTTACATTTTATTAATATAAAATAATGAAGGGCAATTAAAATATGTAAGTATTTGAAAATACATTTTGAAAATTAAAAGATAATGTTATATGAAAGGAATTATAAATATTTTACATCTGCACAGTTTTATCGGCAGAGAACCTTTGATATAAGTACATTATGTTCTTCCCTACAAACAAGACAAAAAGGTTAATAAACTAATTTCCATGATAACTTTTGCGTTTGACGTTCTAGAAAATATGGAAATATTTCATTCGTTACAAGATTTCAATTGTTCTTGATAGTTACTCGTGAATACTCTTTGGGATTTTATGGACCATTAATTGATATGGTATATTATTTCAGGGACCATAAATCTGTCATCTTAGTTTTATCCACTACTATATAAATATTCTGAAATCTTGAAAATAAACCGGGGCTTTTTGTCAGGTTTTAAATTTGGTAAAAAAAAGATGAGGTTTGTTTCATTCAATGATGATATTTCATTAATAATGTATAGCACATTTTGAGATATCAAAATGGATGAATAAACATCATATTCAAAATATAATTACCTTTTTAAATGTTCAAGTATTCAACAATGAAACTCATTTTAAAAAATTGGTTTAAGTTTTAAAAATGTAAGTCAATACGAATTTCAATTTCGTAACTTGTAGATCAGTAACTTATACTTAAGCTGTTAGCCTCGAAATTGTTGAAACAAAAGAAGTTATAGTAAACTATAATGTTTGTTTTAAAAAAGGCACCTGGAGGCGTTTCACATTTCCTTAAAGGGGCATGGTTATGATTTAAGATCATTATTTTTTCCATTTTATTTGTCCTTTGTTTTAATGGCATTTCAATGGTAAAGTCAAAGGTCGAGTATCAAGTGAGATTCAGAGTACGGTGTTCTTCGTTATGTAAAGTTTAACTGAAAAATTGTTTCCCCAGCCTCTTAAACTTTGCAATAACTAAGTGTTCTTGTATTCATATATGTAATTCAGTTGCACCTATTAACATTTCATATCACATAAACTGTCATAAACAAGTAACAGTAAAACCCTGTTTCTTGTTTATACACTATTATTGGACCCCACTAATTCATGTAGATAAATCTTTTAATTGTTAACGTTTGACAGAGCATCTGGATTAATATTATCAAAATTTAAATAACCTAACAATAATATATTTTGATAGAACGTTTCGATATTAAATTAACACAAATTAAGAAAAAAATATAACGACTACGAACTTAAAAATCATATAATTGCTTTTTTCATGATAGAAATGTGTATAAGAGGTTGTTGTTCACCACCATGATGACTGGTTCTTTGATGTAAAGTTTCCTACCAGGTAACTTTTCACTCTGAGTGTCAGTTTCCTGTTTCAGACCTCTCGTACATGTTACTACATGTACATTTACCATACAAATGCTCTGAATACTCTTTATGTCTGATTGGGTTTTCCTGAATCCTTGGTGCTTCTTCATATTCTCATGAACCTAATATTATGCAGAAATTTGAAAAATACCAAAGTATAGTTAAACATTAAACCTTTTAAAAGTGTCATTCTTTTCTTGGTGGTTAAGTGTATGTTAAGTTGCACTGATATGCATGTTATGTAATAGAAGCAACCACATACCCTTAACTCGCTTTTCTCTTACCAACTGCAGCCTAAAAAAGCAAAATGGATTTGTATCGACGTTGAAGGTTGCGTGTTTCAATTTTGATAATGTTAACACATAATTTATATATAACACAAGATTAATATAGTTTACCAACAATTTATTGAAACATTCCATATTGGACACTGGGGACTACTAACTGTTTACAGCGAAGATGAACAAAAGTAAGTATATGACAAATACTGTCTGAAAGGAAAAAACACACCCTATAATCGGGTGACATAACTTCCAACAAAATACATGAATACTTAATGGTCAAAAATAACCCTCTAAAGAGAGTTAAAAATAAGTACAAATTTTCCCCTTAAAAAACATGGGGGAAAAATTGGTGAAAATTCAAAAATTTAAACAATAAGAATTCTGAATTTGAACCAAGAATGCCAAATACAAGAGTTGGAAGTTTAAATTTTAAAAACTGTAAACGATTGTAGCCCCCAAGTTTGTGGAAGTATAAAATTAAATTTGCCACCACCTTAAAAAATTACAAAATGTATTGTGATATTTTGTGAATCTAATAAAATTGAACACTAATGACTTAAATATATACAATCAAAACAAGAACAGTGGAATAAACTACATGTAAATAAAAACCGTGTTGACAAATACAAGTATCTTTAAACTAATACAATATATTTGTGCTACACTTTTACTGAACCTAAATATTAGAAATAGGTGGATGCCAATTGTTTTTGGGCTTGTTGAATCACATTTGATGATTTGTGAATATATGTTGTATAACAATTTGAAGACCATCTCCCTAATGTTATAATAACTTGATCTTCGATACGTGCTTCTTGAGCTGTAGTAGCTGCTCCAATTCT
>WFKH01010931.1:24649778-24661826 GCA_016163765.1 Magallana hongkongensis | reverse complement strand
GGAGTTGCATCAGCAAATGGCAGTTCAAAGTTATGCCCTATTCCAAGTGAAGAACCTTGACCTACATTAGGGGCATTATGCCTCAGCTGCCCAACAACGTTAGGTTCCTGATAGGTACCCTTTGGACTGCTAGTTGTCTTGCCACCAAAATAGCCAAAGTTTGATCCCTGGTAGATTTTTTTTTACCTGGTCATTAGCTTCAGAGCTTGTTCTCCCATATTTCCATGATACTATTATGATCAATAACAGTATTACACTCGCAACAGATGCAAGAGAAATTGTTACATGTTCATAAGAACGCCGAACAATTTCGTTAAATGAAAAAGATGTCCAAGCTTTGTACAATGAACAACAACCAATCAAAGCAAAAAGAGACCAAATGAAAAGGATTCTCTTTAAGCTTGGTCTAGACTCACTTCTCTTTCTATAGCCACTTATAGGACACTCGGATTTTACAGGGGAGCAATCCTGCGAGCTACTTGTGGGCCTGCAATCCTGAAAATAAGGTTCGACTAGCCCTACTCGACCTGTGGATAGTGCATCTCCCTCAAACCCTGGTGAATTCCCAAATCCTGGGTCATTCAAACGACTTTCAAAATCTTGTTCTACCATTTTCGGCGTTATCCTTCTCCTTACCACCGGTGTTTCCATTGTGTAGTCTTCCTCCAATATAGCACTTGAATAATTTCACTGGATCCCACCGCTGCCACCAATTGTAACGCGACTGGGGGTGGTAATGTTGTTTACGATTAAGTCCAACTCCACTTTAACCTCAGACGTCACAAAAATTACTTGGGTCCTGTGCTATTATCCGCAACACGTGCGTCGGATTCATGATCTTTATAGATCAATGAAGAACAACACCGTGCTTTTGTATAACAAATTGTATTGTAACAAATGTACACCAATATAGCATTACAGTGAGTAAAGCATGAAAGAAAGGAGAAGTGCGTGCTACGCATTCTCTCACTCTGTATTTATACTAAAGTAACAGCCTTACGTAGTTAGGCTCCTATTAGGCATCTATTCGGCTCCAAATAATAGGGCGTCCTGCTACCTAACAAGATTAGGCCACCATTAGGCGTTAGGCACCAAGCAATAGGGCCTCAGCACCTAACATAATTAGGCCTCTGCCTAAGATACCCAATGTCATTAGGATACCATTAGGCTACCTCATGATTATATAATGACAAACAAAACAAAACATCTATATTATGCATTTAAACTAACATAAACAAATAAAGCAAACACTACATTTATATACATCCATACGCACGCCAAAAACACACATGTATACAATTACACACATAAATATACATACAAATATGTATAACTAATATGTATAACTATACATGTATACATTTTATCCTAACAACGGAGGAGGAGGGGAGGTGGTGGTTAATTGTGCACCTCGTGGTTAAAAAACTACTTAGAGCGGCAAAGTTTTTTTGTTTTTGAACGTCCGATCCCTATCGAAAAGAACTTGAAGATAATGGATACAATAACCAGAAATCGGAAGATTTGAAAAATTAAATAGCTAATCAGCGAAGAAAGTTTGTATATAAAACATTTTATGGAACATAAAATTTTATTTCTATTCACAACTACTGAGAATTCTGAAAGCAGTACAATGTTGAATGCCTTTTCCGCAGCTTGTTCTTGTTGTATTCCAGAATTCCAGAAGAAAAAAACTTGAATACCCAATGAGTGATTGTGTCATTGATTGACCAAATAAATGACAAAATTATAACTAAAGCACATTAAATATAGAAAAATAATTATCATATTAGCTAATGTAATAACTGGGATAAGGTCTTATGATAAATTAAGGATTTAAGCCTAGAAATGCTAAATTGCAATTAGTGCTTATCCCAGTTTTTATTATATAATGAATACAAAAATTTGTTGCAACAAGAAGGTGGCGTTAAGGTATCCGACCCATATTAGGACCTAATTATTCTAACCTTAAATATCAATCATGTATTAAATACTCTTATATTAATTCAAAGCATTTTAGAGTAGAAAAAGATTAACCGAGAGAAATTTTCAAAAATATCATTAACTAAGCAGTAATTAATTAATGAAGATTGTATTAAGGTCTATGGGGACAAGCACATTTTTTGAAATAAAAAAGTAAATACTAAGAATATCAATAAATGCTCTGGTGGAAAGATGCATTTAATCATTAGAAATAGGAAAACTATTTAAAACAAATTTTATACCGTATAGATATTTTTAGAATTGAATTTAATAGATTTAAAGCAAATGGGGGCAACTCTTCGATAACAGGAAAAGGTCAATTATTAGGACACATTCCACTCTTACATACTGATACTTAAACATGAAAAGTATGTCCAAGTATACTGAGTATTAAGCCCTATACATATCTGTCATGCATCCCGATTCATTGAACATAGGCTATTATGGATCGGATACCTTAATAAAAAAGGGCCACAAGGCATGCTACATGTAAATGCTTGCATGACGCATGCAGCGCCACCCAAGAAAAAGGTAATTCTACCAAAAACATGTGATAAAGAAAAATTAAAGCTATTTGCTTAACAAAAAAAGTGACATTATGAGCAACCATATGATAAACTTAAATAAATCTTTAGCAACTTGGTAAAGGTATAATACCTTATCATGTTGTTCATGACTAGATAAAACAATATGCTGCAATGACTTGAAAAATTCACTCATGGACATATAAAACATTAACATATTACACAACCCTTGCAGGTTTAGATCATTATGATATGTTCAAGACGTGAATAGAAGAAACTCTGATACATTAAAATTGATTCACCTGGCAAGTTCAGGAAAAGCGTCATAAACCGTGCACTAGTATGATGATGCCATGACTATGTATACATAAATTAGAGCAGACAAATTCTAAACTCATTTCAATTTTCTCAACTGCACACATATAATTCCTTATACAAGTATGATGAGGTCATGACCACGTACATGTATACATGTAAATAAACTAGAGACAAATTCTCAACTCATTTTAATGTTCTAACTGCACACAAATAATTCATTGTACAAGTATGATGTTGTCATGACTACCTATACAAGAATAAAGCGGACAAATTCTAAGCTCATTTCAAATGTTTTAAACTACACACATATAATTCCTTGTACAAGTATAATTAGATATGTTAAAGTCATGACTATATATACAATAAGTAGAGCAGACAAATTCTAAACTCTTTTCAATGTTGCAACTGTGCATATCTAACACCTGAATAAAAAATTGCTAAATAAAACAGTGATTGCATGAGCAGTTGCCTGTTGTCATAAATACCTAGGTAGATTAATAATAAACCATATATGTATAATTACACTGTAGGTATGCTATGTTCGGGCATCCATATGCTAAACCCCTACCAATATGAGTCAGTGGCAGAAAAGGTTTAATGGTTACTAGTATTTGTAATGATAATAGCCTAGGAAGATTTTACAATTGAAAGGAATTAATTCTAATGTAACGATTGACAGCACTGGAATGCCAACGACCAAGTTGCTGAATGACATTTTCGGCCAAACCACTCTTTGCAGCCTCTGTTGGAGCACCAATACGAAAACTATGCCCTGCATACTGTAATGTGTCCAAGCTAATGAATGATATAGCATGCTTTAATTGGGCTGTCACATAACTGTGAGGAACTGGACGCCCTGATTTAAATGTAAATAGTGGGCCAGAACTGTGTTTAAATTGAGTAGTGAATGTTTTTAAGGCTTGAACTAGACAAAATTTATGGTTGAGGGCATTTGCAGACAGTGTTAATACTATTGGTTGACTGTTGGCAAAGTTTTTGGCATGCCTCAGGATATTCTGCACCGCATTATCATCCAGAAACTGAACATCTTGTCTTTGTATAACTTTGGCGTAAAAGGAGATGTTCCACGGAACCAGTTCACCTGGCCTCATGAAGGCATGAAAGGCAAGAAGAAAAACAGCTGACAATAGAACTCTTACGTCATGTTCTTGGACTGTATGTTGTAATGCAGATAGCATTTGATAAGAATAGATTTTGTAGTTGGGAGTCTGGTGTCAACAGATTTTGAAAGATTGTGTGAGCCCTTAAGAATTTTTCTAACTAGAAAGGAAAGCATTATACAATTTATGGACATAACTTATATCCGAAACATGTGAAGTGATTGTGGCTGGGCCTAAGCCTTGTGTAAATAAGTCACCTACAAAGTTACAAATAAATATTACTGAAAAGGGAAAGGAAAAAGGTAAGTTATTAGAAACACAGAATTTGTGTAGTAGAGTCCAACTTCTGAGGTACAGTTGTTTCGCAGATGAGGACAAGGATGCCTGAAGGAGCTGTTGACTTGACTGACTTAAATGTAGATCAGTTCGTTTTGCACTACTGTTGGCCTCGAGTCCAACCATAGGGGAAATTTTCTTGGCTTCCTGGAATTTAAAACAAGAAAGGTAATCGGCAAGTACATTTTGCTTCCCTGGAATGTGTTTTGCTTTGAATAAGATGTTGTATTTCATTGCTGCTACTATTAATCGACGTACAAGCTTCACCAACGTTTTGTCTTTACATGATTGTTTATTGACTACTTGAACAACTGCTAAATTATCGGAGAAAAAGAGAATTTTTTGATTAGAGAGATGTGTGCCCCAAATGTCCATTAAAGCTGCTTGGTCCGATTTCATGTCAAATTTTGTGTACGCTTTTAAACGATAGTTATGCTAAGTATGTGCATAATAATATACATTGCAGTAGTTTTCCCGGTCAATGAAGCCAAATTTCAATGTAAAAAAATATGTACAAAATTTCTTAACAAAACAAACGACAGAAAAGGGTATCGCGTTATTTCGCATCAAGTTAAAATTTGCCCCCCGACGTCGAGACCGGTATGGTTGTATTACGACTTTGACACCGCTATAAATAAAGGTCAAAATGTTCAGGCAAATTAAAATTAACTTGTGTAAATTTTGTTTCCTAATATGTCTGAAGTTTGCTTAGTCAACAATCGATGCATAACATGCGGGGTGAATAAACCCAATCATTCGGGGGACGAAATAAAACGGTTCCCTTTTCTAAACATTCCCGTGATGCATTTTGTTTTGTTTTTTCGTTCGCCCAAAGAGAAATTATTTTATTTACTTTGAATATTTCTAACTTTTAAAGGAGACCGATTCTGCTGCTGTATATAGGAGAAAAGCCATAACTTTTTAAGATAATTGATTTGAATGGAAAAGTATTTAATACTGTAATAACCAAAAAATCGGACCAAGCAGCTTTAACAGGACAATAAAGAAAAGCTCCTTGATGGAAATGTGATAATTTGCATGTATATCTAACCACGATTCAACAAACCATTTTGACCCATAGACTGCTGCATAAACCATGGAACCCGAAGCATCAGTGTACATATGTAAGCAAGGAGTTGTCTCAAGTTGACAAGTTTATCATCTGGTAATCTGCTAATCATATGTTCAGAGTCTACTTCTATTCCATAGATGGTCAAACAAGTTGTCGGGAGAATAGTTTTAGATTGCTTAAGGGGTACTCCAAGTCTTTGTTTAGATTACTTAAGGGGTACTCCAAGTCTTTGACATAAGTTCTCAAAGTTACTTATGTCAGAGAGACATTTCTAAGATGATGGTGGTCCTATGAAAAAGAAATCATCAATTAGATGAGACATACCCGAAGCCTTGTATTTATTCAACATAATCCACTGCAAAGATGTGCTTAATTTCTCAAATAACTGACATGCTGAACTAGCCCCCATAGGTTAACATTTGTCTTAGTTATAATGATTGTTCCATACATAACCCAAAAAGTGATAATCTAGGGGGTGAATTGGAATGTTTATGTACCCATCTTCAATATCTAGCTTAGCCATTAGTGCTCCTACCCCAAATTTCTTAATTAGCTGGATCACGTTTTCAATAGATTCATACTGGACAACTGCCTTATCTCGTGGAATGTGTTCATTAACTGAGTTACCTTCTGGAAAGGATAGATCATGTATTATTCTAAATTCTCCCTGTAACTTTTTTGGAACAAGCCCCGATGGAGAGCAGATAAAGTTATCAAAGGGTTACGAATTATAAGGACCAACAAAAATGCGATTGAGACCTATTTCTTTGTCTAACTTTTTCCTGACCACCATCGGACTTTTTCTTACAGATGAATGATTGTTCTTAGCAGAATTTGACTGAAATTCAGAGCACCCAAGCCTAAATCCAAATTTGAAACCATCAACCAGAAATGTTACCAAACTTTTGTCATAACCTTGCAATTCCTGAAGCAAAACATCATGCATTATTGTTGTTGGAACTGAAAATCTTAGAGTTTGCTTTGTTTCTGTCTGACTTGTCCCAATTGCAGTTGATTTTGGGGCGCTGGCCATTGCATAGCTGGCACACGTGCTTTAAATTGCATGGTGAGTTTTTGCACTTTTTACCATTGTTGTAGCTAAAGCAAAAGTGTTGTGGTGATCTTGCACTATACTGGGTGTATGACGAGGGACGAAAGGAATGAGTGAGAGTAGAAGCTTTGACCATGTACTCCGTGATGGGGACTTGCCAAAGAACCTTATGTGACTGACGCAGCTTACGGAAGTTCTGGTTGTAATATCTCCAGGCATTGTCACCATTGGAGCTCCCGATTTCCCTAACTGTGAAGCAGTATTTAAGCAGATTGGCAAATTCTTAGGGAAACTTTTCTGTGTATATGGACAGGAATATCAGAAAGGCTTAAGTCCATTGATGTAAAGACATAATTGGCTGTTTGAAGGGCTGAGAATTAAATTGAATTGAATTATTCTCTATTTTGATTGACAAATCTTCTTGTTTGAAATTTGGCAGCAAACATTTGAGATCAATGAATTGATCATCCTAAATTTTGTTTTTGACACGGACAGGAACAGTTGACCCAAGAGGTATGCCATCTGCAACTGTAAGTGGGACAGGATGAGGAGAGTAAGTGTTAGAACCTATATCTACCACCGACTCACCTGAAAATAGCCGTTGAAGGTTGTTGAGTAGATTAGCATTATTCAAATCAATAGAACTATTGCTACTCGATGAAGCCTGCAGTTGTGTATCAGCAATAGGGGGGCTGCTTGTAGACGGCATTGTTTGCTGTTGTTGCTTGAGGATGGCTGCTGCCAACTGGTCATAGTCAATGAGAGGGTTGCTGGCACTGCTTACTGGTTGTGTGGTTGGATTCAAATCTGTATTGATTTGGCTAACAGGTTGTATGGACGTACTCGGATCTGTAATGGTCTGACTACTGGTAATTGTAGAAGCACGACAAGTGGATCTCTTTGATGTCTTTGCTGCTGGAGTGAGTTTAGGAGCTGAGGATTTTCTTTTCTTTGGTGGCATTATGTTCTACAATAAGTGCATAGATGGTATATTGACAAGAAAATAAGCAACCCAGAATTTTACTATACATAGTGTGCAAGAAGCCCAACTCTGTATCTCATAATTAATCTGTTCTTGCCAATTTTTAACCAGCCATTGACAGTAATATTTAACACAAAATTGTAAGTCATACAAGATAAACAAGGCAGATAATATTAGATCAATAATTATATTTGTCATACTTCCTGACTCCTCAAAACGTCTTGCAAGGCTAAATAGATAAACTTGTTGCCATACAAGGTAAGATCATAAAATCAAGATCAAGAACATATGCAAGATCATAACATTCTTCAGGCAACCATTTTAAATAAATAAACAGGCTTCCTGTCTCCCAACACAGATACAATGATTCAGGAAGTTTAGATAAATAAACTTGCTGCCGCACAAAATATGATCATAACTCAAGATCAAGCACAGATGCAAGATCATCAACATTCTTTCGGCAACCATTTTAAACAAATATACAGACTTCCTGATATGTTCTAAGGAGTCTTTGAAGGTGAAAGGAAAACAACTTGTGGCCTCACACTGTGCATCATGTAAGATTAATGATGCTTAGACAACATGACTCAATCGACCAATGTAAATAACATACATGGCATAACTTGATATGCCTTAATTATACACTAATTGTCAATGGGCCGTTATAAATACATTTCCATACTTAATAATTTGAGACAAACTAAACCAGTTGCCAACTAATATTGATACAGTGATACTTATCTAGGAGAATGCACAATAACCGCATTCCTTATGCTTCTCCAATATTTTTTTTTATTGGCGAGGGGGGATCCCCGGGCTTCAGGCTTCTCAGACGGGGGTTGGCGAGGTGCACACCATCTCTGCCTCGGTGAGACATATCCATCCTAAATCCCCTGTGTCATCAGTAGAATATGTTGCTCAATGTCTGTGTTTTTTGTGTTAAGAGACCATTAATTTCAGTCACGCTATCGTTGTATCCCGGGGGACTCACGGAAGGATCACTTCGCAGAAGCTGACCGATGATTACCACTCTTGTCCCGAGGCCGTATATTAGGTACTCGGCGAAGGAAACAATGTTGGTTGCAATTTGCTTATTTGGTATAAACCAATGTCATTGCCACCTATTTGCATAAAAAACATATTTGGAGTCCCTGTAACGTCCCTTATCATTCTGTGCAGGTCGTATGTTCGTAAACCTCCTCTGGCACAAACCGAGATTTTATACCGGTCATCGTCTAGATTTAGGTTTTGCAAATTCGGGTTAACGATCATAAATTCAGCCAGCCTTCTGAAATATGAATGCCCGAGGAGACAGACGTGTGTTTTTATTGATTCGGGATCCACCCCTGCCATGTTAATTAAAGATATCAATATTTAGACTTACTTTCTTATTTCACTTCATGCATTAATTTTGCACCTCGTGGTAAAAAACTACTTAGAGCGGCAAAGGTTTTAGTTTTTGAATGTTCGATCCCGATCGAAAAGAACGTGAAGATAATAGATACAATAACCAGAAATCGGAAGATTTGAAAATTAAATAGCTAATCAGTGAAGAAAGTTTGTATAAAAAACATTTTATGGAACATAAAATTTTACTTTTCCTAATCGTTGCTTCACTAGTTAATATCTCTATTCTCTAATAACAATTTTATGAGGCATTAGGGTGGTTCACAACAGCTCTTTCAAATTTTTCCTCACATTCAATATCAATACTTTGATGCTTTATTCTACAATATCTCTCTGCCTCTCTGTGTCTTTCTGTTTCTCTCTAATATGAAAGAATAACATTTCAAGTCCTGTATGAGAAGACTGCAGAACCACACAGTCAATAATAAAATGCGCTGTATTTAAATTATATTACCAGTATCTGCAGAGCTGTTGGTTAACGAGTTTATTGATAGTTTTTACAGGTGGTCGTCAAACTAAAAGTTTCATACATCAATAAAACTTATACTGTATTTACAAAAGTATTCTCTATACTTTTGAACACCATCTATGAAAATATTTAAAAATAAGAATTCATTAGGCAATAGAGTCAAACGAAACGAAAACAATTCTGATAATTAGCAAAAGTGGTATCAGATTATGCATCAAACACAAAAGTATCTGGCTATAATTATTCAAGGATGATTCATCAACATCTATTCCGGTAAAAAGAAAGAATATATCAGTGACAAAAGTATTTTTCTTATATCGGTTTAAAGTTCCAAATTCAAAATCAATATTGTGTAAGAGGATTTTTGATGAAAGAACTATGTAATTTAAATCATTCTAACGTAAGACCTGATTGTTGCTCGCAACGTGTTTAAAATGTAATCCTGCGCAAATCCTTCCATTTATTAGGAAGAGTGCAGAGGTTCTACAAATGCGAGAGTATAAATGAGTTCAAATAAGGCTTTCAAGAATGATTGTCAGCATGTGATGGCCTAAGTAATATCAAGGGTAAATGAAATAAAACTCAAAAGGTTCCGTGTGTCAGTAAGTAATGTTACAATTAATCTAACTTCTTTATTCATATCAATCAGATATAAACAAATATTCTGTACAATAACTAATAATAATGTTTTATAAAAATGTTTTCTTCCAAGATATTTTGATTCATGGTTATAAATCATGTTATAAGACATGGATCAGAGCTGGGGAGAGATGACTCCAACAAGCATTTCAATCAACTCTTTCAGTGACTCTGGAAAGTTAAGAGTATCAATTTGGTTTCAACTTTAAGCTCGATAAGGAAAAGCTAGATAGATTTCATGAGAATCATTAAAGATCACCAAATATTCACTGTAAGTTCTTATTTTAAGGAAACTCTGTACACTCATGTATTATGCATTTCTAAATCTGTTTGATGATGATTTTTGAGCAAAAGTATTAAAAAACTCTTTATTTGTATTTTGAAAGTAAGTGAATACTTATCCTACTTCAAGACATCTGCTTTTCAAAAGTATTCATATCTTTGAACAAATTTCGCCATAATTGAGTGAAGTTTTTCATTAAGAAACTCCAGAGCATCTCTATCCTTTGATTAGAAGTTGAAGGCCCCTATTGGAAACTTTTATCGCTATGCATAACATCTGTATTGGTCTTTCTTAAAAATGTCTGAATATCCTTTATGATACTGTTTTCCGTTCCATGATCTGAACGAACAACTCGAGGAACTCTTTTTAGTTTACGTATATAGTTCATGAAGTATCTAGCAACTACTCTAGTTTTGTTATTTGTATTAGGGGCTTCTAGCCAAAGAATTTTCCTCGAGTATCCATCAATGGCCCCATGCTTAGCAATTCCAAAAGGTTACAATTTGTCGTAAGCATCAATATGAATTACAAAATTTGGCCTTTTATTGTAATATGCCCTTCGTCGAAGACGATGACGAGACCTCAGAGCCACAGCATTTGGGCTGATTACTTTCAAAACACTGCGAACTGTACTCTGCGTTGTTCGGACGTTGCACAACACGTTCAGCAGTTTCCACATCGCTCTATATCCTAAATTGATATATCTTTTTTGATGGAGGAAACAAATAGTCTTTATGGTTTCGATTATTGGAAATTCCATGTTATTCCTTCGTACACCCATTTTATGAAGAACGCATTTTAAATTCAATGATCTCACTGTACTTGTATCCCAAATGAAAATAATGTTTAATGAGTTGATTTCTAACAATTTCATTGATGCAACATACACTTGGGATAAGTTGTAATAAACTCCTGTCAGAAGAATGTTCCTCCGAAATAAGTAACAAAAATTGGAATTTTAGATGAAACATATTTTAGGAATATCAGGAACAGTACCTATCAGTATTTTATAGCATTGACAATGTTATGGGCAGCGGAAAGGCTAAAAAAAGATATTAATGCAAAACGAACAACTAATTTTTAAAAACATGCTAAAATACGAAACATACTAGCTTAAAACAAAATCAGCAGACTCTTTTGCAAAATCAACAGACACTCATACAAAACCAACAGTCATCATATAATTGTCTTAAGAGTTATTTTTGGATAAAGATAACTTCAAATCCGTAATCAGGAGAAAAAGTGTACTAAAAATAAACATCAGAAAACAAATGAATTAACTTAAGAGTCGAACCCACGACCCCTGCTTTATCTATTTTTCTTTTGTTTCTAAGTAGTTTCTTAGTATACCACATGCCTTTCTTTTCAGGCCGATAGCAATATTATTTTTACCACAATACACAAGAGAAATATTTACCCATTTGAATTATACACATTTAAAACGAGAATGTGCTTGAAGCTAACTCATTGGATGGTAATCGCCCGTGTGGGATGACCTAACTACGATAGCGTTTAAAAAATCATAAAGCTGTACGTACTTTTGGAGAGTTTGTCAGTTAAACATGCACCGGCTGGAAATAAATATCAAGTGATGTGTCGTTTCATTAACTCTCCCGCGAAATAATTGGACAAGATTTTTTCCATTTTTTATTTTTTTTGGAAATGAATACATATTTTTATATATATATATACAGAGAGAGAGAGAGAGAGAGAGAGAGAAATGGAAAAAGAAAACACGAAAAACGTTCAATATAGCTTAAGCGCTTTCATTTTAAAATCTTCAGAAGCTATATAATGGTAACATGTTACCATTATATAGCTTTTTTAATTTTTATCTATAACTCGCCGACCACTGTGGATTTTATT
>WFKH01010931.1:24632066-24649678 GCA_016163765.1 Magallana hongkongensis | reverse complement strand
ATTGTTAAATGTCACAATTTTTATATCGATATAATTTCATCTTATTTTTAAAATCATCATTTTTTAATTCATATTTTTTAATTTAATAAATCTTACAGCGATAAAACTATTAAAATACAAGAAAGTGTTTTATATAAAGTGAAATACCTAGATACAATACAAAATATTTCTATTAATAAGAAGTCATAAAACTTAAAATGTTGATAAGACAATAAAAAAACAAGACTCACAATGTACAAGTTATAATACAACAAGTGTAGGCCCCGATACGTTTCCGTACATTAGGATTAAAAATACATTTTGATATATATATTGATAAGATGATAAAATGTATATCAATGTATAGGTTATAGCATAAAAGGGTAGGCCCCTTTATGCTTCCGTAGAAAAAAGGCATTATTACGCCTTTAAGAAAGTCTTTGGAAAGGCGGTATAATGCCTTTTGGATAGGCGTTATTACGCCTATTGGAAAGGCGTTATAAAAGGGACGTTATAATGCCTTTTTTGCATTATAACGCCTTTTGGAAAGGCGTTATAACGCCTCTTGAAAAGCGTTATTACGCCTTTTGAAAAGCTTTATTTCCCCTTTTTTCGCGTTATTATTCCTTTTAAAAAGACGTTATTACGCCTATCGGAAAGGTGTTATTATGCCTCTTAAAAAGACGTTATAACGCCTTTTTTTTCGCGTTATTAGGCCTTTCCGGAAGGGGTAAAATGCCTTTATTCGCGTTATAACGCCTTTTTTGCGTTATAACGCCTTTTGAAAGGACATTATTACAAGTTTTTCGCGTTATTACGCCTTTTATTTCATTTTTCAGTTACAAAAATGATACTAATAGGCTTATGTAATTAAGAGAGCATGTGATTTTAAAAATTGCTTTACAATTTTAATTCTTCAATTATATCATAAATTTTCATATACAGTAAATTCATTTATTAAGTACATAGGTATAACGCAATTACTGACTTACATTTTTACCAAATCCGTGTAAAAGTTAACGTTATAACGAGCTCCGATATAGGGAATTTATTTTTAGTCACGTAGAAGAGATATAACGAAATACGTGTCTTTAATATCGAACTGTTTTAGAGTTTTTAATGACTCTATTGACTCTATTGACTCTATTGGCTGCCTGTCAATCGACTATTCTATTTCTTATATCTCTTGATATATTTTAAAGAACAAATATTTTCCATTCTCTCTACATTTACCTCTGGTGTTTCTGCATGGTTGAATGTACGTATATACGACAAAGATCTAATGTTGAGAGTTAAATAAAAGACATACCGTGTTCTTAAAAGTTAAATAAATTCAAGCCACATTCGGGAAATTTAGTATAGCTTAAACAGATTATTGTATTTTCGATATTTTCTACGATGTCATTATATATTTTTTTGGTTTGATATACTACGTATATTCTATCATTTCAAATACTGTTAATCATTATTTATGAACTAAAATTAATTTATTTTCATACTCTATGAAAAAAGTAATATAAATTGTGGGGTTTTTTTTTCTTGTGTCTATTGTCCGTAAAAATGAACATAGCATAATCCCCATATCCCATAAACTGATCCATACAAATTAAGATGATTAAAATTAAAATAGATATACAGGTGTACTGATTGTTCCTCGTGTACAGCTGCATTTTCTGTAATTCGTTGATCTTCTTTCATAGCATACAACGCATTTTTATGTTCAAGGCATTTTAAAAAAGAATTCAAAAGAGCTAGTCATGTTTTTGTTTCATCCACATTGCTTAATGTTTAATAGTACTTAGGGTTAAACGAGGTTTCATGTGATCATGATGTTTAATAGACATGAAATATTCTTCTGAAATGTTATTTACTTTCATTACCTTCTTTTTGTCTTCCAAATTAGAGCCCACGAATCATAAACAAGGCTGTATTCAACTCAAATATTATTCAAGTATTAGTTTGTCGAAGAAAAATTGTTCTTTACCAAATATTAAATCAACATAATTACCTAAATATTAGTCCTATTCCAATCACTATGCATGCAACAGTTACATGTACACTAGCTGCTCCAATAAGATATGGGATGCTGAAAATTATTTAATTAATCGCGGTACCTTTTCCGGAACTAAACACAACGTCAACGGGAGAGTGATTTTACAAATTTAAGAATCTAATTATATAAAAACAAATGACGTCAATCCCAGTCGGTTAAACTTTTATTTCTTTTGATTACTATCATATGATAAACTATATTATGCTTAATATTCGAAAAAACTGTTCTGAAAATAGGAATGTTCTTTGAATTGGTAAATCAAATTTGAAAGTTTTAATGAATATATTTATTAATACTATATCAAAGATAATCATGGTCATTAATCAGTATCCGATCCACAGTACATGTCTCACATTTAAAACGTTCGATTCATTATTTGTAGCGTAAACGCATCTGTTAGATAAACAATAAAATATAGGGCTTTGCACATCTATTCTTATAAATGAAGGCATTTTGCCAATAAAGCCAATAAATTAAGAAATGCCTGTACCAGAGTAACTGCTTAATCCTTTGGTATTTTTTACACGTGTAAGATAGTGCTCGTAAACTATAATTAGAATTTACCTAAGTAGTTTTTGTGAAATTGATTAAAAACCTTCTTTCATTTTCAATAAAACAGCCTGAAATAGCAGAAATGAGAGAAAGGTGGTGGACACGCTTTGGTGAATCCAAGTCAGTGGGAGTCTGCATCAAAAGGTATACTTGCAATGAAATAATATTGAATGATTACGTAAAAAGTGAATATATTTATCGGTAATTTATTTAGAGTATACATATGAATTTAGATCTGATAAAGTTTGAATAAATAAAATGAGCCAATTCATTTCTTGAATGCATGATTTTAGTTTTGATGAAAGATATTTCCAGACCGGGGTAACCAAGAGCGCGGGTTGACTATATATCATGGCGGAAAGTGTAGGGCGAGCCCATCGATACCATTGATCGGACAATTTTGGTTTAAATATACAAATAAATATGCATGCACTCGCGTTTTTAGATTACATATATTTGATTGGAGGGCTTGACCCAACCCAACCATTTATTCTTCATAATAACAGGCTTTTCACAAAAATGCTTTATAAAGATAACTTATTTGTGATAGTGTTAAAAATTATAGTGAAATTTGACATAGACAAAATTTAGAAAAGAAATTAAAAAAAAACAAATCATAGGACCACGTAAATCCGATTGACGGTTGACATTAAATACAATATATAATGCAAAAATTGAAAACTGTTTACGGAACAAAAGTAAAAAAAAATGTAATTTTTTTCAGTTGGCTGTAACAAAAAGAATATAAGATACAGTATAATTTAACCAATTTCAATTTTTATATCTGCCATCCAGCAGATTGCTTTTTGTTTCAATTTTTAAAAAAAGGTTATTAAGAAAAACAAATTGGACATAGTATATAAAAAAATTAAACAAAAATAATCTGGTTGAACATACAAACCCTTTTATGTGTAAAGTGTTATTTCCCGCGGGATATCACCTAGTTCTTATTTAAATATGTTTATATGAGAAAAATAAAAACAGTGTAACGCTAAATATTGTGTTGAAAATAAGAATCAAGAATGACAAAGGTTATGAAAAGGACAAAAAAGTAAATAATTCATTAATGATATAACATTTCCAATCATTTTGAAACTTGTTTTAGTGGTATGACATCGAGTGGTTGCTGCTATAAGAGAAAATAACGACAACTGCTTATGTTAAAGAATTACAAATAATTGTGTTCTTGACAGTTGGAATATGAATAATATTCAACAATGAATCAAACCTGGATTTGGGTATGTTATGATCAGACATAGGTTCTTTTGAAGTATGATGACGTCATGTCCATTAAAAGGGTACTCTTGTTTATCATACTCGAGTTACCTAGGTCCGAACGCTGTACACATCCACACACACGATGGCAGATTTGCGTTTTATCACATTTACATTCATTTTTGCAAAGTCTTCCATAGTAGATTTCTGGACAAGTTTGGGTACAATTATGCAATTATTGCAATTTGCAACATCTTATCGAACAAAAAGACGCATAAAAATGCTCATCAAAATTGGTTTTTATTATACATGGAAAAATAATTTATATACTCACCTACACAGTGATCATTCTTTTCTTCATAGTTTCTACAACAGCTGATGACCTCTGTAAGATTTTCACAATAAAATAATACATTCGTATGTGCTTTATTCAAGTAAAAATACTTTTAAAGAAATTTGAAACAATTAAAATAATTGATAATATTCACTGACAAATAAGTATGCAAAATTGATGTCTTTACCCTTGCGTTATGTTCCTTATGCATATGTTTTTCTCCAGTAAGGGTAATGGAAAGTGGTATACAAATGAAAAATATAAGGATCTCTAACTTCATGATAATATAAAACCTATACCTATTTGGAAAACTGTACTCATTTTGGTTATATAATATTTTGTGCGTGTACTTCCCAAACCTCTAAGTCGTTTGTAACAACTTCGTTATTTCAAATTCAGATGTGCGCAAAATAGTGTATATTTTAGCTTCAAAAAATCACTCATAGGCTGTAATTTTTACTTGAGAACATTTGTCGCTATTTATAATAAATCACAACATTCACTCTATGATTCTTATTCTACCCAACCGAGATTTACAATTTTGCAAGTGAAACCACTAATCAGGAGGTCGGGGGTCGTACAGAGTACAAAAACTCAAGGCCAGTAATTTCAAAATTTAGATTGTCAAAGAAAATGAAAAAGATTAGTTAAGAAATTTTGTAATAAGTATAATTGAAATGCTTTCTAATCCAATGAGTATGCATACCTAACATTATAAATTTTCTGTTTCCATAAGCATAAAGAATTGAATTCTAAAATATTCCATAAAGAAACTTTTAAGAATATTAGACATGATGACTTAGGAATTCAAGCAGAACCAGTGTCCGATGAACCAGCTCAGAGGAGGAATAGAGAATCAGTTACTCAAGCAGAACCAGTGTCGAGTGATAATATTATGACTTGCTAGCTGCAGCAATTTTAAGACAATCGCAAACTATGTCATCGAACCAGACAAACTCAAGAGATGACACCATGGAAATCACGCAGCCATGTGTTCAAAACCAGAGCGATACCAACACCCATATGCATTCAGTTGCAATGCAGCAAAAAGCAGCATCCGCATCTAGTGAAAACCAGCCTCAACAAAATATTGCAGACTTAGTTAGTGCTTTATCACAACAAGAAGGCCAAGGTGAGCCAGCAACTGCTAATCTTAAAAATGTCATTGATTTATCTAATGGGATTCCTATTGGGGCTGCAACATATCATCGATTAAAAGCTAAGATCTGGGCTAATCAATTTATAGATTTAGGTTTGCTGTTGGAGGATCCTATCTCATTAAACATATCACCTGGGTCAGTAATTGTTCAGCAAGGGTTATCGAAACCCAAACTGCCATTGTCAATTCAGCAATGGACTGATGCCTTTTTTGATTTTTATTGGGGGTTTTATTGAAAAATACCCAAAATAGGCTCCCCATCTCTTGAAATACTGCTATTTTATCAGAGAAATGAATAAGATGTTAGGGGATAAGGCATGGAGAATATATGATGAGAATTTTCGTAGGTTAAAAGAGTCTGTTCAATTACCTTGGCAAAAGCCGGTTGAGGAATTAACAATCAAGTCGGCTTCAAGCAATTATCAATTTCAGAAGCCCTTTCGGGCAAACACAGGCAGTATGCATATTATAATCTGCTATGCCTTCAACAATGGGGAACAATGTACTCATATCCCCTGCTCATTTGCCCACAGGTGTCAATCATGCTCAGGTTCACATGCAAGAGCCAATTGTAGCACTAACCAACGAATACAAGTACCATCACCAAGTCCTCAACAATCACCCAGCCAACTAACCTCTCCAGTCAAGCCAAAAAGTTTTAAGTGAATTTTAGTTGATTATGACAGTGATAAGGCTTCGTACTTCATAAATGGTTTTGCTCATGGTTTTAAATTAGGCTGTACCTCTGCCCCTTCACCATGTGTACCTCAAAACCAGAAATCCACATTAGATCACCCAGACATTATAGACAATTATATACAAACAGGGTTAAACAAAGGCAGAATTGCAAGTTCATTTTCAAACAAACCTTTTGAACACTTTGGGGGTATTATCTCCATTAGGCTTAGTACCAAAAGGCAGTACAGGCAAATTTAGAGTAAGAACTGGATACGCTAAGCACAACTTATCGACCCTTTCGAAATGTGAAAAATGAAACACATGATATCTTTAATATGTTCGCCGGAATAATTCATGTAGGACACCCCATGTATGAAAATAACTTTCGTTTGCTAAAATTCACGTGTGTTAGGTAATTGTAAACTCCGAAACCGGGAAATGTTTACGGATTTTGTAAAATATATGGTTTTTTCTAATGTTTGATCTGATATTTCTATAAGGCCGCATTCGAGTACATACACCAAAATTTCAGAATAGCACAATTTTAGACTGCTTATTATCATATAAACGGAAAAAATTATGTACAAGACTGCGGCCACTTTCGTTTTTTATATTATTTTCTATTTTCAAGATGAACAAAAAATGTATGGTTTTATTGGCAAGATAAGTTTCTTTAATGTGACAATGCCTAAATAAATACTTAAATGTAAAAATCTACTTAGGTTGACAATTGACTTAAATTAAAGAAAAATAAAACGGTTCCATGGAGAAATTGGAGTATTTTGATAAGTTTATTAGTCCTTAGACACAGTGTTTTTGAATTACTCACAATTACATGTGCATACCGTGTATTGCAGATAAAATGGTCAACGTTGTTGTGTAGTAAAAACAAATATATAATATCTGATTTCCTGATGGATATAAGAAGAAATATTATTTTTAAAAACCTCAACATTTTTTATAATTTGCTATTTAATGAATATGAAGTTATCTGTGTGCCGTTGTACTCTACATAAATGACGTAACAAGTGTAAACCAATTACGTCATACAGTAGATGAGAGAGAGAGAGAGAGAGAGAGAGAGAGAGAGAGAGAGAGAAAAGAATTTGTACAGATACATTTAAAATTTCAAAACAGTTTTATTATCAAATCAGAAGTCAGATTCAAGACACGATATTTGTGTAGATCTATATATTTGGTACAAAGTTATTATAAATATATAAGTAAATCTGACACTGAATTTTTGCCGATCATGTTGTAAGTAATTAAATCAAACTTAAAAACTATTTTCACAAGAAAAAATAAAAGTGATCATATTCCTATGTGCATGCATTTTAAGCGCCCAGTATATTTACTAGTACACGACTATCATTAGTCTCTGTAACGGGACTGTCAAGGGGTTAGTCGCGTATATATTATATTATATTTACATTTTCCAGTGTCTCTGCCTGTGATTTCGTACTATACCGTCCAGTAAATTCAAAGGACGTATAGTTAGGGCGCAAGCGGGGTTTGCTTATTTATATTCAAATATTTAATCATAAAGTTATATAAATATAAGTAAGAAGAAATCATTCTTTGAATATTACGGTGATAATTACGGTCGAGGCGTGATCATATCTATCATAAAGCCCTTCGGGCTTCATTAGATATTCAAAGTACTTCAAAAACAAAAAACCTGGCAGGGTACTATAGACTCGGGCGCGCCTAACCCGGCCGAGTTATATTCTATGGGGAAAATACTCCATACGACAAATAGGGGAAGTATGAATAAAACATGGAGACATATAGATAAATAAATACATAATTAAATACACACAAAACCACAACACCAATTTTTAAAACTTAGCTAAAGAAAGTATAACAAGGTAAAATTCAATTCTACAGTACTATAAAAAAAAATACATTTTGCGTAAGAATGTAAGAATTCAAAACTAATGACAGATCTAGCTATGTTTAGCTTTTTAAATGACAATTTTAATTCTAGAAAATACATTAAATACTTTTTTACATCGTTCAAGAATGTCATATTTATACTTGCGTTAATTATTTCTTGATCGATCTAAACTATCTATTACAGTAGAATGTAGGTAATAATTGGTGTTGGATTATCTTTATTAACAAACAATAATCAGTTCAGATTAAAACATTGTCAAATATATATTCATGTCGTTGGAATATTTACTGGAGTAATTAAATCGCCGAACAGGGTGTGTGTCCCGATTTTTGATCAATTGATCTATTTCATTAATCTTGAAAAGATATAACTCGCGTGTCTTACTAAATGTACATTAATCAATTAGTAGTCAAGTGTGCATAGTGTTTCTTCGATAAATTTCTTCCAAAACATTCAGTCTAAAGTATAATATATTAAGGGCGCTTTCCATTAACGTTGCCTCGCCGGCGACGTCATCGAGAAACGGTGACGTAAATGGAACGTTTGGCAACGTCAAAATGCTCTAACGAGGACGATTGCAACTTAAAACTGATACTTATCTTGAAATTTAATCCGGAAATTTTGGCTATTTGCAGTTTTAATGTATTTCAATGTAGTAGGACAAATTGTAGTTTCAGAAATCCCGGTTTTGTACTATATGATAACCTCGACGCCATATTGTTTCCTAATCGGCAACGGTATATTGCGTTGCCACAATCGCTCGCCGGCGACGCGCGTTCCAGCAATCGGCGACAAAGGCAACACCGGCAAATCCGGCGATGCCGGTTAAATGGAAAGCACCCATAGTTGTTACAAAACAAATGTAAACAAAATCATTTGACCCCCTCCCAATGGATTAATTCAAAGCATCGGAGATCTCATTCTTTGAGTGTTAGGTAATTTTAAAAGCAGGACTTTGCGCAATAACTTCATATGAATTCATATTTTTTGCGTGCCGATTAGTGGACGGGATCATGAGAATACCCCAGAGCACACCGTGTGTACACATGTACCTTTATAAATATTTGAAAAACAAAAACCTTACTTTCTTATGGTTGGAAAGGACAAAAAGGCCTTTGATTTTCCATCTTAATATAACAAATACCATCTAACTGCTATATCTATCAAGCTTAAATGCAATTATTTGATACATGTACACTTCAAAATAATTTGAAATAATGAAATAAATGTACATGCTCAAGCTATAGATCGAAGAAAAGACTGAATTTTCTACTTAAATCTGCAAGTTCCGTTTATGAATTTATGAACAACAGCGGAAATTAAAATTCATGTCATAAGATATGGTAGCCCTTGAATTATTTTGTTTAGTCGAGCAAGCTTTTTGGAAAGCTATTACTTGTACAACTAACACTTCTATCAATACTGGAGAAATAGTATGTCACATGCTCAAAATAAGGATGGCAAGCACGTGGTATTGCTGTTTAAATTTTCCTGTCTAATCATCTTAAAGAGAGGACAAGAATCGGCAAAGACATTGTGGGCAAGTTTTTAAGACTATAGAAGTTGACATTGCTGCTGATTTCTATTAAACCAGCGATGAATCGGGAGCGGTCAAAAACTGCCCTTTTAATTTTGCAGAGATCCGTCAAACTAGATAATGTAATCATGCAGTTTTTTATTTTTATCTCGGCTAAAAAGCTCTTACAGTGACTTCGTAAGAAAGATGTTCACATGCATTAAACATTTAAATTGATTTGTTTATTATCATGCTTTAAGATATAAAAAAAAATAAACTACATTGATTTTTAATTCATTTTGCCCATCGTCTCAGTTTGTACATTAATCTTGTACATTGGGCGTTGACAGAGATGCAAGCGAAACTTGCGGAACACGACCTCTGGTGAGAGAATGCAAACTATTATGATGATGATGTATAAAACTATATAACATGAAACATAATTAATTTCTTACTGCAAAAGGCAAAGAAATAATGGATAAAATATGTCTTTATTTACATTATATACCAGCACATTCTTTCTGTAATTATTATTTTAAGAACGTTGTCGATACATTTCATGACGTCATGACGTTATTGGTTAACTGAATAGCTATAAACAATGCCATGTTCAGATAACTATTATATGGAAACCGTACAAGATATTTTCAAAAATCAAACTGTTTTGAAACCGGTTGATTCTCCAAATATTTCACGTAAAATTTCATAAACTTTGAAAAAAGGGCCAATTTTGCTGTTTACCGTACCCATTCTTCATGATCCTTCAATCCCTAAAATCAATCGGTGAATTCTAATATACCAAGAGAAAATTCAGCTGTTCAGTACGATTCCATAGATCAGGTGTTTGATTTTGTTTAAAAGTTTGGGCGAGAATGTTTAATGGCTGAAGACTGAAATTGACGATGCCTTTCGTATCATACCTATTCATCCAGCTGATTACTATTTGCTAGGGTTTATTTGGGAAGGTCAATACTATTATGACAAATGTCTCCCTATGGGAGCAAGTAGTAGCTGTCAAATTTTTGAAGCATTTAGTTCTGCTCTCCATGGAAAATGCCTACAATGCCTCGGGTATGTCTTATATTTTAGATGACTTTCTTTGTGGGACCCGAAATTCGAAAACCTGTAGAAACGATCTTGCTAGTTTTTTATTTCTATGTAAAACAATTGGAGTGCCAATAAAAATGGAAAAAAAAAACTCGGGCACCTACGACCAACATCGTCATTTATGGTATAGAGGTAGATTCATTGAAAATGGAGTGTCGTCTTCCATTAGATAAGATCCAAAAAGTAAATGACAAACTTAACTCATTCAACAGGTGTAAAAAGGTCACTTTAAGAGATATGCAGTCAATCATAGGTCTTTTGAATTTTGCTTGCTCGGTGGTTGTCTTCGTCGTTTGATAAACCGAACATGTGGTTTGTCTAACCCAAAATTTTACATAATATTGAATAAAGACTCTAGGGCTGATTTAGAAACTTGGGCTGATTAGAAGTTTGGGCTATGTTTATTGACCATTTTAATGCCAAGTCAGTCTTTCTGGACAAAGTTTGGGTATCATCAGACCATCTGAGCTTATACACAGATGCTTCTGGCTCGATGGGATTTTCAGCTGTTTTAGGGTCTGATTGGTTTGCAAATGAATGCCAATTTGAATTAAATGATTATCAAATTTGTGTTAAAAATTGTTTTCAATTGTCCTTGCATTGGAAATATGGTCATGCCATTTTCAAAATACAAAGGTATTATTCCTATCAGACAATATGACTGTTGTGGAGGATATAAAAATTAAAAAATCGTGTCAAGATAAAGCACTTATGAAATTGTTACGTCGTCTTGTTTATGTGTTCTTACGTTTTAATATTCATTTTCGTGCAAAGTATATACCTGGGAAGTTGAATGTAACAGCTGACAGATTATTCTGTTTTAAATTTCAGGAAGCTTTTCAAGAAACACCTCATTTACGCAGACAACAAAAATCCCAGTGGATCTTCTTTACATTTGACAAACTCTGCAAAAAGACTTCTACAGGCTGCATTAGCCCCTGCAACAAGAAAAGCATATCTACATTCATGGCAGATTTTCCTTGCATGGACAGGCTCCATATCCTTACCTGTACATTACATTACAATATGCAATTGTATAGGTCATTTATTTGAAATTGGCTATTCACCAAGCTCAATAGCATCCCACATTTCCGCTTTACCATATATTCATACATGTAAGATGTTAAAATTGTCAGATCCTGCTCAGTATTTCTTAGTACAAAAGTTGCTGAGAGGTTGTTACATATTAGGTCCATCGGTAGATACCCGTCTTCCAATTACAGGTGAAATTTTGAAAAAAAATTGTGAAATCTCTAGATCAAACCGTTTCCATTTGGGCACATTCATTGTTACTTAAGGCATTGTTTTTGATGGCATTTCATGGGTTTTTCAGGTTAGGGAAGTTATAAAAGCAAAGACTCAATCAGATAAGTTCATTCAAAGATCGGATGTCCATTTTGATACAGCTCATTGGAAGCTAAAGCAGGTGCAATTAGTCTTGAGAAATTTTAAAACAGTCAGTTAAGGACAACCAAAGATTATTACATTAGAAGCATCAAAAACATTAATTCATGTCCAGTAAATGCATTGTTTTACAATCTAAAACATTATAGCCATTCCTGTGGTCCTCTTTTCCAGTTTTAAGATGGGTATCTTGTGTCTTATTCCTTTGTGGCAAAAAAAAAACTAAATCAAGTGATCAAAAATATTGGGTTAGATCCAAAACAATATAAGAGTCACAGCTTAAAAATTGGTGCTGCTACTCATGAATCTAAGGTTTATTTCTCAGAAAATGCTATTCATAATATGGGTAGATGGAAGTCCGATGCTGTAAAACGATACATTTGCTTGGGTTCGTTTACTGTTGCACTTGACTAAGAATAATCATTTTATCAAACAGTGCAATTCCTGGTATAAGTTGGTTATCAGCAAGATGACATTACAGCTGTATATTAGTTCAGATTATGTCTGCTCTCTGTTCTTTTGATTGCTAGTTTTGGTTTTTACTACAACCCCTTCTAAGTTGTAGGACCATTTGGAGTTCAGATCAAGTCTGCTACCATACAACTAACATTGATAGTAGTTCAGATCAGGTCTGCTACTACGGCTGTCAACTTGGAGTAAGATCATGTCTGTTACTGCCCCCCATTGTTTTCGTTGTTTTAGATCATATATGTAAGTCTATCCCCTTTTTTGTATGTAGTTCAGATTAGAGGTCTGCTACCATCCTGTTCTTAGAAAACAAAGTTTTGACTGTTTTAGATATGGTATTTTGAGTGTTCGTATTAATATGTTATGTTGCTGGCCACCTGTCACAATCAGTTAATCATATTTATATATATTCTGTTATATCACAAAATGTTACTTAAATTATTGTAATTACATGCGAGTATGCCATACTATTAAAATTAGGGATGTCAACGAGTACTCGACTATCGCTCGGTCACACCGATCATCGACTTAAGTTTTCTTAGTCGATTAATCGTAATGACGTGAATATAATTTAAAACTATTATTTATTTTTTCTTAACGCGGCAGTTTTTGGGCTACGAATGTAAAGTAAAAACCAAGTTTTTTCTCGACATGTTTGACCCGTAAGTTACACTCTTTTCCATCGGTGTCCCTGGTGTATTTTTGAAGCGGCTAGTAATTGATCGTTTTTGTTTTACTTAGAAAGACATGTACTTGAAAACTATTTGTGTTTCTTCTAATCAGTTATTTATTGGATTAGATGTTTGCATAATCAAAAATTTATTCATATCAATAATTATCTCAAGGTGTTTGTTTTGATAATCATTACTCTTTGATTATTGATTAGACACGGACAATTATCTAATTAACATTGAACAGGTCACATTTGATTTGCCAAAGATGATATGGACCTCAATTATGTGTAAGCGTCACAAGAAAAGAAAAAGCCAGGAAAATTTTTAACGGATATTTAAATAAAATACTTTTCAATTTATTTAAATCAAATACATTTAGTATATATCATCATCAGTTTTTAATTTTCTTTTTTTTAGTTTAAGCTTAGATGTTTTGGCAGTAGCATTATTTGATTTGAAAAGGACACACAGTTTCAAATAAATCATCGAGTACTCGACTATCGCTCGACTAAAGCCTCCGATTAATCGACTAAGCCAACCGAGTAAAATTGACATCCCTAATTAAAATCATTTCCAAGTTTTACTTAACAATATTTTTAATACAGTTATTTCAAGTCTCAAGATTTCCTTTGGGTGGCGGGAATCCAATAGGCGTTGAATATATGGCAGAAAATTGTATATGCCACCTTAATTTTTACGTTTATATTAAGGGAGATCACCCTGCCATTGTTGTCTACTATTTTCTTTTATATTTTACCTGGTACCTCAAAATGTGTGTATGTGTTTTTAACTAATAAGGGAGATCCCACAGTACCTGTTCAATAAGCCATTTTAATAAGTTTTAGCAATGACTTTGTCGGGGATCTCCCTGTTTGTGATGTAGTTTATTTGTGTAAGTTTTTGATTCGTCATTAATAAATGACATTATTTCGTCAATGACTATTTCGTTATTTTTTAAGGTGAAAAATTAACAAGCTGCAGTTCATAGATGGAACAAAAAATTTTGAGATTATTAAATTAAGATCAATGGATGGGCATAAAGTTAATTATTTCAAACTTTACACATGCTTATTTATTTTCTAAAAGTGCATTCTCCAAGGAAAAATCCGAAGATACGAAAAATGTTATTCTAGCATTCATTAGAAAGAGATTTAACACTCTAAAATTGAGACAAAAATAGAGCATTAAAAATTCAAAGAAAATGCGAGAATTCTACATCAACACAGAAAATAAGGCTATTTTTAATATAATTGGATTTCTTTACTTGATTTCATTTTAGTAGTTATTTTAACTAAATTCTTTTTTAAATTACTTTTTTCATAAGTTGTTCCACAAAATAAACGTTCCCGATATCAAGAATCTATTCTTACAATTATACAAGAATAATCAAAGAAAAACAAGTTTTTTTAAATCAAATTTTATGCATTTACTTGTGTGTCTGTGTACTATTTCAATATACTAGTAATCTTCCATAATGACGGAAATAAATGTGGAGGTTGGTGTTTAAGCAAATAATAACATCAAAAACTAAACTAAAACAATTTCTAAGGGTTTTTCAATAACGATGTCTAGTATATTGATGTCAAATCCACAACTGTTTAAATAAAATCTAAGAATTTCTTCTAAAGTATATCGGTCAAAGAATATTTTCAAAATAAATATTCTCAAAGAATTTAAACTGTTCAATGTGAGAATATCAATTGATGGATCCATACTTAGCAACCATTCAATTTACGCAATATTGTCTTATACTAAAACCTAACATATTGACAGCAAAACTATCAATTGCATCATCTATATGTAGATTTTTCCTGACTGAAATGGATTGTCATGATGTATCTTGAATGCAAGTAGAACCGCAGGGATTTCTATCATTTGTTATGTTCAGTTCTGATTTCCACAGATTAAGGCTTTTTCTGATTACAATCAGCTTGAGATTGTTTTATGTTGCAAAATCGATGTTATTTGTTGTGTCTAGGCCCCCAGGTTCTATGTATACCTCTAACTCATCTTCCTCAAACATGGTTTTAGGGTTTCCTTCTGGATTATAACCTGTAGTTTTGTTGCAGAAAGGAAGAGTTTAATTAGATTAAATTCAATTATATTTCGGAATCTAATAGTCCTAGAAAATTCAAAATATAAAAGAAAAGCACTGTCAATACTATTTGTAAAAAAAAATACCATTTTCCTTTTTTATCTTCTTACCACAGCTAAACTTGATCATAAAATTTAGATTTAAACCAGTTTTATTTAAATTAAAGTTGGAATTTAAACCAAAACCTACATTTTTTTTTCGAGGTAAAAACTAGAGTTACCTTACCAGTAAAGTTGGAAAAAACAAAACATTAAAGACATCGACATTAAAACTAATGAAAGGAAAAACCATGTGGTTTTCTTTACCAACAGTTACTACTACCTCTACTACTACTACAACTATCTTCCATCTTTTATATAATTAACAAGTGTGATAGTATGTACATTGATTTACAATGGTTATATGTACAATATAAAATCAAATGATTTTTTGTCGATTGGTATCATTTTTGAATATTGAAAATTGATGTTACCAACACCAACAGTTTGAAAAAAATATTCAATGCATTTACAATATTAAGTAATATGAGAATTACAATTTCTTTTTTTACATATTCTGAATTTTTGAAGACAAGTAATTTTGAAGATCGAGTTGCAATCAAACCTGTTGTTTAAGCATATATTGACTTTTGCAAACCGTAAGCCACCTCTGTCGAAAGAAGAAGGAAATCTCAATTGTGAAGAAAAAAAAATGTTCAAACTGTTTTTTTTTCTTTCATGTACATCGCTTACAATTATATTATTCATGTTGATATGTAAAATTTCCAGAAATCAAAAACTCATACAGTAAATAAAAATCAAATCATGCAATAGTAATGTAATAACAAATTAAATACAGCGCGTGTAATTATGCGTATTATATAAATAATCTAAAATGATATACTGTTTTGAAAAAAGTTCCGACTACTGAAAATTTCACAATGTAAAACTGAAATAAAATCATGGAGATTATCTCAACTTTACGTATTAAAATACAGACGTTATTATCATACTTTGTATCCTAATTTTCAATAAAGAAGCATCGTTTACACTATGCCACGCACATTTATAATTATTTCTTTTCTATTCAGTGATTTATTTAAATGGTCATATCTTTTTCAAGAGTTATGAACGCCTCTTGGTGTTTTTTTTTTAAATTTATTCGATATCAACCAAATTGAGAGATGTCAAACATTGTATATAAATAAACATAATGATAAAATATTCCACTTCTGTAATGAAAAACCCTGAGACTATCAAAAAACCCTGAGGAAACCCTGAGTGGCACTGAGAAAACCCTGAGAGACCGTGAGGTCGGCACTGAGGGCACTGAGGAAACCCTGAGAGACCCTGAGGTTTGCACTGAGGGTACTGAGAAAACCCTGAGAGACACTGGGGTCACTTTTAATAGAAAAACGAACTAAGTTATGTGATTAAAATAAAATTATAAAAGCTAACTTAATTAATTTCTATAATAGTTATTTTGATTTTAATTTGACTAATAAAATTTCATTTTTAGTAACTCTGAGCTTTAAGTTAGAAAAAGAAAGCATGTTCGGGTATTAACCACATTATATTACCTGATTTTATTAAGGGTCTATTTTCAAATAGATCGCTTAATTTTTTGTTAAAACGACAACAAAGATTTTTTTCTTTTATAATAAAGATAAGGAATTTGTTATTGAAAAAAAGTATCTAATTTAATCACCCTGCATATTCTCTTCTACTAAAACTTTTGTTGTGTATATCAATTGGCGATTTCTTTTGTTTCCTATGATCAGAAAAACACTGGAACTAATACAGAATATACAAAATATACACACGCTAGTTTGCTGCATGTAATGAACAGGTGCCCGAGGCAATATTGAAAATATAATACAGATGTGAAATTGTCGCGAATTGCTTCATTTGAAAACCTCTGTTGTGTATATATTTAGAAATTTAATTGTAGAAAAACTAGAAAGTAGCAAACAATATCAAAGATTTTAACACAACAGGTTGTTACATGTAGCGTAACAGGTACCCGAGACAATGTTTGAACTATTTTACAATTCTGAAATAAGATGTAGTTAATTTCTTTTATATGCATTTAGTTACATGTATTAAAATTACAAATTTAATGAAGTTGATTCACTAAATTGTGTCTTTTAGATTAGGATTATATAGCTTCAAAAAGTAGGGTTTAAAGGTACCGTCCTTTGATTTGACAAGTACATCACTGTTACTAAAGAACATGCCTCCGTTTTATCACATCACAAACTTAATCTTACAGGCGAAATCACTTTTACCTATTGCTGGAGTGTCAGTGTGTCAATTTTAGTCTAAGAAAGGAGTAGGAGAAAATCTATTGTTAGCAAGTTTAAAACACTGTTTCATGCTAACAAGTTTTTGACTTGTAATCTTTCAATACAATCTTAATCATTAACAAAGGCTCCCAATTTCCATTATTCATTTCTATACATGATTAACCACGTACACCTCTGGCACGTAGCTTTAGGGGGGG
>WFKH01010931.1:24599555-24628299 GCA_016163765.1 Magallana hongkongensis | reverse complement strand
AGAGAGAGAGAGAGAGAGAGAGAGAGAGAGAGAGAGAGAGAGAGAGGGCCGGAAAGTAGTTATTGAGTTAAATAAGAGTCAGATTGTCATCAATAGAAGAAAGGAAACATTCATTTTTAAGAAGAATAAAATGAAACAAGTATTCAAATGTACATAAATGTCGCTTAGAGCCATCATTATCATCGAAATTTACTGTGAAATATTACATTGATCAATATCATACATGACCAAAATCTACCAGAAAATATAAACACGTGTATTGATTAAAATCACTTGATAAATGTAATATTACATCACTGTGCGTTGTGCGTACAGTACATGCTAACAAATATAAAGTTTTGGTGAAGAACGACCCATTAAAAGCATTTAAATACAAATCATATTTTATTTTTCAAATATTAGTTTGATTTCATTGTATAGATTAGATTGCATAATATTCTGTGGAAGAATGACTAAGTAAACTAAATTTGTAATATATCTTTGACAGGTCATTCATTCATCTTTTTATGCTTTGTGCAATTGTTTCCATATAAACCATATGACGCTCTCATCAAAAGGAACACGTACGTCATAGATAGGAAAATAGGAATACGTGTGTCACTTTTGTTCTCATTATATATAATCATAACTTAAATAAGGATACAATTGAATGCCTACATAAAACATAAATTATCAAAAATAAATATTGTATTGTTTAGATAAAAAAAATAATTTTTCAAAAATATTTTTCCTGATTTTTGGTTTTAATTAGTTTTCAATAATGGTTCACCTGTTAATGTTTTGTTTTTTACGTTATACTTGTATATTGCGAGTTTCCGTATTCGATGTAAAGTGTATGATTACCCAATAGTTCGCATGTTTCATGTTAAATACCAATCTTTTATTTTGAAAATCGTGCATGACGTTTTTTATTTTTTTTTTCATAAATTTTATCACTAAGAATTGTTTACTTGTACATTAACCTAAGCATGCAAATGCGTTTCTCTTCTAAGATTCAATATATTTTGCAAAAGTAGGATTTTGAGTTTTATTTCGTAGATATTTCTTGTCTAAAGAAAGAGTAAGTCACAATTTTACAAAGATCCTTGAGTGACGAAATTCGTGTGGCTTTCAAAGACAGGGGAAGTAAATCTGTTAATCTTGCGAAGACGTCGGGATCTAAATATAATTTTCCTACACATTTTAGAAACAGTTTTCATGCAACATTAAATGTGATACAATTAGTTATGTTTTGTGTTTTAGCTTAAACGAACAAATATATATTTAAACTAACACCCTTTTCTGCTGAATAGCTTTAAGGGTTAAAGGATTATCTGAAAAAAGAAATCAGCCTTAATCCAGCAATGTGTAAGTACCAAAATTAGAGTTGACAAAAAAACATAGACATCCCAAATGCTTCAAATGTAACAGCACCATGCTATAAAAGTTTGCGCTCATTCTTCACAATAAAGTTTAGGAGGACTGCCCGCAAAGTCTTTGAACGTCTAGGTCAAAAATCTTAGTCAAGTCCAAAGAAAAGTTTTAATGCGGTGAATTCCCATGTGGATGGCTTCATTAAGGACATTTTAGTCACCTCTTTATTAGGAATTCTAGGGTTGTAGATCCGTGTAGTGGTGTTCATGTGTACTCCTGCCATCTGAGATTGACTCGTACAAACCCTTTGTTTCGGGGGAATATCCGCCTTGTTCATTTTGGTAAAGTTTGGATTTTACTGATTGGTATGAATCAGAATCACTACTACTTGACAGTTTTCTTGTAAAAATTTTTATTTCCGCTGATAAATAACCATTGTTTTCTAGTGCTGAAGGTAAATTCTTATTTATGGTTTGTATTTTTCGTCCTGGAGGGTTATTGCCTTCTAATCTCAAAGACTTGTCCACGTTCCTGCAAACTCCACCGACTGGAAAAATATAATCACCATCTTTCTTCTTAAAGTTTGGCTTGGGATGTGAATGTTCGTTGATTTCTTCATTTGCTGAAATCTCGTCTAAATTAGAATCTTTATTGGTTTGATTGGCGTTTGGACCTTCTTTCTCGCGTTGGATTGCGGGATTCTCTTCGTTGTAATGTTGGTAGCGCACCAACTCCGTGTTTCTTTGTGATCTGCTTTTGTATGTAGTCTGGCCCTTTCGCAGTCCACTTCAAAATAATAATAATGATAACACTTCCTTGCATTGCATGATATCACAATTACAAAATAAAAATTGTTCAATAAAATGTGTTGCATAGAAAGTATCCCTATTTAAAAGAATATGCTAAATTTGAACATCACTGGTTTAACCTGCATTGCGATCTTATGAGTTTTGTAAAATAAAATAAATACTGCAAAAACAGAGCAAAATATTAAATGCATGGTTTTAGTGACACATGTTAATTATCCCTTGCGTCAAAGTTGATACTTTCCCTTTAAATTTCGTAATTTGATGACGGATAACTATATTTTGATAAGTCAATATTTACCAGTTAAATATTGTATGTGATTGACTACAGACTGACGTTTGTTTTGATAAAATATAATAAAATTCTAATTTTGGTTTACGTCATTGTTTTAAAGTCTAAAAATGCCAAACTTTAATGAATTATACATTGTTAATGGGAAAGTCATAAATTCATACTCAAACGGTTTGATTTATTTTTATTTATACCTATTATATTTATGTTCAAAGAAAAAGAAATATAATATCTACCATCTCCAGCACAAAAAGCTGACTCCTAAGCACAAGATTATTCCAACCACAATGAAGAAAATTGGTAGCCATATAAATGCCAAATCTTCTGTAGAAAGAATTAAAGAAAGAAAAATATCGTGCAACAAAAGATGATAAAAGGAATATTTCTTTCCGAATAATTAACTTAGAAGATGATAACCACAGACTATAATAAGTCTTGAAAATGATATCATACATAAATTCACACATAAAGCTTTGCGATTCGGACGGAAAGACTTTTATAGCTACAGTTTTGTAAATACATGGGGAGGTGTTTTATAAAAATGTTAATGTTTATAATCAAATATCAACCGACATTGGATTTTCTCAGCATTATCTATTTTTCTCCTTCGTTACTAATTTGTGGGGGGAAACAGTTATTCTATTTTAAATTGAGTACCTCGATTTGCCAATAGGTCTACAAACACCAGTTTAATCATAATAATATTGCAAATTTACCAAATAAGAGTTTTAAAACTTCAGTAACCAATATTTTGTCTTGGCTTAAATTATTTTAGACAAGCCTTGGAAAATAATACACTACGAATAATGCTTTATCAATAAGAATCCACTGTTTTACATACACAGCCATTTACAGATATTGGAAATAACAGTTTAATTTATTAGTGATTCTTCAGACTATCGAATTTCCAGACTGGAAATATACAGTGGACAAAGAAGCGGACATGTTTGCAGTTAGTTTTGACAGAAAGTAGAATTAATTGAAAAAGAGCAAAATGGTTAAACCATATTTCCGATTCAACTTTTGTCCTTGGTACCTAAGCACACATCGTGAATAATTTCTCTACTTTTTTTTTCGAAAATCACTATTAGTATACCAGGCTTTTTCAAAGGAGATCAAAATATATTCATTTGACATGTTTCAATGTCTTTGTTCATGATATACAGTTCTATTTTTGTTTGTATAATTTAATAGGCATAGAATCTCCAATTTTTTTTTGTATAATTTAATAGGGATAGAATCTCCAATGAAGTTTTTGGGGCTTTATTGGATTCAATCACGTGATCAACCTAATTTATATTCCCATACATGTCAAAGAATGGTTCTTTATTTTTTAAGTAGAAACCAAAGTATCTTTTTTCTGAAGTTTAATTAGGTACGTGCTCATACCCATCACATTTTCTTGATATTTCATAGATCTGTTACATCTCTCAGACTTGGTATGGTTGAGGAGTGCGTATTTGGCTCACACCCGCAAACAAGGTCACAATAATAGTGTTTAGGGCAGTCGCATCTCTTACTGCAAAGACGACCATAGTAGTTTTCTGGGCATTTGGAAGAGCAATTCAATCCAAAATATCCAGATCTGCATTCTAATAAATTGAAATTCAGGAAATGATTCATCTGCAATTTGCTCGAACATACGTCATTTTGTAAATTTTGAATTAATTTGGTGGCAGTAGATACAGAATTTACAACAGGAGAGCTGTTAATTATGTATAATTTCAACCAGTTTACTCAAAACCAATAACATGGTTCAGGTTTGTCCACAATTAATTTCAAACATATTAATAATTTGTACTTTTAACATTTTAGATTAAAATCTTACCAACACATTTGTTTAACTTTTCTTCATAATCTTTACAGCATCGAGACAAATTGGTGCTATAAATAAAAAAAAAGAAATCATATGCTCTGAAATATTGAATATAAGGAAGACACATAAAAAATTCACTCTTACATATGGTTCCTGCAGATGTTTTCTCCCTCTAAACCAATTGATATTTTCATAAAAATTTCTAAAATTAAGATACAAGAAATTGTCACATAACTGAAATTAGCCAACATTTTTACTTCATATTTTCAGCTAGATAAAGGTGGTTCAGTCTTATACTGAATTTTTATTTCCCACGTGAAATTTTACACGGCAGAAAAATTACGACGTAAGGTTATTTATGTTTTTCGAATAATTATGATGTTGGATATATACTAGTATATTATGTACTTCAAACCATTGGTAAATATGATGCAAAATTTAAGTATAAATAAAAAAATAAGGAAATGCCAATGAGTTGACGACATCATGCAGTTCAATTCATTTTCTGGGATCACATTTCTGGATATTGTTTTTTTTTTTGTACAAAAAAACCCCAACTATATGATGCGAATGATTCCAACTGGTATAAATGTAGTTTTAATATGTATTCATGGTCAGTTGAAATAAATGACAATAAAAAGATCTTAATTTAACGGAAACTTAATATTTCGAAATAAGTGCAATAATTATAGAATTAATAATTTCAAACTCGCATTTCTATTCAGTCATTGAGATAGAGATAAACACAGGCAGTCACTATCAGCTGACGAAGAATAGATGGTTTCATAAATCGTAGCCTTTAATGAAATTTCTCTTTGGGGCTATTATTCGATTCCCTTTCTCCTGTAAATAAGAGTTTTTCTTAATACATGGTTAGTTTTCGGTGCCATCGTTGCGTATTGTAGAAATTTTCAAGGAGGCTGGGGGACAAATTATCCTTCAGATGTGCCTTTAACTTTTAAATATAATATTTTTGGTCATAAACAAATGTTTAGTAAAGAAAAAATACAAATATTATAGCTTTGAAATTTGAAGTGTCCAGTATTTTTATATAGAGCGTTTTGTCTTAAGGAGGTTAATATATCCTAAATATGACCACGTCAACCATTCAGCCTCTTAATTTGAACTTTTCATAAAACGAAAAATAAGAATGCAGAATTTTTAGCCAAAAAGGGGTCGTAAGTTATGTTGTCAGCACATTCCCAATGCTGTGATCTCGTTGCATTTTTCTCTTTTATGCACTATAATCTAAATAATCTTAAGCTTGATGCTTGAATCACTATGTACAAGAATAAAACAATTCCATATTCTAACCAAAACTCAAACTTTTCTTTAAAAACGCACGGAATGCGTTTTATGTGGTGTATTGTTTTGGGATGTACACTGTGGGCATCAGAATCCAAGGCAGCATTACAGGCCGGTATGTTAACCGCAATATTGCAACGCCATATGATTTCATAACATAATATTATTACGATGTTTTAATATTCATCATACAAAGACAACTTTAACACTCACAGAATCTTGATCTTTCACTCCAGAACGAAATCTTGGAAATTCTCAAGCGAACTACAAGTACTGTATCTTTAATGATTACTTAGATTATCAAAAAAGTACACGTGACCTTTTAAAATTACAAATTGCAATAGCTAAAAATGAATGCAAATCTCAAACATGTCTTTTACTCTATGGTCTGTGACTATATATAGAAATTATATTCAACTACTATTTTCTTTTGAGAAGTGGACAGGCATAGCCTTCATTCGATATGTTTGATATTAGTAAACTACATTTACTAAAAATATCTTTAATAATTATTATACCTTATATACTTTACTACACGTTATAAGGTTAAACAATCACAATATTCTTTAGTGCAGTGGTATATATTCAAAGATATAAGTCTCTTCTAATAATGCAAACAGAATCATCGCGTATATCAGTAATTAAAAAATTAAAAACTGGAAAAAAAACATGTAAGATTTTTTTTGGAAATAGAATCTAGCACTGTTTAGATCTGTTATCATTTACATCTTGACAAAAACCTGGTTTCTCAATCTTAAAGATAATATTTATAAAATATATATGATAAATTACCAAAGACCAGTATTACAAATTAATAAAACTGCATAGAACGAATCTAAAATTCATGCATCACAAATGTTTACTCTTATATAGTTTGTCATTATCGATGATATGAAATGATATATATACTACAAACTAAGTTCCATACTGCATTACCTCTCTTTTGTCTGGTTTTAAAAAAGTTTAAAATGTTAATAGATGTTCTATTGTGGGTGACAAAAATAAAAATGCATGTACATGTGATCGGAATCCACACGTTTTCATTCTCTCGTATAATGGATATACATGTATTCTTATCTACAGTCATTGAAGAGTTTAATAAAGACACATCAAAATGTTCAGTCTCTATATATTTTACCACGTTTTTATCCCCTTTTTTATTGTTAGTGTATCTTTCATCGAAGTTTCACCACCAGCTTAAAGGTACAATATAGCACCGCTCTAACATACAACAACATTGCGTCATCACTGTCACAGCGCCATCTGCGCATCAAGTGCTCGCCGTACCCAGGTAGCTAAAAAATTGCTTGGTTTTTTCGTTTTTAATTGTGTTTTTGCTGTTTGCTTTTGCGATTTTTAATTTCATATTTAATTTCTACTTATTTATACTCGCCGTACCCAGGTAGCTAAAATTGCTTGGTTTTTCGTTTTTAATTGTGTTTTTATTGTTTGTTTTTGCGATTTTTTTAATATCTAATTTCTAATTAATTATATTTTTTGTGGGGGAGGGGGGTTCTGCATATACATATAATATAGCAAAATAACCGATCTTTATTAAAATCATTTTTAATATTAATGCAATGATTTCATTATTCATCTCAATTGGTAGGAGATTTAAATTATAAGAACAACGGAGCATGCGTGGACTACGTCAATTTTCACACCGGTGCATCCATCAACATCCAGCCGAACTGCGACAGGTCTGGTCCCCATAACGTCAGTTCCAGCTCCACGTCAATGACCTAAGAATTCGTCACAGATGGTTGCGCCCGCTACAGGGGCTTTGACATCACTTTTGCATCCTTCACAAATGGTAAGAAATTAATAATTTTCTTTTTAAAATCATAAATATTTTTAACCTATTTCCTGATATGTATTAGTGATATGACTGTTAGATATAAATATAATTGAATATGTAAATAAAATTGTGAATTAATGATACAATTTGTATATAATAGGAATTTATAAGTGGATCTTGTCTGTTTTCTTTGCAAAGTTTCGTGTAATTGTTGATAATCATTTGATACTATTCCGTAAGCTTTCTTTAACGCTCGTCTTCGTTTTTTATGTTGAAATTACATATACCATTTTAGGTAAGTTGATCGTTTAAAAAGAGATCAATGTGACTTGGTTTTTTTCCCAACGTATAGCGCAATGTGCCAACGATTACTTCAGCTGTAGGAATGGATTGTGCATTATCCATTGACAAATCTCTGCGATGTGACAGTTTTAATCAATGTGGGGACGAATCAGATGAAACTGCTTTTACAGGTATGTAAAATGTTATTCATATCTATGAACTAGTATTTACATTTTCCAATGTCTTTGTGATTATACCACGAATCAAATTTGTAATTTATAGTTCAGTAATTTCAATAATGGCGCAAATGACGTACTGTATTTGGATGCAAGTGGGTCTTGCATAATTATACTAAATGAAAATAGTGTAAAATATCAATAATTGAATATTAAATCGTACAACTGCTGAAATTTATATGATTATAAGTAAAAAGAAATCATTCTTTGAATATAATAAGGTATTTATTACGGTCGGGGCGTGATCAAATCTATAGGATTTAATCATGCCCCAATATAACGATCACCTCAAATAGTCAAATGATAAAAAAAATAATAATAATAATCAAATGATTCCTTATTCCTTAAAAAAAAAACCCCAGCATCTTTAGCAGTTATAGACTTTTCTTTTATTTGTATGATTAAATCGATGAAACCAAAGGAACTTCATTTTCAAAATACCTATAACTATACACTGTCAGAATGTGGCTTAAATTTGTTGTTCGATTGATAGACTGATTGCTTTGCAGCGGAAGAACTTGGAATCGTTAACGACACCTCTGCTCTGATTTACGGTCTGGCATTCGGTCTTGGTTCCCTTGATGTGATCGGAGTCATCATTGGAGTCTTAGTCTACAGGCACTATAAGTGGAAACGATTTTTGAACGAACCCATTCCTAAGGAACATTACACGAGTACTTTACGAAACTATCCCGTAACCAAGAAATATTACAAAAAAGGTTACCAGTCTTACCCATACACAAACGTCGCTTCCGGGCCTCCTTCACGAATGTCTTACGATTTTGAGACGGATGAGGATCTTGACGTTGGATCAGGACCCACGACGCCGTCTTCCTCCGCGTCTAAGAAAAATCACTTACAAGTTCCGAGAGCAAAATCAGGGAAAATAAATATGAATGTAAATGCAGGAGCTAGCAATTGTTAAATGCAGTAAGATTTAGTTATAATCCCCCATTTCATTCTCTACATCTCAACATTAAATTGTATATATATAAAAGATAAAATTAAAACTGTCATGATTTTACAGTTATTCACCATTGTTACTTGTTGGATCATTTTATTTTTTATTGAAATGTGAGACATATTTCCAGTCCATTTCTAGCTAAGTATGAAGATTTTGAGATTTCTAAATGTTTATTAGATATAACAGAGTCTGCATTCACTTGAGGTGAATGTGCGTGTATCATTAGACACTAGTAATGCATGGCTATATTCAGTGTTTGATCTGTATATATGCTGGTTATTTAAGGTGCAAGATGATTATTTTTTAATTGAATTTAAACATAGATAAAGCATGTACCTTCTAATGATAACATTTTGTCAATGAATTTCGCTGCCGAAAACAATAATGCAATAAAATTATATATGTACATGCATTTAAAGTTTTATTTTTCCTCATTATTATCCAAATCACAGGAACTTGACGTTTTAAACTTTTTCCCTGATAAATAAAAAAAAAATATATTATAATACAATCTAATGATTATAAGAATATTTGTATATATCAAGAAGAAAAGTTTAAAACGCCAGGTGCGTGCGATTTAAATGCTTTAACACCTACCGTACTTATTACAGGTGCATACTGTACAAAACACTACTTAAGCCATGAGCGACAACTTGAGCTCGAAAAATCCAATTCTAATGTTAAACGATTTGTTCTCGTAGGTAGATCGGTATATGTACGAATGAAGAGGAAACCCACCTGTTGTTAGAAATATAGACGATGTGCCTATAATATTAAACGGAATTTGTTTGCGTCTCGCAACGCGCACCTCAATAAAATAGCTTGCCTTTGTCATTATGTTTATTCACGATATTAAAAAACGCAATAAATTTAAATCTAAAATGAAAGGAAAAAACTGTCAACAAATTCTTTCAAAGCTTTCTAATAAAAACATTTGATTTTTTGATTTTTTTTTTTTTGGAGCGATATTAAAATAAAACATTTTGATTTACGTAAATTGTTCCTGAGATAATAGGCAACTAACTCCTTTTATGTTTAAATAAAATTTGCAAGAGTGATTCTTTTCAAAGTTTCACGCCAAGACATGCTGAAATCGTGTTTAATTCAGAAAAATTTCTTTGATAGATTGTCCCCCCCTCTCCAAATTGCATTTTTTTATGATCGAATTTGCCTTTGTTCTTTTTCTCTGTGCAAATTTAAAGCCAACTCGATCGTGCATGTGAAGTTTTAATTAAAAATAAAAATTGTGGATACCTTACACCAGTTTGAGTGAATGATTGGCATTAAATATGGAAATGAATTATGAAATTCTGATGGAGGAAGGACCATCCCTAAGTGATATCAGTACACCATAAGTACTCGCACGTTCCATGTTCCCACGGAAATACTTTCGGTAAATCAATCGACAGAGTTTAATTCACCTGTGCCGGGTCTTTAATGAATTTGTACAGAACAAAACTAACGTACATATCGAAAGTGGCCAAAACTTGTTAAATCAGATTCGAATTTCGTTCGTTAACGGAAGTGAACAATTAAAACTAAATAATTTTTATTGGTTACAACTCGCTATTTGATCGGCAAGCTTAGTGGTTTTTAATACTAGTAGATTAAATGATAAGGAAAGAACTGTAAAATTATATACATATGCAACACGATATAACTTTGGATAGTGCACATATTACCCCAAATTTATGTATTATCACATGAATTTAAAAAAAATTAAGAAATCGAATTTGTCACATAGATGGAGCCAGAAACTATTATATCTGTTATATTAAAACCATGAAAGTCAGGAACGCTTATAGATAATCACACAAATGTCAATGACGTTTAGATGAAACTACGCAAAAGTCAGGAAGACATTTTTTTAATTCAAAATGATCCATAGATAACATATATAAAATATTTTTACACAACTCAAAACCGAAAACCGACGATTTTAATAATAGATACAACGAGGCAACGAAACTATATGATAATTGTTATTACATGAAAGGTCAAGGACGATATATTAGAATATAAAAGTTGGTATCTTTTACTAAAGAAAAATCCAGCGATGTTATGAAGTCTCAACGATGCTCTCTAAGACGGCATCCATCACCAGTTAACAATTTCACCCAATCAGTGACGAAGTTGATGTCACCTGCAGACACGCCCATTTTTGGGTTCCCTGTGTTGGATTTTATTATTACTTCCTGTTCCGTGCTCTATGCTGGAGCCGCCCTGTTCCCCGTTTTCTTGGTCCTGTTCCTCTGTAGACGTTTGTAAAGGACAAACCGTGGCCTGTCTCAATCTAACTTTACCCCCTGCAACGGAAAATTCTAATATATTATTAAATTGAAAATGTAAACCATATTTTATGATCTTACATGGCTAGGTTGTAAATCATTGACCATTTATTTTTATACATTTTACAATTTAACCAAAATATTGTCCAAACTTTGTAAGTCTTTGACAATTAAACAAATTTCATACATTCTTTGACAATCTTAACATCATTAAACGAAATTTGGTTTAAAAAAATTAACGATGTAATATTTCATGTCTTACAACTATTTGAATAAAATAAATTAAATGCAATCAGTTCAGAACGTGTGACTGTGTTCAAAAAATTCAAATACTTCAACTTAGAACCAACATATACCGACTCTCTTCGGGGCGTATAAATTAAAAAAATGAATACATGTATAAGTGTATATATACTGAAGCAGTTTCCTGGTGGCCATCTACTCGTATCCGAGTTATCCCTGGGATAAGACTCCGATTGACCGTTTCGGGAAGACCAGAAATCACAGCGCAAGGAATCGTCGAGACAACGCTTGCTATCATTGCACATCATGACAACCCTTTCCTTGGTATCCGCACACTCTGCACAGAGATTTCAGATCCCTAAAATAACTTCAACATATACAGTAACATGAAATCTCATTAAATTTCAATGCGGCTTTTTCGTAGATTCTATGTGTTTGTCATTTACTACTTAAATTTAAAGTTAAAAAATGTATAACAAGTGTCATTTTCAATATAAAGTAAAAATATTATTACATTTGTCATAGAATGATTCTAAACTTTAGATTGAAAATAAATAAGGGACATTAACTTACCAAAGTCAAATGAGGTAATATCAAGTCGGAAAAAGATTTCAAAATACAGAACTTTAGAGTGATCATGAAAAAATGACAATAACAAACCGTCAACCATCTCAAAAATCCATAAAACATAATACAAATTCAAAGAAGAGCAACACGGACCTCCGAAAAGATAGAGGTAGGATCAGGTGCCTAGGAGGAGTAAGTATCCTCGGCTGACCGGTCACACCTGCCGTGCGCCCAAAGTCAGATCGGTAAAAATGTCATCATCGGGAAAAATGTCATAATTTGGGGAAAATATCATGATCGGGAAAAACGGAGAAAAATCCGTCGACAATTCGGTATTTAATCAACAGTCCAGAGAAGAGCAATCACGGACCTCCAGATCTGGGGGAGCTGGGGATCGATAGTCCACGTAGAGAAACAAGGTCGCATACTCCCCCTCCCATTCAATGTGTGTAGGTAAGGCATTTAATCCACAAAACGTTTCTTTCTCTGGAACATTAGTTCCCTTGCCTTTGTATAAAGTAACATACGCCTTCCCACACGTTTCCGGATCTTTCGCTATATTATCGACTTCCGGTGCCTTGAATATGAAATTTAGCCAGTAGACGGACATGTATCGTTTTGCCCCGGAAGACAGCATTCCTCGAATTGTAACGGTGCATTTGAGTTCTTTACCAATAAGACTTGGTGGGGCGAATTTTCCATTCGTGGCTATAATACCGTCCTTGTCGAATTCAAGATAGGTCCCGAAGTATGGACCTATTTCCTGTCCACAAATTTCAGTCACAAAATCTTAAAAAAAAACATAATGATAAGTTAAATTATAATTCATTTTAATTCAATAATTCGGCATAACCGAGCAAAAGAAAATAGATAGTAATAATAAACAAAATGAAGTGTAGAACGAAATGACTAACACCGGATATTTCCACATCGAACGAACCCCATTAATAGTGTGTCCAAAACCACAAGCAGTACAGCGCGCAGCAGAAATCTCATTTTATTAAAAAAAAAACCCCAAAACCCAAGGTTCAGAATGAGAATTTAGCAGACCCTAACACTTAGAGAGTTTCCTAATTCAAACATAGACGAAGAGGACCTCGGTTGAAATCATACTTTCATTATTTGTGCACAGGTTACGTATACGGTTTAAAGAAGTGTTCAAAGGTTTTCGTTGTTGCGATGGAGAGGATTAGGATAAATCAACAAAAATTGGTCAATAAAATCATGTTATTTGCAGCTTATATTGATAATACGCGATTTACAATTTAATTTGTTTTCTATAAGAACCAGTTATTTACGAACACCCAAAAGTTTAAACCTTCACTTTGGACAGCTTTATGTGTCACATGAAATGCCATCTTTGCTACAAATAATAAAATGCTAATGATGCATATAACTGAGGCTGCCAGCGTAGAAATAAAAAAAGTTTAAGCACAATGGCTTTAAAATTCACCCTAATCCTCTTCGTATTTTTACATCTTTTGGTTTTACCTCTTAAAGAGGGAATACATGTACTTAGTTTGAAAGTCGGCATTAGATGCATAATTTTCTCTCAATGATAGCACGAATAGATATTACCGCAAATCTAACATGGGTGTACACGCTGCGACCGATGGACTGATGCGTTGAGTGACGACACTAACGAATTTGTTTGTATTACAATTGCGATATGCAACAAAGATTCTGATTGGTGCATTTTTATAGACCCGCCCATTTATTGACAACATGGCGCCCAGATGGAAGCACACATCGGAGGAAGAGAGAAAACGTATCGTAAAGTTGTATTTACAAGGTAAAAGTTATAGAGAATAGAAAAAGAAACGGGCCGATGTTCGCGCACTTGTGTAAATGTTGTGAAAGATTATGAACGAAATCACATCGTAAAAACGCAGAGAAAAAGTTCTCAGGGACCAATGAAAGTCACACAGACTGTTCTCCAAATATCAGAAATGGAAAAAACCGTCCATATATTGCAAAGAAATTCATCAGAAATAGCTGGATTATCAGATATGTACCGTTGACAATTTGCCATCAGTAAAGAGCATATCGCGTGCATTTAAATACGAGCTTAAATTTTCGCACAAAAAGCTAACCGTCATCCCAGCTGAAACTTTACGACCAGGCCACGAACAGAGTGTAGACACTTTTTTATCAACACTTTTAAACTGTGATTTTACACAGATGCATTTTTTGGATGAGGCATCTATTGTCGCAACATCTGGAAATCTTACGGACATTCTCATAAAAGTAAGCGTGCCGTTGAAGTTAAACAATATGCTAGCTATGTTACATTATCTGTGAATGTGTGTTGTGATTCTTTCGGAATAAACCATTTCAACATATTTAATGGGGCATCAAATGCATTAGAAATGATTGAATTTTTCAATGAAGCCTTAGCTGAAAAAAAAAATGAAATTGGGAACCCTATGTTTAAACGTGGTGATGTTGTAATTATGGACAACTGCGGATTCCATCATCAAAGACAAGGAGAGCGGTTATTGAAAGAACTGTTAGCCAATCATGGCGTTGATTTAGTTTTCCAGCCCCCATACTGACCAGAGTTTAATGTCACAGAGTGTGTACTTGGCCTGATGAGACAACGTTTGCAACAAAATGAAAATTTTTTGTCTCAATTTACTGAACTTGCTATTGTAAATGCACTTGACCATATTGAAACATTACATGCCATCTTTTTTCAAAAGATGTGGTTATACATGATGTGTCGTGCAATTTTTATCTGCTACTAGTATATCGAATGGCTTATTTTCTTTATATGTATGAAGATTTAAAAAATTCACAAAAAAAAAAAATAAATAAAAAGAACTATGATTTATGTTTCTTTTTTGCCAATTCAACCAGAACAAGGTACAATATCAAAAGTTCAATCTCTGACAGAAAATCTCCAATCGGTTTTATCAAGAACCCTTTCCCTTCATTTGCTTTTTATTGTGACTGATGTGGATTTAGTTGAATGAACAAATTCTTAATATTTACTACACTTCAAAAAGCCTAATATGAGGTCCGTGCCGATGTAAAGTTATTACCGGTATATGCATGTATATTGAAGTCAAGACAAACGTTTGGGACTCTAACACACCCCTTATTCCCCTAGGGCTGAACTATGTTGTCTTTCATTGCCTACTTCATTATAACACTAACTGAAGTTACATATTTGATTTTTTCTTACAAATATAAAAGCTTCTTTAAAGCAAAAGAAAAACCTGTAATAAATGTACGTTCATTTAGTTCTAACAGAAGGTCTTGAAAAAATAATGACTTTTATCATTATAAATAATATGGAAATCATTTTATCCAATTACTAAAGATAATTGCTACATGTAACTAGTATTGAAAGAATCCGTTGAATGAATTGAGCCAACCATCACATTATTCTTTTGATGGCCTTATGGTGGGAAAGACTGAGAGATTAACAAATTCCTTTAATTAACATCATATTTTAATTATATATTCTCCGAAACTAGTGCATTAATCTCCAATATATCATTAAGATTAAAAAAAGAAATGATCGAGTGATTAATCCATGAATATTTGAAAAATAATCCAATCATAGTAAAAATGCTAGGTCATATTTCATAATAAGCATAGGCAGTGATGCTGTACACTTATAAAAAAAGCTCATGCACTGGTCTTTCAAAATTAAAAGTCTACAGACAGACATGAGGGTCTTAATATACATGTCCCTTAAACATTGCGAGCAGTATAAAAACTAACAAGCCTTCAACATGTGATGAATTAGGGCAAAATATTTAAGAAAACTTATTGTTTCAAATTTAATTATTTATAACTTGTAAATTTCATGCATGGAAGATTACAGTTGATCAAATTTCTTGCCGAAATGAAATCTTGTGTAATTAGTGTATAACATTACATCAGAATTGTTTTTTTCTGATTGACAACCAAACATTTTCCAAATACATCATAAACTACCATGAATATTACTGAAATATCTTTGTGCTGTTTCTTATCAACTCAAAATATTCATTATCACCATAAAAGCAAATTAAAATGAAATAACATTGCATCAAACAAACGAAAATGTTCCATTTTCTTAATTTACAAGTCCTTGGGCAATGGTGGGTTTTTGGAGGGGTGAATCAAAAGGCAACGGTGGATTTACAGCGCATGCAGGAGCTGTGGAAGATGTCGTGGGATTTGTTGGATACATAGGGTAGCCATTTCCATATACATCGTACATGGAATTCCAGTGATTTGGGTACATAACATACTGACAAGGAGAAGTAGGCGATGCTATGGGGAAATATGGGTTGTACTGTGCCATTTGAAATGGAGAACTCTGTAGTAATGGCTGTTGTTGTGCAGGTGACACTGTGGATAGAGGTGGGCTACTATAACCTGTGGAGCCTGGTTTGATTTCAGTGTTTTGTTTCGACATATTTTCTGATGTGACAAAGGGGCCAACTGTGCTTGAAACCCTGGATTTTCCCTTACTTATGAGGTAATTGATATGGTCAAGAGACTGATCTTCAGGAATTTGACTGTTGGTCGCAATCTTGATGTATCTCAAGTCCCGTTGTAAGTTTTGAGCTCCATCTTTACCTTCATATTTCATAGAAAATAAGGACTTTAGGATAGGGCGCATAGCGGTTATGAAATTTGTGTTGTTATGTTTCTGAAACATTTTAATACTGTTGAGTTCATCATTGATGTTCTTGAGTCTTTCTCTCTACATCATTTATTTCTTTTGTTACCTGAAATGAAATTGTCACAGCTTAATGGTGTCTATATATACTTACATATTAAATTTTACAGTTTTATTCATCATTACCATGCTATATCAGTACATAGCATGATTAATGAATACTTTAAGTTTAGAGGGGTAAATTGATCGAATATAAACTCAAAAACAGTGCGTATTTCACATGGAACTAACTGTTTATTTGGGAATTTAAGTGTTCGTTTTCATTTAATAAACAAGGAGAATTTATTGTATGTGGGGAGGTATTTAAAACCTGGTATGTATAATAGTTTTTATTATGAATATTTACAGGCAACATGTTATGTAAGTGTGGTGTGTTAATGCGTTAACCTGCCTCTGTCACTGTATGTTTGTGGTCAGGGTGCTTCCCCTCAAGCCCGCAAACTCCCTCGCACTTCAAGAATGGACAGGATTTATTCTCCCGGTTCATGATCGATCTATGACCCTTTCGGTGACAATTGTCACATGAGACTTGGCGATGGGGTTTCCCGGTATGCTTACGGCCGATGTTAAATTTGGTTTTTGTTTTAGATCATTAAGTTCGTCTTTTTTATGAACTAACAAGACAGAAAGTGTGTCTCTTTCTTCTTTTGAACGTTCAACTTCTTGTTCTAAAAAAAAGTCCGATGTTCGAGGAGCGGCTGCAGCTGGCGAACGTTAGTAACGTTAGTTAAGGGGACATCTGAACCCCCGAACTTCAAACGTTTTGGCGTTTTTGGTTGCAAGAATTCATCTAGACACTTCTGTTTCAACTTTTCTTTTGTACCCGGTGTCTGCAAATTGACTATAGGGTCTATCAGCATTCGTCTGTATACCGGAGGAATATTCATATTCTTAACTTTGTATGGCCGTAAGTACTTCAACGTGCTATCACTCTTCACCGCAAGTTTCACGAACTCTTCCTTCATACAAGATCGTCATCTATATCTCTGAGAAATTTCTCAAGTCCTTCCATCTCGATCAAGATGCAATGGCCGGAATGGTCGAAAACCGCGCACATAGTGGGCGGGTACTAAAAAGGCCAATGAAAATTCTTGTTTCATACACTGCAACTCGCGATCCCAATAGTGTCATCACTCAACGCATCAGTCCATCGGTCGCAGCGTGTACACCCATGTTAGATTTGCGATAAAAGTCACCATACACTGATTCAACTCAAATGATTACTAATAAATCAAAGTTGCGTTGCCAATATGATGCTTGAACAATGATTTTTTCTTCGAAAAACACTGATATATTTCATGGTATGATCTATATTTTGAATCGTCAATATATAGTAGTCTGTCTCGTTCTATATGTGAAACATTTGGAGGCTGTTCCTATATTAAGATCGTGTAAAATGTTAACTTTTTTCACCTTTTTGTCCGTGAGATCAATATGTCAAACATTCAATTCACAAAAAAAAAAAAGTCTTCCTCAATAATTGTCCACACTTGCTCTTTTTATGAATTCAGTAATAAAACTCATTTTGTATTCGTTTCGTTGATTTTAAAACTCTCATAGTTACATTGTAAAACTAAATTCCTCTGAATTTAACTTAACTGGGTAAAAAGCTCAAAGGGAGGTGGGGGTGGTTGTGGTGTGGTATGATTGGTGTCGTTATACTTTGTACATATATTTAGTGTTCTCTTTATTGGGATCATTCCTTCTAAAAACAATTTTTATCTCATGGTACCTGTCTCAGGTAAAGTTTTACCTGTGTGTAAGTACTTGAGAAGTCCATTATCTACTACTCAACTCCTTGTTCACCGTTCGTTTCAACTTTTCATTTATCTGAACAAAAATGTTTCTTGCCAAATTTCTGTTGGAATTAGCAGCTGTATAGGGAAGCTTAAACTCGTGTGTGGCACATTACGAGAACACAGGTACGTTGTTTTTGTAGACAAAAATCAGAACACTTTTATTCCCATTGAATTTTCTCTACATTAGATAATTCATAACGTTACAGTTTACATAGAGGACTATTGCGATAAGAAAATAAAGATAAGATCAGCACAGAACATAGCCCTGTCCGAAGACGTATTTTACCCTAGTGGATGGAGATGTCAAACCACAGTGGAAGCGCCCCCTGATCACGTCATCTGGTTCAACTTTCATTATTTCGAAGTAGGAAGAACGTCAGTGATATACTGCACAGATGTATTGAGAATCTATGATGGTAAAACTACCAATGATTTTGATTGTGAATTTGCTGTTATTTACAACAAGCGAAGTAAGAGCAGTTGGATGTTGATACCAAAAAAGTTAATTAAAAAAGAAGAGTTATTGATACCAGTTTTTGCTTATCTGTCATTGTATTCCAACACACATGATGTCATAAAACTACAACACTAGATACACCTCGTGCTATTAAAAACTAAAGCGTCCATTTTGTAAGATCTATTATAATATCATAACAGGGGCGGATCCAGGATTTGAAGTTAGAGGGGGCGCCAGTTTTAGGCAGGGGGTCCGGGCAGTGGGTGCGCCCCCGCCCCCCCCCCCCTTGAATCCGCCACAGATTAATATTGTGAATTATCATGTAGAGAGAGAAGGCTCTAGAATTTTTGGGAAATGTTATATATATATTATATATAACATTTCCAAAAATTCTTTTTGTTGTATGTGGATTGCGTGTGACTAGCATCCCCCTTTTCCCCAAAAAGTTAACTAATGAGACACTGTATGTTTTTTTTTTAGGAGATACCACCCAGTCTTTTGAGATATCTCCCAACAAGGGTTTGTGTGGAAGACTCCTTCCTCGGCCGTTAGCTACCAGTGGCAACATTGCAACGCTCAAGTTCAAATGTATGGTAGTCAATACCAGTACTGGATTTAAGTTGACCGCCACGGTCCAGAGAAGTAAGGCTTAATTATCATTTAACGGTTTTAGACAGATAATAGAGAAAGAAATTTTGAATCAAGAAAACCAATTTTACTCAAATTTTAACTTAAACCCATTTAAATTACAATCTAAAAGAACCAGATTCCAAGATTTGTTCAAAGAACGAGTTTCAGTGTCTTGATGATATTTGCATTGACGACAAGCTCAAATGTGACCAGGAAGTCAACTGTCGAGATAATTCGGACGAGTCTGCGAAATACGCTGGTTGTGAAGGTAAGCACAGATGTTCATTTTGAATCTATTAACATTCATTTTAATAGACGAGCTCCTAAACACGTGTAGCTAATTAAAAAAGAATACTAGTAAACTTCAAGTTTCTATTTCAGAAATACTCGCCAAATGGACGGATCTAAGTACTTTTGCTAGAGCTGGAATCATTGTGGGAACAGTTGTTGGGATGGGGTTAATTCTGTGTTTATGTGCAATAGCTTGTATTTATTTCTCCCCACAAAAACGATATAAAAGACTAAAAGAATAAATACAGTCAATTTAATTTGTGTTTAATAATTAGAACATTGAAGACCTAGCTGGATATTTAAGCTCAAATTTTTCCACCAAAGTTAAAAGTTTGTTGATTAACGACATTTTTTTTTATTTAAAAGATACAATTTTGTCATAAAAATGTGCTCCAAAAACCGTGTGTTGTACGAGTACTAGTATGTAGATCATTTTGTGCTAGTGTGTCTAGATTTTTTGTCATTAAGAGCAAGTTTTTCTGCCTTATTAAGATGGTCCAGTGGTTAGTCAAGTGCGTGGTTGAACACTGGTGTATATTAAATTTATTCAATTATTTGAAGAATATTTCAATTAATGTCCCGGTTAAGTCCTTATACATGTATAAAGTCATTTCCATATGGAAAAAAAATATTATATGTAACGAACTTAGATTTTATACTCCTACTCTTTAAACATATTTTTATAATAAATTTTATTAAGTTATTACTTTAAAGAATTGTCAATTTCTAAACATTTCATTCAAAGCATTTGAGAGCGTTAGAATATTGTCAGTGGCATAAATTAAAAATACATTCTTCGTTTAAACGACTGTGTCATTACGTTCTGAGTGAATAAGATTCTGTGTTAAATTAACATTGAATCGTAGTTAAACTGATGCTTTGTTCCCTCTGTCCATAAGAATTTGCTTTAAGTAAAGGTAAGTTACAAATCTTCCTTTTTACTTATCAACATTTGATGTCAGAGTAACACTCCAATACGATTCATAGTCGACTTGGAGCTTTGGTTATACGAACACACCCGGCCGATGTCGAATAATTAAAGGTCCGCCCCGTAAAATGGTCCTTTTATGTAAACATTTAAGGTCCGCCTTTGCTCTAAAAGGGTCCGGCCCGTATAAGAAAAGGTCCGTCTAACATAAAAGGTCCGGGGTATATTTTTCATTTCTATCTTTTCAATTTCGAGTATTTTGTTAAAAATAAGTGGTATTATTTTGTAATTCGTTTAAAGGGGTACTTACCCGAAGTGAGTTCGTAAATATCCAGCACAGAGTGTAAATGAAAATACATATAGCTTGGTCAACACAAATGAATTACAATAATTATACAGTTTTAAACTGTTTTTTCATTTAACTTTGATTTTGCAGGGCGACCTTATATAAACAGGAAATGAAGCTGATTGGTGTCATTAATTATAAAATGGCTTGAACCAGGTGTTATATACACACACCATCCTGCAGGCGTGAAGGGTTCACACCTTCAGGTGTTTGACCGTTTGAAATTATCAAGTAAGCAATGGACATTTTACACGTCCTCTTTTTGCACATCTTTCCAATATGGTACACGTTTAAAAACCTAAACCATTTTAAAAACAACTATTCTTTACAATTCAATTATAATTATACATACCTACTAGCAGTATCAATGCAATTTTTTATTTGCAATATGGCACATGTGTAAGTTATGTTAATTTTTATAAATAGTTCAGTTCTTCGATCATTCTTTTCCATAATTATATTTTTGGATGGGACCTTTGCCTTTGTTATAATCAAAGAAGGGGCGTTTCCAATGGAATTAATTTGTTTATTTAAGAAATTAAATACATGTAAGATTAGTAAAGAGCCCTATTCCTTCGGCTGTATTAGCATTTTGCATCTGGCAAAGAATTTAAGGGGATTTTTTTTTATTAGAAAGAAAATATTCGTGTGAAAAAGGCAAATATGTTGTCACCCCCGACAATATTTTATTCAAGATTTCTGCCTGCAACACCCACATAAAGCATTAATTTTTTTTCACAAATATCATATAAACATCATGACATGCGTTTCTTGGCCCCTCCCTCCAATAAAAAGAATAAGATGGTCATTAGATGAAAATCAATACCGTCAGACAAAATTTGTTATTTATCATATTTGAAATATGATAAATCTGCCTTATTTTATGATTATTTCAACGACACGGAAAATTGTTTGCAATGAATTCTAGGCCTTTGTCACATTTTTAATAAAACGTCGGATAAAACTCAATTATAAATAAATTTTACAACTTCTCTTACTAAACATTACACTAATTTTACGGTCTTTTTAGAGATACAATATATGTACATGTACCGGGTCTCACTAAAAATTGAAATATTTTACGATAAATATCAATTATATAAATATAATTATAAATAATGTGTAACTATACTCTGAATACATTCTTAAAAATAAAAACTACGCTGAAGTCAATTTCATGTCGGCTCCAACATTAAGAACAACTGAAAAATATCAATACAAGAATCTATATTAAACTCACTACATCAATGTATGACCAGTTCTTTCAACGAGGCGGATCTTTTCTTGGGCTATAATATTGGGTCCTACCTCTGATATAAAAGGTCATCGGGTTAAAATACTGTGAATTTTTTGCATACAGCATTTCAGTGGGGCGGACCTTTTCTTGTACTATGATATTGGGTCCTGCTCCCTTGAAGCAAAATGTAATTTAGATTAGATGTACCAATATATATTAACTACTAGTACTTAATTCCTTGTTCAACTGCATGTATTAACATTTTTTTTCAACGCTCGGACCTTTTCTTGAGCCATAATATTAGGTCCTACCCCTAAATTAAAAGATCATTGGGTTTTTGATTTGAACATATTTTATTGCATTATATATTACAATGGGATTGGGCACAAGTTATAAAAACTTAATTCGCCCTCTCCCTATATGTTGAACAACAAATACAATATTATTGCAAATACTTCTCTGTTTGTACTTATATAAGAATGAATTACACCAGTACTTAGATATTTGATAGTAAAAAAGTTAATGTTATTTAATATTAGTGTTACATGTATGCAAGGATGAACGATATAAATAAATAAAAAATAAATAAGTAAAACCTTATCAACAAAAATACTCAGATTTCTGATTATTCAAATCTGCCAGTACCTTGAAATTAAATTTGAACAATTGAAAAAAGTTATTTATTTTCATCCACACTGAGTGAGTCGTCTCCCCAAAGTAAAGTATGAGAGTCATGAATATGAATTTTGTCAAATCTAAGAAATTTATTTAAAAATTCTTCCCTAACGGTAGCATACTTAGGACAAGAGAAAAATAAGTGATGTGCGTCTTCAATCTTTCCACATGAACAGAGAGGGCTTGATATAATATTGCATCTATGAAGATTTATGTTTAGCGTACAATTTTGACGGAGTCTTGTGTGTAAAATATTAGTACGACTTTTCCCATAACTGTAATAAGATGGAGATACTGTTAGAGATTTAGAAATGTTGCTTTTAAATAAAGATAACGAACTCGAATCTCTAGTATCCAAAGGTAGGGAATTCTATTCATTGACCACAGTTGGAGCAAATGATGATTTATAAATTTACAGTCTACATACGGGTATATTAAAGTTTTGTTCAGTTTCACGTATAATATGCAGGTACAATATCTGACAGAAAGTCAGGCACTAAATTATTGTGGATTTTATACATTATATTTAATCTTTGAGTTTTGCGTCTTACGTTAAGTGGTTCCCAGCCCGTTTCAAAATACAAAGCTTCCTCAGAAGCAAAAATAGTGAGACCAGTAACAATTCGGGCTGCGTGCAATTGTCATTGGGTTAAATCAAAACAAGAATCAATATGAATATTTATTATCTGCATCCAGTATTTTAACGGAGCGGACCTTTTTTTTTTGAACTAATTAAATTTATATATTGTTCAAATTATGACCCCCGGGCGTAGGGAGGGCCACAATTGGGGTACGAATTTTTACATAGGAATATATATATATATAGAAAAATCTTCAAAAATCTATTTCTCAGAAACCAATAGTCCAGAAATTCTGAAAATTGTTTGGAAACATCCTCAGGTTGTGTCTTTTGTCTTTTCACACCGTATACACTATATTGTCAACGTATACCCTCTGTCCAGGTAATGCACTTATGCGACCTTTTATTAATTATCTTAAAATAATGATAAATCTACCTAGAGACGTATAAATTGTTAGTATATTGTAGAACACTACAGCGGAGACACTTTTTTCTTTCTCAGTTCTGGGGTGTATTCTGATTAGCACAGGTGTGAATGCCTGCAGGGCTTCATTTACCCGTGTTTACCTGTCGTGACACCCTTTGCTAATACGTATACACCGGAAGAGATTGAAAAACAAAGGGACTAAATGGTGTGTGCAAATTATTGTCAAAATACTTATGGTTTTCCTTTTTTCAGATTCTTAAACAATTGGTCAAAATCTAATCTGCAATATCAATATTTAATATTCCACAAAGTAATTTAGTAATACGGTCATACATCTACCATACGCAAATGTGTAAACAAAGACATCTTTTAGATACATGTACATGTAGATGAGCAAAAAGAATAATAACTTTAAGAGAAATTTTAATAAGTGACTACGGGTAGGATCTTTTCCTATAGGGGAAAGCCGGACCTTAAATGTTAACATTAAAGGTCCGGCCGGACCATTTTACGGGGCGGACCTTAAATTATACGACACCGGGCGTTAAGCTGTATGCGTACTCAAAGCTTACGCAATAATCGAATGAAGTTTTCAGTTATTCAGTTGCTTCAATTAAATAAGTAATGTACACGTTTGGTGGCTGTCCTCCATCACTATGATGTGTATAACGATGTGCAAATTCATATATATTGTCATCATCTGTTAAGACTGGCCGTCTTGATGTATAAGGTTCCCGACCAGATTCATTGTTCACTCTTAGTACCAATGTACTGTAGCAGGCATCCTCGTAACTACATTCACCATACAGAGGCTCTGCTGGCTCTTCGCGTACACTTGAGTTTTCCCGACTCCTTGATGTATCTTCTAAATCGTACACCATATTATGATGAACGCGACATTCTGTAAACATTTGAAAATACTTGTTAAGAACTTTTACCTTATTTCATTGCTTTGTGGTGATTGATATATGGTTGCATTGTAATTCATATATTATGTCTGAAGGCAAGCGAAAAAATAGAATTAATACTAATATTTACAACCTTGTTTTTTTCTCATCAAGTGCAACCTACAATATGAGAAATGAAATTGTACATCAGGAATATATCATGTACATTATTGTTCATAATATCAAACACAGGACGAATATAATTCTGCACAAAAATATAATACCGATATAACAGTCCTATCCCGAATACAAAACACAAAACAGTGACACTTGCTGCTCCAACAAGGAATGAAATCTTGGAATTTGGTTCATCTGTTGATGCATCTTTTGAATCGGAATGCGGTCCTGTATAAGACCGAACATATTGTAAGAAAGGATTGAATAAAATTCATTTAGCCGGGTTTTACTTTCTAGACGATGAAGATACATTTAAAGTTTTAATATAAGTGGATTTTTAATTTGTTTTTGGATACGAGAGTATTAGGCAATGACAATCAGGTCAGGGATCCAAACCATTGTTCAGAAGACTTGCTCTCATCGGAAAATATCAATTATAAACACAATCCAAATCAAAAAGGGAAAATCAAAATTCCTTTTTTTTGACCCTGTTTTTCATATCTGCATCCATTTACACCCCTTTTTGCCAAAAATAAGCCTTTACAAGTCAAATTTCATGGAATTTTCCTGAATCATTGACATTTAAATGCATAAAACAGACATTTAAAATGAGGTACGTTCCTCTCATCCTTATAAAAATTATGAAGCATCAGAGGAACGTTCCTCTTCACCTAAACTAAAATCTCTACATTTCATATGAGGAACGTTCCTCTTTTCACTTCAACAGAAATCTTAACAAGTCATCTGAGGAACGTTCCTCTTTTCACTTAATTATATAAACTGAAATCCTAACAAAGCATCTGAGGAAGTTCCTGACTTGAAATCTTTACACTGTATCTGAGGAACGTTCCTCATTTCACTTCATCTGAAAGCTACATAATGCATCTGAGGAACGTTCCTCTTTTCCCTTAAATTGGAATCTTTACAATGCATCTGAGGAAAGTTCCTCATTTCATATAACAAAATGTTTACTTCTAACCCAAGGAGGAATTCAAAACATTTTTTTTAGGTATTCTAATCATTACGCAAAACTTTGTAAAACTTATAAAAGACAAATTCTAATGTTACTGTATCACTCTTTCAAAATCAAATTGAAACACTGGTTTTGACAAATTAAAAAGTAAATTAATCATTCTTAAGGAGTCTCGGGAGAGAATGTTTCAAACATACAATTTCCTTTAATTTTTTTCCAGTAAAAGGTCACCTTATGAGTAAATTATGTGCAAAATATAAGGTAAATTTACCAGATAGTTTAAATCTATTTACCGCACTCAAATCAAAAACTTTGTGTCAAGCCGCTAAAACAATAATATGATGTTGGTTAAGTAATTAAAGAACTGATAAAAAAAGGTGCACACACACACACACACACACACCGTAAACTCAAAGTCAGATTAACTCAAGCACATCAGAGCACTCAGTGGGAGCGCAGTCATTTGTTAAAAGTAGAAGCTGAGTAGAAATCCCTTGGTTGCTCTCACATTTTCATCTTAATTGTAAACATTCAAAATACAACTGCACAATATGGTTTTGAATTTCTCTGGGATCCCACAGCAATTCCAGAAATATAACAATGTCGTGAAACTCTGGGGGAACGCAATCAGGTGTAACAGGGCCTAAGCTTTGAGAAATCAATCAGGTAGCCAAAAATTTGCATTTTTTGAGCTGGATGATAGTAATTTAACAAACATTAGGATGTAAAATGTTGACTTGCTGCAAGTTCTCATATGAACTGCAATCATTATATTAATACACATGTAAATTTTATCTTACACTAGCCAACAATTACATTGTACCCCCCCCCCCACCCTGTTCCTAATAAAATCACAACATACATGAGCTAAAATTCAATAGTGTACTCATAGTTTTGATAAATCCACAAGTCTACCTCTGGTATTAAGGAGGAAATTTAGGTTAAAAAAAAACAAAAACTCACTTTTTGGTTTTCTGGTTGGAGTACTTCATGTTTATCAAATAGGAAATATCTAATTTTACTCCAGTATATCCTGTAAATAACTTCTCAGCATGGTCAATAGAAATGTCATGACCTAAAGACTATGCACATCCTAAGGTCTTCTAACAGATGTCAACCACTAACTGGATGCTGATAAGATGTTGGGGGTGTGCTAATAATAGTAACTGTGTGAACTTTGAGATCCACTGCTTTTGGAACAGATGCAAAATGTGGTCGCAAATTTTATTTAAGATTAACACTGCATGTGTACTTTATGAAGCAGAACGGAAATATTGTTTGGAAATTGCAGTTGCAAATATCGCAGGATGCATCAAGGTAATTAATACTTTTATTATATTCAAACGTTTAAAATACATAACTGATTTTCTTTTGCTCTTCTGCTAATTCACTACAATCAAGGTAATTGCAAACCTAAAGCATATAAATTAATTTGATACAAAATCCTTGATTATCTTATATTTAAACTATTTATTGTAATCATCAAATTTTGAAAATAATGTGCAAATTAAATCAAAATATAATGATAATACAATGTAATGTTATAGGTTATGGTGATTGGAAGTGACAAAATATTGCGCCTGGTGGATTTTGATTTGAAATCACTGCATGCGACCTTTTTGCTGCTCTAGTGGATGGGGAGCATTAATTTGGACAGAGCTTGATCGAGATGGGAGATGCTTGAAGATTCAGGTTTGTTATTCTTAATTTTGAATTAATCTCAAACTAGAGCTGTCCTTCTGGGACTAGTACTCCCACAAGACTCTTTCAGTGAAACAGAATAATCTGCTGGCCACTTCTCATTTTACAGATTATCAATTTCCCCTACAAATGTTTATCTAAACCATTCCTAGGAAAATGGCCCTCTTGGGACAAATGAACTCAGTAACACTATTAACTCCATTTACATGATGTGAGTTTTAGATCTTACAAATCAGACTTTGTAAATAGGAAAATCATAAACAGATGTTAAGTCATATGGAATAGAAACATGCTCTATTTAAGAAAAAGTTAAATATTAAATACTATATATCATTAATCTGCCAAAATGAATTGTCACACAGTTGTAACATGTACAAATGTGAAAGGATTAATCTAATGAGTGCACAGGGGCCCCATTTCACAAAGCATACTTAAGACTAAGTTATATCTTAGGAAAGAACTTTTTCCTAAGTTCAATACTTTTAACTTTAAGACAGGTAAATTATGTTTTAGGAACAAACTTAACATGGTGACTGTTTATGTTATATTGAAATGAATGATATGCACAATTAAGTAGAACAAAAATACTGCGCATCATTAAGACTTTTTCACTTTACTTCTAATTAATTTAAATATATTTTATTGAATAAATTCAATAGGATTGGACAACAGGCATAGCCTATGTATATCCTCTCCTTGTAATATATCCACTTTACTTCTACACTGAAAACAATAGAACTATCAAATTACACATATATTTCTTTTAACTTTTAATTTTTACAATTTTCTTTAGATTATCTTGCATGTGCAGATGAATTACAGGCATATAGTTTTAGCTAGTGCACTGATGATAATTAAATTATTCATGCCCAAGAATTACTGATATCTTAAAAAGGAATAAATACTTAATAAATACTCAATTACAGAATGCCGAATGACTGGATGATTTGTCATATCCTTCCACTTCCACGAAATAAGCTTTTCTTTTACGGGAGAAATGTTAGG
>WFKH01010931.1:24566992-24599455 GCA_016163765.1 Magallana hongkongensis | reverse complement strand
ATGCTGTTTCATTCAGAAATTTGCCTTTTATCCTCGCTTCTTCTATCAGCCAAGATGCATTTATTTGCAGTATTTTCTTTAAAAAAAACACACATCATTTTTAAATCAACCCTTACAAGCAGGCATGTAGCATCGGGGTGGAAGGGGGGGGGGGGGCAAGGATTAAGCATATCTGTATATGCTAACACGGGCTATTTATAATGGACCAACTAGACAAAAAAATGCACTGGATCATTTATAACGAACAATTGAAATTCTAGCAGCGACCAATGTTTTCAATTTATTCATGTGGTCATATCCAAATAATAAAGAAAATATATGTATGTGTAGCAAAAAACAAGAAAGATACAATGATCAATTCATTCTCTCTGAAATTAAAAAAAATACCGTTTTCAAAGAATATAAGGGTTTATTGCGTAATTTTTACCTACTCCTGTATGTGTGAATGTAAAATATTATACAAACAAATAAGTTATAACTCAGGCATACCTTAAGTTCTGTCCTAAGAAACATCGTAGGAAATCTGTCAAACGGGCTCCAGGTCCACAATACCTCCAGTGCAACTAGTGATTACATAGAGTTGATTTACAAATCATCTCAGAAAGGAGAGACAAAAAGACAGCCTGACATTTGTACAGGTGGTCAGTCACTGAGAATGATCCCACACAAACATCTGATTCATATGATTTGAGCCTGAATGATTTTGTTTAGCTTAACTTAGGTAGGGCACACAGGGATCTGAGACTTTTGATGAAACAAACATAAAGTCCTTAGTATGACAAGTCCAAATTTATGATGAGCAAATATTCTGAATATTTCATGCTTTTAAATTTCAAACAAAAATAAGTTTGACCAAGATCATCAAGCTTAATTTACTGAATTCTAGTATTTCCTTGCTGCAACATTAAATTGATACGATGAACAGAATCTGAATTATACAATTTTTTTGTTTGATGTGGCTAATAATTCCTGCTTTAATTAAGTGATGCAAATCCCATCTGCTCAGTTGTCTGGCTTAAAACAAATAATTTACAGCTGTGAACCATTCTCATACTCACAAGAATGACCGGCGATAACAATAGCTTTGGGATTTGAAGTGTTAAGATCTGCCGCCATCCCCCAAAAATTGTAATGATACCACTGTTTTAAGATTAGAGCAGAAATTTAAGAGTATTTTGATGTTTGGTAGATTCAAATCAAATTCAGGCTTAATTATCCTGCTTGGATTCTGTAAATGTTTAAACATATTTAGGTATATACATGTATATCCTAAGAGAAATATTTGTTGAACAAATTTCTCTCTCTCTCTCTCTCTCTCTCAAGTTAAGCTGGGAGAAACTTATGTGACCTTATATATATATACTGCCTACTGGGTATTTCTTCTTATAGAATGTCAATACTTATTAAATGTATGTTCTGAGAATTTGTGTGTAATTAACAAAAAAAAAGCATCACAGCCAGATCTTTATTATGAAATGAAATAACAGGAAGTTATTTAGCAATTATGAGTTTAAATGCAAATGTGTACATGTATCATACACAGATTCTATAGAAGATCTGGACATCCCCCCTGGAAGGAAATCAATGGGGCCACAGAAAAGTTAAGAAGCCATCCAGCCAGTCAAACAGTATGAACAGAAGATAAACAGAACAGAAGATAAACCTTGGCTCTTGTCAACCATGTATCAAAGACCACATTAAGTGAAAGTGCTTTCAGGAAAATGCAGCTCTACTTGGGAACTCAATCCTGAATTTCATGGATTCATGGATGCAAGCTTTATGTTTTTAATAATTATAAAACCATATGCACTGAGTCACAATTATTAAGATAGTTATATTTTTAATTATATAAACATCTAATTTAATTACTAAATAAACTTGACATTGAATATTAAAAGAAATATTAAATTGGTTTTCTTAATTACATGCCTAATATGTACTTTTATTGAAAACAATTAATTATAATTTGATCTAGAATACAAGATCAATGTTTGACATCTATCAATTAATATACATGTATTTGCCGCTTAAAAAAACACAAGGGGCACCGATAGAACAGACCGACCAAAAATGATTAATAAAGCCAACCATTATTTTGATTTGTAACCCAAAAATGCCGCGATAAAAAATAATAAATTTTCAAACTCTTTTTACTTTTTATAGAGTAATCGACTAAGAAAATTTAAGCAAATCATCATCGAGACTGAGCGATAGTCAAGTACTCGAGTACTTGTTTACATCCTTAATATTTACGTAAAATTAAATTTAAAATTAAAATTAAAATTTTAAAGTTAATTTCAGTTAAAGAGAAAAGAGGAACGTTCCTCAGATTCTTAGTGAAAATTTCAGTTGTAGTGAAAGAGGAACGTTCCTCAGATTATTTGTGAAGATTTCAGTTGTAGTGAAAAGAGGAACGTTCCTCAGATGAATTGTCAAGATTTCTGTTGAAGTGAAAAGAGGAACGTTCCTCAGATGAATTGTCAAGATTTCTGTTGAAGTGAAAAGAGGAACGTTCCCCAGATGACTTGTCATTGACAAGATTTTAAGTCAGGTGAAAAGAGGAACGTTCCTCAGCTGCTTTGTGAACATTTTAGTTGGAAAAAAGAGGAACGTTCCTCTGATGCTTCATGAGTTTTTAAATGGATAAGAGGAATATACCTCATTTTAAATGTCTGTGTAATGCATTTAAATGTTAATGATTCAGGAAAATTCCATGAACTTTGACTTGTAAAGGCTTATTTTTGGCAAAAAGGGGTGTAAATGGATGCAGATATGAAAAACAGGGTCAAAAAAAAGGAATTTTGATTTTCCCTTTTTGATTTGGATTGTGTTTATAATTCTTATTTAAAGGACTAGCGCAATACAAATATTGACATTCCGTAAATGAAAGTAATTTGGGTTTCAGTTAAGCTATTGTCATTTAAATATAACAAAATTAGGTAAATATTTGATAGTAGGAAAAAAGATAACTGTAATGACGAACACGAGTATCAATTTACCCTTTATTTTGTTTTTTGACAATAAATTAAGCTAATGATATGAGAAAAAAAAATACCGACAGATATCCATGGAAAATCAACTGTTACGGATATTCAGGGGAAATCAATCAGAAATATGATCCTATCGAGTGACTAACGAAATTATCATTAGATCAGACCTGTGCTTGTGGATAACATATCTATTGTGGTAGGACACTGCTCTGCAGAAGATGAAGACGTCACGTTGTCTAATGAGATACTAGTATTATTGTTTATCATGTTTGAACTATTCAAGTCCAATCTTTGCAAGCACCCACACACAGGATGACAGATTTGTGTTTCGTTATCACAGCTGCATTTTGTCCAGCATTTTCTCCCATAATAATGATGTGGACACGTTTCAGCACAGTTCCATCCACGAAAGCCTGGACTGCATTCTGTAAGCATTTAACAGGTGAACTGACTTATATTAAAACTATAAGATAATTTGTCTTAGTTGTGAAAAAGATTGCTTTCATTTCAAATGTCATCGTACACGTTCAGTTTTGTAATTGATTTGTATTGTTTTGAATAATTATAATTATATTGATATGTTCGTATGATGATTCCTTCTGTTATAATGTTTTAATTATATTAATAAATTTTCTTCTTGTTACTTTTGACAATATGTATATTCGAATAGATAGTCTCTAAGGTATAGCTAGCGATAAAATTGCATCTCCAATTTTAGTATTTACATTTCACAATATATTGAATTAAAAAACTCAGTGATATAAATTAAGCAATACTCAAATAAGCATTATAATGATAAAATATATTCCTCTAAATTTATCATTTTATCTAATACATGTACCTACCTACACACTTATCATTCTTTTCTTCAAAGTCCTTACAACATACATATATCTTCTTTGTTTCATGTTCTATCCTATTGATAGAAATGAATAAACTTAATGAACAACACATTCAGAATAAATGAAAATGCTTCTAGAACTAAATGCACCTGATATGTGTCCAACTAAGAATATTTCTTCAGCCGGAAATCTGCAGTTTAACAAAAAAGTTATCTATGTTTTCCACATGCAAGGAAAATATCTTTTACAATGTACAATTAAAAGGAATTATGTGTTGAACTAGCATTGTGCTAGCATTTACGCACACAAAAAGAATATTCAGAATGCTAGGGTACATGTATCTTAGTTTAGTATTTTAAGCATTATTCTATTGCCTGACTAACATTAATTATTTAGTATCTGACATTAATTGTTGTACTGTTGAAACAGAATGCATGCAATTCGATTAAGAGGAGTGACGTTATCATAATTGTATTGATAATAATATTAATCATCATCATCCTCATCCTCATCATCATTATCTAACTAGTACAGATTTAAAATTTTGAGAAAGTAAAGTCATCTTAATTGACAGAGACCTAAAAAAGTAGAATCAAACATCTGTAAAATATGTAAATAGTTAAATCAAAATGAAAATATGAGGAGCCATCTTCAGACGGTCCTTAACATTTCTACAAATCTTAGATCATACCATGAATTTTGTTTTGAGCACAACTCATGACAAATAATTCTTATGAATAATGAGTAAAAAGGGGTTATCATTTTAATAAATACTTTGTATCCCAGAGATGAATAAATATTGACATTAGAACTTAAAATGATGATAAACATAAGTTAAAATTTTATATTAAGATAATACAGTAGTGTTTTAAGATCAAGCCCTAAAAGATCTAGATAGAAACGGCAGAACAGAAAAACGACCAAGATGAATAAAATATTCAAGACTACGAATTTACTATATGTATAATAGTGAATTCAATTCTTTGTAGTTAATATTTGGAAAATTATACTTTACCTTGCCGTTGTCTCACTCTTTAAACAGATATTTTCTCCTTTAAGAGTGTAGGTAGGTGAGACGACAACAAACATAACCAAACAAAAGATCGCAACATCCATGCCGATGAAAATACCACACAAACAATATCAAAATTATGTTAACAGTATTGATATCATTATACATATGCATTAACTTCCTAAATCCAATAGCCGTTTTTGATAGTTTTTAAACATTGAAACAGGAAACGTAATTTCCAATTCACAAATTCATGAAACGTGCATATTTATTCAGGGGCACCAGTCTTTAGAAATACGTTTACCATAAGTTGCCCAGGAAATCTGCGAAGTCTCAACACACATTTTAATCATGATGGTGTCGGGGCAGGTGCATTTTGAATCCTATCCGTTAATAATGAAGTTTTGTAAAATATTGCAATATTTAATAAGGCAGAAGTATATATGGAAAATGTTTAAAAATCTTCTTTTCGAGAACTACAATGCTTTAATTTGTCAGACTACTACGTAAGCATCCTCAAATAGTGTAGATTCTAAATTATAAAAGCCGTGACCATCGATCTAATACTGGGCCCCAGAAGGGGTTCAAATTTTAACATAGAAATATATATGGAAAATGTTTAAAAATTTTCTTCTCGAGAATTGCAATCCTACAATTTGTGAGATTACTATGCAAGCATCCTCAGATAGTGTAGATTCTAAATTGTTAAAGCCAACCATAAACCCTGGACCAATACTGGGGCCCCAGAAAGGGTTTCAAAGTTTAAAATAGAAATAGCATATGATACCAAATTGAATGTTACAAGGAACTGTTGTTCAGGTGAGCGATGTGGCCCATGGGCCTCTTTTTTATATTTACATCACTCTCTGAATATTTGTTTTTTAATCATGTACATATAAATTAATAGAAATATTTAAATTGTGGTTTTTGTCAATTTTTTTTGTCAATTTTCCAATATACATATTTCCTGTATATGTGAAATTTAGTACAACTACCTTGAAGTCTGACGTCCGATCGTGGGGCCTTCAATGCAGCTAGAGTTCTGATCGACCACGAAATAATCCACGCAAAGTCATACTCATGAGCGATGTATACATAATTATAGTTAATTGAATTAAAGCTGATAAGTTATAATGAAATCGAATGCAGTGTTTAAAAATATCTTCGTTAGCGTTCGAGGGCCACTGTAAGGCGAATCCAGTCAGTAGATCAGGCTTTTTACCAACAAGAGGCCAATAGGCCTTAACGGTCAACCGTGTACCATGGCCCATACACACACCTTTTGAGGATTCTCATATATGCATTTTATTAAGCTTCATTCTGGAATAAAATAGCATCTAAAATATGGTAATGACCACCACCTTCCTACATGAAATCTTACAACAAGGACATTGATAGGAAATAATTGTCCCATACTTGTTAACTTCCAAGATAGCTTTTATGTTTATATGTTATCATAGATAAACTGAAGATGACTGGTATACATGTTTTATTAAAAAACAACATCCCCGTCCCCTTCCCATCCTCATCCCAGGGGCCAGACAGACGCTCTACCTTTTAGGACACTTATACGAAAACAAAAACAAATAATAAGTAATTTTGTTTTATCAATTCTCATGATTTACTTGTTCAGTTATCAGCCATTCTTTCAATGGCACCATCTGGCATTTATTAACATACCACACTTTGGTATTTTTAGCCAGCCAATTTTCACTTTACTATTAACAAGTCTACTGTTTAGAACTGTTTTGGTTGTTTTGTTATAAATAAAAAAGCATACTTATTTAACTCGTTAAATATTTTATCTTCTTAATACATTATTTTACAATGATTAATTATTAAATATGAACAAGCAAGGGATGATAACTCCATTAACTGTACACCCCCTTACCAAAACTCTTGCCAAAGGCTTTCATAATATCTTTAATTTTGATAGACAGCTTCATTCATTCTCTTTTCTAAATATGTACTCACTTCTTTAATTAAAGTTCAAGAGCTGAATAAAATAATTAAATTTTTTTAACATAATATACAGCCCACCCACACCCATTATATAGAATAATTTAACACTATATGACAATTTTCGCCCCATTCTTGAGTCAAAACCTCTTCCCAGGGGGACATGAAATTTACAAATTTTGTACAGGGCTTCCTGGTCTACGCAATTATGAATTCAGTTTTTCTTACAGATGTGTGGGAGTAGAGAAGATCATTTTTGAAAATAAAGTAGATTTCCTTAAATAGAACACATATCAATATTACCAAGTGAAAATTTACCATGTAGTTTTCAAGATGAAGTTAAAATTGTTAATGGATGACAAACAGCAATTACCCTAAATAAAAATACATGCTCAATATATGGTCATATTTACCCCCCCCCCCCCCCCCCCGCCTCAACTTCTGCCCCATGGCCTGGGGACCACGAATCTCACCATTTAACATCAAGACATTTCAAACATAATAACAATGCATGATTTTATCTCCCACAACTGTGATAGTACTGAAGAAAATATTACTCAGTAAATCAATACAATTTCACTATGTGGCCACATTGGCCCCGCCCTAGGGCCTGAACCCCTGACCCAGGAACCATAAATTTCACAATTTTGGTAGAGAGCTTCATTGACATCATTACCATGCATTTAATTTTTTTTCTAATACATATGGGAGTAGTAAAGAAGATTTCTTAAGATTTAATATATTTTTACTATCTGGCCATATTGGTCCCACCCTAGGGCCTGAAACCCTGTCCCAGGTGTCATGAATTCACAATTTAGACAGAGGGCTTCATGGGCATCATAACCATGCATTTAGTTTTTCTCAAATGTATATGGTAGTAGAGAAAACGATTTTCTAAGATTTAATACACTTTTACAATATGGCAATATTAGCCCCGCCCTAGGGTCTGAACCCCTAACCCAGGAGTCATGAATTTCGCAGTTTGGTAGAGGGCTTCATGGACATCATTACAATGCATTTAGTTTTCCCCCATATGTGTAAAAGTAGAGAAGAAGATTTTGGAAAATTTGGCTTTATTTTATTTTTGGCCCCACCTATGGCACCCTTGGGTGGTAGAGCCATGAATTTCACAATTTTGATTCCTCTTACCATAGAGATGCTTCACACCAAAAATTGTAAAATTGTTAACGCACGACGGACGACGCACATCGCACGACGACGGACGAAGACCGATTGCAGTAGGTCACCTGACTCAGGTGAACTAGACTGGATAGCATGCCCTTGGTTCCAAACGCTGCCGCTAGGAAATTCACTAAAATAAAGTTTATGGCTAAAAATTTAATCTGTAATTTGTTGACCATTCAGCCTTCATTAAACGTGAAAAATCCTAGTAAACGATTAAATACATGTATTTTAAAACAAACATCATGGAGTAAAACTACTGTTCGTTGATGAAAACTTTTCTCATCCGTTTACCAGTCATCATCACAATTTCCAATGAACTACGTTGATTGCAGGATTTCACCTATGTACAACTAAAGCAAATGTAACAGTTAGATTTTGTTAATAGTGTAAAGATTATTCAATTTAAACAAACATATAATGTCAACTAGATTCATCGAGATGGTGACTATCTCTAAGGGACCGCTTAATAAAGGACATAGAAATGAAAGAATTTAGAGGACTCTGATTTAGTTCTAGATCTTAAAGCTGCTTGGTCCGATTTTTTATCAAATTTTGTGAACGCTTTTAAACGATGGATATGCTAAGTATGTGTATAATAAAAGACATTGCAGTAGTTTTCCGGGTCAATTAAGCCATTATTCAAAGAAAAATGATGTACAAAATTTGTTTTAAAAACAAACGACACAAAAGGTTACCGCGTTATTTCCTTTCATATTAAAATTTGCCCCAGATTTCGAGGCAGCTATGATTGTATTATGACTTTGACATCTCTATAAATAAAGGTCATAACATTTTAGCAAATTAAAAATTAACTGTGTACATTTTGTTGTACAGGGGACGAAACCAAACTATTCTTTTTTCTAAACATTCCCATGATGCATTTGGTTTTGATTTTTTTTTTTTTGCCCATAAAGAAATTATTTTATTTACTTTTATTTCTAACTTTGAAAGGAGACCGATTCTGTTGGTGTAAATATGCGAAAGTCTATAACTTTCTAATGTAATTAATTTGTATGGAAAATTATTTGATACTGTAATAGCAAAAAAAAAATCGGACAATGCAGCTTTTAAACATCCTGTATTTTACAGTCATTATACGGGTGTAGTATTAGACAGATGGAACTAAGAGGAAAATATAGCTAATAGGGTCTAGACCAGAATTTGCTATGACATTGACATTTCCATATAGAAACTTGATTAACGGCCAATGTACTTCCCATGTCTTACCCGATGAAACCCAAGGGGAGAGGAAATACTGGACCTTGTCATGACTGAGTATTCCTGTATTCATATACATAATTCATTTGACACACGAATGTTAATTCCTAAAAGAAACGTATATATCTAATTCTTTACAAGATTTCAAATGGTCTTGATGGTCACTGGTAAATACTCTTTGGAATTTTATGAACCATTAAAGTAATATGGTATATAACTGTAGGGGCTATAAAACTGTCATCTTGAGGGGGAAGTTTTCCTTGAAATCCATGAAGTTTTATCGACCATCATATAATATCCTTAAATCTTTAAAATAAACCGAAGTTTTTTTTCAGGTTTGGTAAAAATGTTCAGCTTTATTTTCAAAACGGCCTAATTTTCTTAAATATAAGAAGGTGATATAGTTAATTTCATTGTTTATCTAAACTAAAAAGCATATGGAAGAGTGTCGTATCTTCTTAAAGGGACATGTTATAAAAACTGCCTTAAACATGCTACAATGAAACCTTGTTTCTTGTATATACGATGATGTATATTTATCCCTTCAAATTCATCTGGATAATTCTTTTAAATGTTAACGTTGGACAGAACACTCGGAATAATATCATTACGATTAGGAAAACCTAACTACATGTATAACACATTTTTATATAACTTATGAACACCAGTCAAGAAAAAGAATAACGCCTATGAAGTTTTCCGTCACACAATTGCTTCAATCATGTTAGAAATGTGTACATGAGGTTGTTGTTCACCATAATGATGACTAGTTCTTTCAAGTTATCTTTTCCTGAATCCTTGGTGCTTCTTCTTAATCATACATTGCAATGCTATATGACCGCGACATTCTGCAAAATTGTTTGAAATAGTTGTTATAAATGTTTACCTTATTTTCATTGCTTTAAGGTATAGTGTGTATATAATCTATTATAGTTTTAATTTATGTGCAAATTCAAATAAGCAACAACAAAAAAAGAAAATAAAAAAAATAGAATAACCATTGGCAATCCAATCGCCGCAAACCACGCCAATATGTACGATCTTTTCCCGCTTCCGGACCGTGGCTTGAGATGATGTGTCACCCCCCCCCCCCCTCCTCTAACAACTAACAAACCATTGTTTATCAGATTTGCGATCTCATCGGAAAAGATTTTTAATAACGGGCGAGCAAAAACCAAAATATTGCCGTGCCTTAAAATAGTCAATTAGCGGTTCGGTTTATCTATTGATATTTTAATAGTAATAAAAATAATCAAAATATGTTGCATATACTTGGTAGAAGACCAAAAAAATACTAAAGATATCTGAAATAAGAAACACGAGTGTCGTTTTTAGACTCATTAAAGCATTTGGTCTTGTGACAATTATTCAAACGATTGCTGTAAGACTAGAATAAACCGACATTTATTCGAGAGGAATCATTCTTTGAATATTATGAGATGATCAAATACGGTCGGGCATGATCAAATATATCAGGCTTTATTGGATTTGATCATCTACCACCTTATTTTCTCACCCCATAATACTAAAAGAATGATTCCGTATTCCTTACTGACGTTTTTCATACTTATTGTTTGGCCATTATTAATCACCGAATTGACTACGGATTTTCCGTTTTCCCGATTACGACAAAGAGCACACGGCAGGTGTGACCGGTCAGCAGAGGATGCTTATTCCTCCTGATACTGATTCTGCCTCTAATTTTATTAGAGGTCCGTGTTTGCTCTGCTCCTGTTGTGTATTTTTCCTTTAGACTTTTGATTTTGGAACACTGTTCGTTATCACCACATTTCATTTTAATACAATCAAAGATATGATACTAACAAACGAATAATGAAATAGCTGGTACTCAGTTTTTGCTTTGTGGATAAGACATCTATTGTAGTAGATTCCACTGCAAAAATGAAGACGCCATGTTCTGTAATAAGATGCTTCTATTATATGCATATTCAAGTCCAATATTTGCAAGCATTCACACACATGATGACAAATTTGCATTTCTTTATTACAACTGCACAGTTGGTTGCCTCCTCTTCCATAATTATCTCTAGACATTTTTCAACACAGTTCGTTCCACGAAAGCCGGGTCTGCATTCTGAAACAACTTGCTTTAAAAACCTAAAATATCTTTGAAAGAGTTATGACATAGATCAATTTCAAATTTTATCGTACCCTTTTAATTAATCGATCCATGATTAATTTGTATTGTATAGAAGATACATTTTACATTAGTGCTATCTTATGATGATTCATTCTACATTCTAAATTAACTTGATAAATTTTCCAGTTCTTATTAAAATATATATTTATATACATTATAGGATTAAAGAAAACTAGCAATACATAGCCGAATTTAAAAATCTCAATGAAAGCATTAAAATTTTAAATTTAAAAATATGTCCTTTTTAAATTACAGAGTTATATATTACCCAAATACACATATCATTCTTTTCTTTATAATTCTTACAGCATTTTTTTTCGTTATAAGAATATCGCTTTGGATAAAGAATAAAATATGACAAAATGAGCAGCGAATTCGAAAATATGAAGAACCATTATTAGACGGTGCTTCATGTTAGACTGTTTCGTTGATATTTTGCAAAGTTGTTTAATTTTTATTTTATACTACATTGTATATATGTATTAAAAGTACAATTTGTGACGTATTAAACAGTCATTTCATTTTTCAAAATGAAATTACCGGGAAAAATAATTACTGGTACTTCAACAAGGCCTGGTTTCCCCACTTTCGAATCATTTTCTCCATTTTCGGGTCATATGACTTCAAAGTCTCTGTAATGTCGGGAATGGTTTTAAAACAAAACTTTTATTAATTTGCAGCACTGAACGAAAATAATGCCGATCAGGAAAAAATATTTACATCCACCATTACACAAGTAACAGGGACCAATTTTTAAATGTAAATGACAGTAGCGATTCATATTAATATGATCATTATACGAAACTAAAAAAATAAAAGCAAAGAAAAATAACTAACAAGATAAATAAAATGACACCAGAGTGGCATGGAAAAATTTTATTCAATGGAGTCTCTTTCTCTTTCTTTTTCTTGTTATCGTAAAACAACAGAAAAATATGTCTCGGGTAAAGTGACCCGCAATTGGGGAAACTCCTTCGGTTTGATTTATCAATTAGTGTAAATTTATTTGAGATATTATCATTCTGAATAATTTCTGACATATAAATGAATGCATGTGCAATGTTTTGCAACTATTAATACTCGCCCACAACTTTCACATCAATCACGCTGCAGAGTAAATAATGAAAGTAGTATGTCAAAGATGAGTAAAAATCTCCATCTCGAAAGCGCTTGATTCCTATTTCGTTTCTCGGATGGTCTGTTAAATGTTAATCTTCAAATATTTTCAATGGTCAAGGAGAGAAAGACACATAGTTTGTGATCAATGTATTTATAAACTTTTTTAAGATTCAATTTAAACAATATGATCATGACATAAAACACATTGAAGTGACCCGGAATTGGAGACGGTGTTGTATAGCAGATTTTCCCCCATAGTAGCTTTCCCCTCCGGAAAACCTACTATATAGTAGCCTTTCCCCCGGGGGAAAAAGCTACTATATAGTAGCTTTTCCCCCATAGTAGGGTTTCTCCCTCACGTTTTTGTTTCAGATTTTATGAAAAATATTTATGGAAACCCAGTAAGGATTAAAATCAATGTTTCTACACTCCCAGGTTGCATATATCTGCATTCATCTGTACAGGTTAAATTTCGTTTTGCCGATTTATTATACCCGCACTTTCTAAAGAAAGTTCGGGTATATTGTTGTTACCCTGTTCCGTCCGTCCGTCCGTCTGTCCGATCGTCTGTCACGTTTTACTTTCTCAAACTGCTCTTACATGTTATAAACAAGCAAACTGAACTCTTGGAGTTCGATTTGGGGTGTCATGTTGTTTTGTAAAAAGGTTTCAAAAATTCTCTGGTAGTCCTGGGGGTCAAATTATTGGTAAAAAATGACGTTTTTTCACGGAAAATCTTTTTCTTCGAATTCCTCCTACATTTTCAACAATAGACAAATCATCTGTTGGAATATGTTTTGGGGTCTCCTAAAGATGCGAATAAGGTTTCGGAGATTTCATTTTTTTCCTGGGGGTCATTTGGTGGCTGAAAAATGACCCTTTTTTTTTTTTTTTAACAAAAAATCTGGTTTCAAAAACGTCAACATTTTTTGCAGTAGCCAAATAATCTTTTAGAATATGATTGATGGTGTCATTTTGAAGTGTGATCAGGTTTCAGAATTTTTTATTTCATTACAGGGATCGGTGGGCAACAAAAAATGACGCTTTTTTGCAAAAAAAGTATGGTTCCCAAAACTCCTCTTACAACTATTGGAGTAGCTATGTCATCTCTTAGGATATTATTGGGGCTGTCCTATAGATGTGCAATAAGGTTTTAAAAGTTTAAATTTCATCCAGGGAGTCAAATAATTGCAGAAAATTGACGTTTATCACTCCTAAAAAAAACCTAGATCCCAGAACTCCTCTAATGATTTAATGAATGGACACATCATATCTTGGGATAAGATAGGGACTGTCCTATAGATGTGCAATAAGGTTTTAAAAGTTTAAATTTCATCCAGGGAGTCAAATAATAGCAGAAAATTAACATTTAACCAATGCGCGGATCTAGAGGGGGGTCAGGAGTGTCCAGATCCCCCCTCCAAAATTCAAATTTCTTAAAATATATTATAAAATTCCCAAAAATATGCCTCCGAACCCCCCCCCCCCCGGGAAAAATTTTAAATTATCTGGATCCGCGGATGTATCCCTCCTTAAACTGTTAATAAAATGACGGTTTTTTTAAAAATATAAAAACCTTGCATCTATTTAATTTTTGGTAATAAAATAAAAAAACCCTTACATTTACACTCTTCTTAATTGTCGAATGATCTATTAAAATCAAAATATGATTTGAGGTATAAAAAGTTTTATAAGTTGGTAAAAATGTTTTTAAAAAAAATCACATTTCACCTTGCATAATTGACAAATGATCTAATGAGATATGATCAGAAGTCTTATTTTCTACCTCGGGATCAATAACTAATATTCAAGTTAAACTTAATAACAATAAATGATTAAAATTAAATGTTTATCCTTCACCCCCCCCCCCCCCCCCCCCCCCCCCCAATCAAACCTGGTTCTAAAGATTCAGAGTCTTCTTACATTCTTACCTGTGTACAGTAGCAAATTTTAAACCATTTCTTGATTAGTATTTTTCTCTAGATGCACATTAAGATTTTGAAAATTGCTTTCTAATTTTTAAGATAAACAAAATGTTATATGTATTCGGGGCAATTGTAAAGTCTCCTAAACAAAGCAGGGTCATCATTAGGCTAGGAATTACCCACAAAATTGGTCAAACACTACACATGAATAAGATAAAATACTTTATTATTTCCAGTTCTGGAAAGTCAGGGTATCTCCAAGAGGGCATAACCTATATACCATTTGATGCGCAATGACACAAAGAGCTAGAATAAATATGGTAGGGATGGGATCATATCATCATTTCCTATTTCGTGGAGGGGGGGGAGGGGGGGGTCGGTGGTTTAAAGACAACTATTGGGGGTCATGTACTTTACACCATTTGATGCATCATAATGACATTCGAAACAAGAATATATATGGTTTAGTGGTGGGGATCTCAACAGTTTTCAAGATATTTGACATTTTCCTGTTTCATGGGGTCAGAATAATCCTATAGGGTCATGACCTACATTATATTTAATGCATCATAATATATTAAGGAAAAAAGACCCCTTCCTTCCTATTATAACTCATATAAACATGATAAGTCTCTACACTTACTTACATGTAATAAACAAATTTAATATATACAAAATCTCACAGGGTCAACATGGGGTCAACTCAATCAATAGTGTAAGTCTGACAAATGAAAAAATAACTTTTGCAATTAAAATGACAGAAACTGTACAAATTCGATAGGATAGGTAACGATGATAAGCTTATTTAAATATCAAAATATGATGATACAGTATGGTGGCAAAGGGCGATCATTTATTTAGAAAGTGAAAGTAAGTTTATGTATACCAGTGTCTCATATTATTGTGCTTCTACATGTATTATGCTTACCTTTATTGGTCAACATCATAATGATAATCCAATTAGAGCACAATATAAATCCCTTTAGCTGATCATCACAAAGAAACGTTTATGCATGTCAATTAATCCTATTCTGCATATGGAAAACACATACCGGTATGTACATCACGTGAAACCCATCTAACTGAAGAGTTGGGTAAAACTTGTATCTGCTAATGTGACCTATAGACCTGTGTTGTGTACGTAACTTCAGACAAAGATCAGTTATTTGTAACATGCATGTATTTTCATGAGTTTTCTTCTTTAAAACCCGTTGCACTATTTTATTAGGTAAATAACTATGTAAAGCACACATTTCAGCTTTAAGGTGGTACAGGACACCTGCATATTGTGATGTACTCCCTATTGAAATAAACAATAAAGTATAAATATAATATTTTCCCCCAAAATAATGTTACCTAACAGTAAAGCGCAATGGGTTAGAGCGTTAACTACGTGTCTGTAAGTATAGAGAGTTCAAATCCTGCTGGGGCTTTTCTATTATTTACCTAAGTTTCCAAAAATTTTAAAAACTTTTTTAAATACATGTATTAAAATTCTAACATGTCCCCGTGAAAGAATTTTGATTATAACGCACTTTTATCCACATAAATATCGACATGTGTCTTATACCACCTTAAATCAGTAATTATATCTTCTGTCCTGGCAGTTCTGCATTGAAAATCATTGCGCAATATAATTATGTCATTTATTTTGCACTGTTTCCAATCTTCTTTGTTGCAACTACATGTACTGGCTTTCATTGTTGTAAAATATTCTGATGTTTATTTATCCATGAGGAGTGGGGGGAGGGGGGGGTCAGAATAATACATGTAATTGTGTTTGAAGGAGGGGGGGGATTGGGGTCTGAGATGTATTTTTGGTAATTTTACTTTTAATATAAATGAATTTTTCAAGGGGGTAGGAGGGTCTGGACCCCTCACTCCCACCCATTCTCTAAATCCGTGCACACGATGATGTTGGCACATAGAAGCAAATCTAAAGCCGACAACCGCCGAGGGGAGTGGGGGAATAATTTAATTTTGTTTGTAATAATTATATAGACCATACTTTCTATGACATGAAATGTAAAGATTGTTGATTCACTTAAAATTCACATGCAAACAGTTCAACCCCAAATTGTACATAAAGGGGCCGCTCATGTATATTATGGGATGGGATCTCATCATTTATGAAAATTATAATTTTTAAAAATTACCGGAAATTGCATGTAGCCTTCATTTGTGCTAAAACTGGTACAAAATAGTGTTATTTAGGGGCAAACACTTGGTGCGGGTATTACTGTCTAATGACAGCATCTAGTTGTTTTTTTATAGACAATGCTGAAAATTGAACATGTGTGTAATGGAATTATACATAAAACTTAATTTAAATAATTAATTGAAAAAAGTACTTGGTTTTACAAGATATACACTTATATGCATAATTCTGTGTTCTGAATTTGTGAGTGAAAAATGTGTTGAGAATTTTTTTTTATAAATCTATCAGTCCGTCTGTCTGTTTGTGCAAATTTTATCCAGGCTAAACCTCTGTTTTAGAGAAATTTTGTTTCCGATGTTTTAGACCCCGATGTTTAAAATCATATTATAATGAATATAGTGCATATTCTTTAGGGTCCCATATCTCATAAACTAGAGATGACCACATCACCATATTTTCATAGTGGGAGTGGTTTACCACTTGTAGATGACTCTGAAAATTTCAGCCCTCAGGGTAGGGGCCCTCGATGTTTCAGGGCCCGATGTTTAAAACCCCATTATAATGATTGAATAGTGTTCTATAAGTGGGGGCCCGAATCTCTAATTTTAGAGATGACCACTTAACCATATTTTCAGAGTGGTAGTGGTATACCACTAGTAGATGACCCTGAAAATTTTAGCTCCCAGGGTAAGGCCCTTGACGTTTCCGAGCCCGATGTTTGAAATCCAATTATAATGAATAATGTATTTTTAGGGCCCCATATCTCAAAAACTAGAGATGACCACATCACCGTATTTTTACGGTCATTTAAAAGTAAAAACATCATTTAAAAATACACACTCACTCATATATTTCTTTATCAAAATGGTTGAAAATTACGTTTAATTCTGCTTTTCTTTTTAAATTTACGAACAAAATTTTTTAAAAAGGTACGCAGGTAAATTCATTATTCTTCAAAACATTTAATCAATTCATAAGATGACTAATGATATTATAAATAACAAGATAAATAAATCAATAAATTTTTATTCATAAAAGTAGCAACAGAAAAACAAAAATAAATAACCCCCAAAAAAGCGCACTTGATATACGACTTTTTTTACTTGCCAATTGATTAGAAGACCAAGCTTATATTTAAAAAAATAAGTCAGCTCATCACAAAAAATGTGTTAGTTTTTTATTTTAATTACCCTTGTTTCATTGTTCATAATATAGTACACAAGTAATCTTTATTGTAAAAATATGAAATAAATACAGTAGTATGATAAGATTTTTAGGTAAGTAAATCGTATATCTTGTTTTATATGGCATCGTTTTCAAAATTGTATATTTATACATCACGTTTCAAAATAAAAAGCGGAAAAATTAGCACGCAGTGAATGATAATATATACATAAGGTTAGTTCAGGCTCCATTTCACATTTTCCAAAGTAGCCAGCAAAGATACCGACTTTCTTCTGGTCGTGGAGACATTTCATTTTTAAAAAAAATGTTTACATCATAAAACCTCGCGTTTCGTAGAAAATGTGCTTAAAACATGAAAATGAATATGCGTGAATTTAAAACAAAATTGTAAATACTAACTTTACACATGCCTTTAATACATAATCAATTATAATACCCCTTAACCATGATTTAGAACCCCATCAATCGAAGTAAAACATTTCAGTTTCTCATCATATCATTGCACCCTGTCTCTCGTTTGATATTTAGAAGTAGAAATATATGATTATAATTAAGATCGTCAATTCTAACGGTATTAATTTAAAATTAATAGCCTTTTGGACGAAGGGAGTAATACATTTCCACTTCTTATTCCCTTCCTCTACAAAATTAAGTCAAGATTGGTCAGTTAGTTTCCTGGGAGGAGCTTATACATAGATGATAATACATGGAAAACTAAAGTTCCAACCGGCTTATTTTTACTCAAATGTATTTTGACGTGTTCTGTGAAAAATGTCAATGTCATAACGTCGAAGTCAAAACTGTAAATAAGAATTGATTCGATGAAAAAGATTCGAGGTATTCCGAAATCCGTGTAAAAGGTGTTCCAAAAAGGTGTAACAAAAGGTGAAATAAATGGTGATAACACATGAATATTATGAAGGCGCGTGCCTTTGTTCATATCAGGGGTGAAAAAAAGGGGAAAATCTACTATATAGTAGGTTTTCCGTGGGGGTAATCTGGCTATAAAAAGGGGTAAAACCCACTATATAGTCAGCTTTCCGTGGGGGAAAACTGCTATATAGCCATTTTCCGGGGGGAAAGATGGCTAGGGGGAAAAGGCACTATATAACAACGGAAATGGCGACTTCACTGTATATATTCTGTGTAAAATTATCTATTTTTTTTATACCTTAAATATAGGTGAGAACATATATAGGCATCTTGCCTGCTGTTTAATCCAGTTCAATGAATTTATATATACTTGAATAAAATACTTATTGAATTGAATTATAATTATGATTTATTAATTTAGAGGTCAAAAGTCAATCATCTTGAGATATAATTTTCCCATGAGTTTTCAGGAAATCTGCAATGTTAACGCTTAAAAAAAACATTGTGGTCTCGGGATAGTAGCATTTCAAAACCTATCTGTAAATAAAGAATTTCTTTCGTTTGTAAATCTACATATATCAATATTTTATGATAGTTAATATGAGACATTTGATGTGTGCTTTTAAAACGTAACGTTAATATATGCCAATCATATTCATTTTGCCAAACATGTTGATTATAACACAAAAAATATTAATATATCAAAAAATTATTTTTCTTTGTTTAAATTTATGAGATACTGACCCATCGACATCATACCCCTCCAAAAAACCCAACTTGCATTAAATCACTATAAAACCACTGCCACACCGGGACTGCGTCCTTAAAGGCGATTCTGTTAAGTCCATAAAAATGATGGACGCCGAGGTGCGCGCACTAAAGGCTTAGAACTACAACGGCGCAGTGTCATTTTAATTTGTCGCGATAGGGTCGCTTAAAACGTCATTCGATGGCGCGTTATTTGAGCATGCACTCAAAACGCGCCGTGGCTCAGCGTTCTGATAAACACGCAGTAGAAACGAAGTTGGGCCCCGTTGTGGCAGCGCTACTAGGGCTCTGTTGATGCAAGAAAACGCAAATAATTGCAACACAGTGAAAAGTCGAGTGCTTTTGCTTTTGCACGGAGACCTCTGGGAGTCCTTTGGGCTTTCTATAAATATAAGCATATTTTTTTTACAATCCGGAATCCTTGCTCTGATATTCCGACTTTAATATTAGCATGCAGGTACAGTCATGGACGTCCAATACTCATTACTGAATACAGTCGCGGATGTAAGCTGATAAACACTGATGCTTTTGGGATGTCACTGCGTCAAAAGAATTCCTTATGCACGCAGTGTGCGCATTGAACACACAGTGAACACAGGGTAAAAACTCTAAGCACGTCACTGCCACTCAGCGAGAGCGCAGTCAATCGCACAGTAGACCTCCATGGGAATGCAGTTACACGCCACGGAAGATCCGTAGAAACACGACCGTCACCGCCAGAACGCATTGACATCTTTTCATTGTAAACATTTCATGAAAAATTGTACAATTTTTAAAAAAAATTTCCTGCGGTCTCATGACGATTCCAGAAATTTTAAGGCCGTGATAACCGTGTGGAGACGCAATCTGGTGTAACAGGCCTTAACTAGAATTGTCATGTCTTTCCAAAAATAAAAAAAAAGAATAAAAAATAAATTTAAAAAATAATTTAAAAAAAAAGACCAAAGAGGAGACAAATTTTTTTTAGCTATGACAGATGCGGTAATTTGCAAGCTAGTTTTTCAAAAACCTGTCAACGTTTACACACACACACACACACACACACACACACACACACACACACACACACACACACACACACACTCTCTCTCTCTCTCTCTCTCTCTCTCTCTCTCTCTCTTTCTCTCTCTTTCTGACCCCCCACAATTATTGATATAAATTAGGAATAGCATGTAAATTGTCGTTATTGTCCATCAGCAAATTATACAGAAGGAACTGTCAATTTTTCCGTTTATGTGAATTATTCTACGACAACCTTGAAGTCTGATGTCCGCCCGTGGGGTCCGTGTTCGTGCTCTCAATGTAGCGATAAATTCTGATCCATCATGAAATAATTCACGCAAAGTCAAACTCATCCGAGAATAAAACATCAATGAGCGATGCATGCATAATTATAGTAAATTTAATTAAAGCTGATAAATTATAAGCCTAATTCGAAAGCAGTTTTTAAAATATTTTTGTTCGCGATCGATCAGTGTCTTGATGATATTTGCATTTACTAAAAGCTCAAATGTGAGCAGGAAGTCAACTGTCGAGATAATTCGGACGAGTCTGCGAAATATGCTTGTTGTGAAGGTCTACACAGATGTTCTTTTATAATGTTTACATTCATTTTTATAGACAAGCTCATGAAATCCTCATTTTAATAATCACGTTGCTTATTAAAACTTCAACTTTCTACTTCATGAATACTCGCCAAATGGACGGATCTAAGTACTTTCGCTAGAGTTGGAATCATTGTGGGAACAGTTGGTTGAATACGTTTAATTCTATATTGATGTGCAACAGCTTGTATTAATTTCTCACCTCAAAAACGATGCAAAAGACTAAAATATTAAATACAGAGTTAAATTAGTTGTAACGGGGTGCGTTGTGGACCAATCTTCAAGGAACTAATCATTACATTAGAACGGATCAAACCCAGAATTATTTAGATGAATATCATTTTAAAGAAGAATAAGAGTTTCAAAATAATATTTGTTTTGAAAAAAAAAATTGTAACGAAAATATAACGATTTAGTCTGTGAACGAACAGGTTATGTTCATTTAGAAATTTAACTTTGAAGTTATAATAAAAAGCAGTTTTAAATTTGTATTTGCACACGTACAAAACTATCGGCAACTTTTATGAATCTGCAGGCAATGCCGAGGAGAGTGATCCAAACAATTGTCAATTAATAAGATTTATGCTCTCATCGAAAAAAATTTTCATAAAAAGGACGAGCGCAATACGAAAAATTGACTTCACATAAAAATAGTAAATCAGGTTTTGGTTGATCGATTGTAAAACAAATTAGACATGAAGATGATACAAATAATAGCTCTGTACATGTATATAGGTACAGGTACTACAAAAAGATATATATCTGAAACGACAATCCAAAGCATTAATTTTCGAACTCTGATTTGCTTTAGGGGCAATAAATGAATAGGTTACTTTGAGAAAAAGAAATAACAAAAATTATTTATAGAAATCAATCATTCTGGAGAAATACACTTGCGAGTTAAGAAACAAAAGATAGCAGTAGATCAGACCTGTGCTTGTGGATAACACATCCTTTGTAGTAGGACACTCCACTTCAAAAGGTGAAGACGTCACGTTCTCTAAAAAGATACTAGTAACATTATTTGTCATATTTGAATTATCCAAGTCCAAGCTTTGCAAGCATCCACACACATGATGACAAATTTGCGTTTCATTACAGCTGCATTTTGTCAAGTATTTTCTTCCATAATAATTCTCTAGACACCTGTCAGTACAGTTCCATCCAAAAAAGCCGGGACTGCATTCTGAAAGCATTTAACAAGTGCATTGAGCTGCTATAAAATAATAAATGATTTGTTTTGGTTATGATAAACGTTGTCATTTCAAATATCACTGTACCCATTAACTTACCCGTTAACTTAAACATCTTTAAAATTTTGTAGCTAGTCAAATCAAAATGAAAATACCAGGAACCATCATCAGACGGTTGTGAACATTTGGACAAATCTTAGAGCAATCCATGAAGAAGTTTTGAGTGCAACTCCGGACATATAATTCTAAGAAATAGAGTAAAAAAGGTCATTATTTTGATAAAAACCATGTATCCGAAAGATGAATATTGACATTAGAACTTGATGATTTGTTAGAATGTTATATTGAAATAATAAATTAGTGTTTTAAGATCAAGCTCTAAGAGGTTTAGATAGAAACGGAAGAACGAAAACAAAACAATCAGGATGAATAAAAAATAAAAGACTATTAATTCACAATATGTATAAAAATGAATCAAATTTTTCAGAATTAATATTTAGAAATTAAGACTTAACCTTTCCGTTGTCACATTCTTTTGACAGATATTTTCCCCCTCAAGAGTGTAAGTAGGCAAGATGACAACAGACATTAACAAACAAAAAATCGCAACCTCCATGCCGATGAAAATACCACAAACAATATCAAAAATATGTTAACAGTATTGATAACGCGTTATACATATGCATTAACTTCCTAAATCCATTAGCTCTTTTTGAAAGTTTGGAATATTGAAACAGGAAACCTACAATACCGATCAGACCCAACCTAACAGAAAGTAGACCCCAACTAAACCCTCGGTTTACTTTCGGGGTCTGCTCCGGGTTTACTCCGGGTTTGCTAGAGCAGACCCAGAGTTAACACCGAGTAAACCCAAAGTAAACTCACAGTAGACCCAGAGTGTAAACCCCGATCAGAAGTAGACCCCTGAAAGCAGACGCTACATGTGTATTTGGAATATACAAGGGGCGGGACTTAAAGGCGGTAAGATGGTAAGATAAAAGATGGATCTTTTTCACACTTCAGTGCGTAAAGTGGATCCCAAAAGCTAACCCCGAGTAAACCCAAAGTAAACCCCGAGTTGACGCAAATGTTTAAAAAGCAGACACCGAGTAAACCCCAAGTACTACCCCGAAAGTAAACCCGGGATTTAGTTGGGGTCTGCTCTGGTGTTAGGTTGGGTCTGGTCGGTACTGTACTTTCCAATTCACAATTTCATGACACGGACATACACATTTTAAAGTTTTTATAAGATTAAAACTGGTCTTAATAATCACTCTAGATTAGTGTTTGGAAATGTATGAACTTAGAATGTAATTATGTTAACAATATTTATTCAGGGGCATCAGGTTTAGAAACATTTTTACCATAAGTTGTCCAGGAAATCTGCGAAGTCTCATTACACATTTTAAACGTGATGGCGTCGGGGCAAATGCATTTTTAATCATATCAGTTGATAATGAATTTTTGTTGAATATTGAAACAGGAATCTTAACTCCTAATTCACAAACTCATGAAACTTACATACACATTTTAAAGTAAGATTCAAGTTTATCTTAATAATCACTCGAGATTAGTGTTTGGAAATGTATGAACTAAGAATGTAATTATGCTAATAACATTTACTCAGGGGCATTAGTCTTGAGAAATACTTTTACCAGAAGTTGTCCAGGAAATCTGCGAAGTCTCATCACACAATTAAAACATGATGGTGTTGGGGCAGATATTTTTTAAAACCTATCCATGAATAAGGAATTTTTGTCATTTGTAAATATTGCAATATTTTATCAAAAATATCCTGAGGGATTTCATATGAGCTTTAAGCACGTAATATTAATATATGTCGAATGTAAAACAACAACAACAAATATTCCATATATACCTTTAATTGTATGCTTGGCTTACAAAAAGTTTCGTTTTTGAAATCTAAAAAAAAAACCTTTCATACATTACATTCCTGACAATTACACTATCAAATCACTGGCTTAACGGTTGTAAACTATAGTTTACGAATGCAAATCTAAGTTTATTGTCTGCAAATAACGTTGTCTGCAAAATAGATTTTGCTGATAAATTAATATAGATTCACATCTGTAAACTCTAATTTACATTCGTTAACTATAGTTAAGAGTTGTTATTTATAGTTTTACAATCGTGAACTATATTTATCAGATAAACTGTTTTGCAATCGCAAATGGTTGTTTTCAGTGTTAATTATAGTTTTACACTTCTGAAACATAGATGATCGCGTTAACAATGTTTAACAGATGTGAAATGTAGATTAACGTCGTTAACTATATATTTCTGTCAGTAAACTATAGTTTACAACCGTTAAACCTAGTTTGTCGATTGTGAATCTATGATTAGCTCATATTTGTGAATTTGGCGTGCCATAGAAGTCTGCGTCTGCCCGTGTGGTCCGTGTTTGTGCTCTCAATGCAGCTAGAGTTCTGATCGATCACGAAATAATCCACGCAAAGTCAAACTCAAACGTATATTAGTACATCAATGAACTATGTATTTATAATTTATGTAAAATAATTAAAGTTGATAAGTTGAAAGCTAAACAATACAGATAAAAGCAATTTTTAAAATATTTTCGTTCGATTGAGGTCCACTGTCAATTACCCGTTAAGCAAACCCAAAGTCAAGCAGTCTATGCTTTTCACTATCCGCATGAAAACACCTCTCATTTATTCTAAAAAAGCAATTGATTTGTTTATTTTGAGAAGTGATCAGAATTATTTACATGTGAAGGATAAAGTTAAGTAAGTCAATAAAATTAATTACATCGATTTCAGTGTGTTTGAAGCAAAGCTATTAATTAGCAAAAATGAGAAAAATTTCCGCAATACATTTATGTTTGTGAATCTCGATCAGATTTGCATTATCGTTTCTAAAGATATTGTCTAACCAATCTGTGAGACGGAATGGTCAAGACCCCCCGAAAATCTGCCCAATAGCTGATACACCATGGCTGGTTGCATCCTTTACACAAGTGTTTAAGAAATTATCTTAAAAATGAATTATTTACATAAAACATTGTGATTTGCATTGATGTTCGTCAAAATATTTTTAAGGTAAATCTAATGGGTAATTTGTTGACCATCTAACCTCCAACAATCGTAAAAAAAAATCGTGAAAAATTATAAAAATAAATGTATTTTGAAAAAATTTATTAAAAAAAAATTTAAACGATCGACCATATGATATCGTAATATTTTCAATGACTCAAGTTGATACAAGGTTCCTTCTATATAAAACAAAAACAGAGCAAATTTAAGGCTATCTCGAACATCAATTTCTATCCCCGATAAGATTTTATGTAATCATTCAAAAAATATGACATGTAGCAATCAATATTGATTTTTATATTCCTAGCTGTTGTTAAATAATCCTATAGTAAATTTAATTTATTGAAAATATAATTGAAGAATAGCCAATAATCCAAATAAAACATAACCAAACAAAATGCTTGGAATTCAGCGTATGATATAAATTATATACGGTTTTGTTATATTAAAAAGCTGTATCATAACTTTATGACCAAATACAAATTCATTTTTAATTAACGACGAATCAAAGTTTAACTGAAGTTTTCAACCTCAGTCTTTTATACTTTGCCATAACTGAGTTTTCCTGTTTTCATATACATAATCCATAAACCTATCAATAATAGATGTCACAAAAACTGTCTTATAGGTATAAAAGGGGAACTTAGTTTCTTGTAATTTCGGATATAGTGATTCTCATGGTAATGTCAAAGCAACATTAAGTCAAATGGAGAAAATTTACTTGATTTCAAATATATTTGGAATGACGTTAGCCATTGACCTAAACATTTAGTTCACGGTCACTGCATACCCTTTACCCATAAGAACTGAATATATAAAGTATGAATAAGATAGGATTAAGGATAAAGAATTTATGGTCTGGATAGTGATTCTGATGGGATCCTAGCCTTTAGTCTAGAAACTCGGTTCAAGTTCACTGCACATTCTTTATCCGATGGCTCTCTGTGGATGAAGTACGAAACAAGAGGAGAGAATATACTGGACAAAGATTTTACACAAAGATCTGCTTTGACCTTAACATTTGACCCAGAAAGTTGGTTCAAGGTCACTACACACTCTTTACCCAAAGGCACTCTGTGAGTCAAGTTAGCTGCTGGTCTGTAGCTCCCGGTCTGAAAAACTTCGGATGGACGACCTGGGAGCTACGGTTCCGTACGTGTTAAAAAGTTGTAATTTACGGCGAACAAAACTTTGCGCTAGTTTTGTGCTAATCAAACCCATTTTCACACAGATTCTTTTGAAATAATTAGTACTATTAAATTCTTCAGCTGAAGTAAAGTATGAGCAAGATTTGGCAAAGAAGGGAGAAAATATGCCCCGAAAAGGGATGTCTGACGGACAAATGATGGATAGGCTGATCACTATAGGGCTTCCGTAGAGCGGGGCTCTAATAAAAAGTTCAACGAATTAGAAGTTTTCAGTCATTCACTTGCTCAACTCATGTTAGAAATGAACACGTCTTATGGTGTCCCTCATCATGAAGATCCTGGTTCCCGGCTAGATTTTTCATTCTGAACGTCAGTGTTCTGTAGCAGGCCTCTTTGTATCTACTTTCACTATATAAAGACTTTGCCGATTCGTCATGTCAACTTTGTTTTCCTGAATCCTTGGTGTTTCTAAATCGTACACCACATTCTGAAAAATTTGAAAATACTAGTAAAGATTTTTTTACCATATTGTCATTGCCTTGTGGAAAAGTGAGTGTAAGGTTGTATTATAATAAAATATGTTATGTCAAAGAAGCAGTTTAAAGATAAAATTATAATTGACAACTCCTCTTTCCTCCCCGAATCCCTAACTGCAGCCTAAAAGGCAAAATTGATTTGTATCGCATGTAGATATTATGTACATTCATTTTCTAATGTCAAACTCACGGAGACTGGATTTATACATGAAATATAAATAATTAATTATCATTTTAATACTCCTTATCCGAATAAAAATCACATATGACATTTGCTGTTCCGAAATAGAATGGTGTTTTGATATGTTTCATTTTGTTTTATCTGTTGATAAACATGTTTCCAGAGGGTACAATTGGATTTTGAACCCTTTTTTTGAGAACAGAATATATAAATTGACGAGACCAATAGTACAAACCTGTTTAGTTTTCATTCTATTATTGAGGTTATTCGATATACATTTAATTAATTATAAAATAATGAAGGAAAAATAAAAATGTCAGTCTTTGAAAATTTAAAGATGTAAGGTTACTTAATTTATTAAAAAGCATTTAAAAATATTTTTGCATACGCACAGTTTTATTGACATAGAGTACATCATGTTCTTCGAATTCTCTACAAACATTTTAAAGAAAACTGTGAATAAAACTTATACTCTATGATAACCCTTGCGTTTTACGCGTTGAAAAATATGGAAAAATTTCATTATTTACATTAAAATTAATCTTGATAGACACTCGTGATTACTATTGGAATTTTATGGACCATTTTAGAAATATGGTATGTTTTTTCAGGGGAAACTTGAGAACAAATTTATTTTACTGAAAAACCATGAAGTTTTATTATCAAAAAATACCATTTAGTCTTAAATTTAAGACCAGAATTTATCCAGATTTGGTAAGGAGGCTTAATTTTCGAAACGGCCTCAATTTTTAATAGCGGCTCTTGATTTCGATGACATGAATTTTAAGGACACCTTAAGATATAAATAAGGATTAAAGAACAACATATTCAAAGTATAATTACCGTTTTAAAAAAAATGAAATTGTACAGTGTTTGACCATAAGCTTCGTTTTAAATACTCGTATTCTAGGAGTTTCAAAAATTTAAGTTCTATCGAGATTTTAAGTCATAACTTGCAGATCAGTATCTGGCACCTAAGCCTACTGCTCCACGCTTTTACACTCAAAATTGTGAATAGAAATATAAAAAGCTACAGTTTGTGTTATTGTTTATTTTAAAAGAAGGTACAACATGCAGATGTCCAATTCCTTCTTAAATAAAGAGCCATATTTACGATTTCAGTTCATAATTTAGGATGAATTTTCTTGAAACATAAGGTTAACAATGAAATTGTTTTGGCTTCACCAAATTTTGAAAGTCAAAAGTCGAGATACAAGTGAGATAAACAGCCGAGTATTCTTTCTTTTGTAAACAAAGCTAAAATCCTTGCATAAATAACAATGAATCAAAGTTGTTTGGTATAGGACAGCTTGAGATATCAATATGGATGAAAGAACATCGTATTCAAAACCGTCATCGTCACCGTTTTGCAATTTTCAAATATTTAGCCATAAAATGCATTTTAAAAATTAGTATTAAGTTTTAAAAATGTAAGCCCATACGGATTTCAACTTCATAATTTGTAGATGCTTAAACTTATTGTGTTACACGTTAGACTCGAAATTGTTGAAACAAATATGAGAAGTTAATATAGTTAATTCTATTATTTAATAAAAAGCACATATAAGCGTCTTTTATCTCCTGAAAAGGACATTGTTATGATTTCGGCTCAGAATGTAAAAATTAAATTTTTCTTATTTGGGTAAAGACAAAATTCACTCTTAAACTTTGCAATAACTAAGTGTTCTTTTATTTATAGCGAGTGCAGCTCGCCGACGCGAAGCGAGCTCTAAAAACCAGTGCGCGGGAAAAAGAAGAAGCTAAATCTACAGATTCATCATGAATTCTTTTTTTTGGGCAGCATCCCAGCATCCCTTCGAGCTCCCGTAGTCCTATGCCAAAAATGGCTGACCTTTCACTCGGGATTTACGGTTTCGTGAGGTTTGTTGACTCATTTTGAGTATCGCACACGCTTTGGTTATTGCAGCCTCCATTCTTTCGTATTCTGCGAGAAAGTAAACAAGCAAATAAAAGTTTGTGTATGACGTCACATGGAACTCGCGCTATATTTCCAATAATAAATGTAGAAGTGGGCCAAGGTGATACGTGTAATAATTACTTGCTATTTCGGTGTAAACTGCGATCCCCTAGCTGATTAGTTTTTGTTATAATTCTGTTATGGCTTAGATGAGGAGATGATGTGCATACAAGTTCCATGCTTAACTCTCATATCGATCCAATAGTGGGGAAGTATTAAAAAATATTTGATTTTTTTTAAAGAATTAGTCACATCATTTTGTAATAAATAAAAAGGAAAAAGAGAAAAAATAAACAGTTAAAAATATATGTAAGTTTGCATATGGTCAAACCTTTTAAAGGAAAAGGGTACTTACAAAGAGTGAGGGACATATGCATACAGCGTGTATTTAGCATAGAAATGTTCAAGTTAAAAAAAAAATTATGAAACGGATAAAAAAAATAAAACTCAAATAACAAATAATAACAAGGAACAAAAGAGAATTGATACTGACAAGCAATTTATCGGTTTACGGATTTTACTGATCAAATTCTCTTCAAGAGTAAAGGACTGTTTTAGGGTGGGGCAGGTCTATAACAATGATGCAAAATATGTGTAGTTTCTGCTGCGCTCGCCCCAACGATCGCAACGTAAAACATATTATGCGTAATGTATTTGCACCTATTAGCATTTTTTATCACCCAAAAACTGTTCTAAACATATTACATTGAACCTTGTTCCTTGTTTATACGATGATATTTGCCCCTACAAATTCATCTGGATAAATCTTCTAATTGTTAACGTTAACGTTGGACAGAACATCCGGGTTAGTATAATCTATATTGAGAAAACTTTAACTATTTAATATTAAAATTAAATGAGTCAAGAAAAGAAAAACGCATATGGAGTTTACATTAATACATGTTAGAAACATGAGATTGTTGTCCACTCTCATGATGACCAGTTTTATTAGTAATGTTTCCGATCAGGTTGTGTACACTCTGAGTGACGATGTACTGTAACGGGCCTCATCGTAACTTCATTCACCATCAAGATGCTCTGCTAACTCTTCATGTCATCTTGGTTTTCCCTAAATCTTTGGTGCTTCTTCTTATATGCGATGACCGCGGCATCGCATTTTGTAGAAATTTGGAAATTGTTCTAAATTTTTATCTAATTTTTATGCCCCCTTCGAAGAAGGGAGGGCATATTGTTTTGCTGCTGTCCGTCTGTCTCTCTGACGGTCGGTCGATCGGTCCACCAACAGTTTCCGTTCATTTTCTTCGCAGAGGTTTACTGATATGAAATTTTGTATACAGATTTATTATAATAATATCTAGGTCAAGTTAGATTTTGGGTACGATCGAGCGATTTTTGACGGACTTTTGCCCCTTAGACTTAGAAAAATTCCAATTATTTTCAGTTTCCGTTCATTTTCTTCGCAGAATTAGCACTTACTGACATGAAATTTGGTATACAGATTTATCAAAATAATATCTAGGACAAGTTCAATTTTGGGTATGATCGAGCAAAGTTTGATAGAGTTATGCACCTTGGACTTAGAAAAATTCCAATTATTTGCAGTTTCTCTTCATTTCTAAAATCTCCAAGGAAGGGGGGCATAAGTGTTCCACAAACATCTCTTGTTATGTTTTGCTTTCTGCAATATATTTAATGTGTTATGTCAAAGAAGCAATCAAATAGAAAGAATAACAACTGTCAACCTGTTGTTTTCTCTCTTTATTTGCAGCAACAAAAGGTTAAATAGATTTGCATCTCAATTAGATAATATGTACATTAAAATTATTTAGTTAATGCAAAACACACAATGCGTGTATTTCTACATGAAATTAATATTTAATTGAAAACATTGCATTGAAAAGGTATCTAAAAAACGTTTTTGCATACGAACAGTATTACATGTATCAGAAGGCAACGACGACAGTGATCCAAACGTTGTATTCTCATCAGAAACGATTTTCATTAAAACGACGAGCGCAAAAATTATTGACGTATCATAAAATAAAAAAAAAAAGAGGTGTCGCTTCATATATTGTAATATTAATTTTAACTAAAAATCGGCAAAATGTGCTGTATACTTATATATATATATATTAAATGTACTAAAAAGATATATCTGAAATAACAACAAAAATATCATTTTTTGGAATCAAAGATATGATGCATACGAATGAATAAGTAAAATAGCAGTAAATCCGACCTGTACTTGTTGTTAACATAACTATTGTGGTAGGACACTCCTCTGCAAAATTTGAAGACGCCACATTCTCTAACAAGGTACTAGTATTATATGAATTATCGGAGACCAATCTTTGCAAGCATCCACACGCAGGATGACAAATTTGCGTTTCGGTATTACACCTGCATTCCTGCTGGCATCGTGTTCCATAATGATTCTTTGGACACGTATCAGTACAGTTCCATCCGCGGAAGCCGGGACTGCATTCTAAAAGTATTTTCCAAAAGAAGTGACTTCCAATAAAATATCTAAATATTTGAAGAAAAGCCTGGTTTAGAACATATATTGTTTAAGCATTATTTATTTCAAATTCATCCTGCACGTAAATTAATACTATCGACTTAGAAAAAAAACAAATTAAAAAAAACACAAATCAAAAAAAGAAACAAATAAAACAAAACCTCCACGCTTATCACATTAACGTAATCGCATGATGATTCATTCTGTCATTATATTTTACTTAAATCCGGTTGCTTTCTGATCAATATCTATGTTTATAATTTATAGAAGAAATAATTTATTTTATAGCAGAATTGAAAACTAAATGAATTTAATTAAATAATAGAAAATGATATGATAAATAATGTGATTCTTAATGAACAATGTACATATAACACATACCTTCACACATATCATTCTTTTCTTCATAGTTAACACAACATATCCTCTTTGTTATAAGATTCCCACTTTAGATAAAATAAAAAATTTAAAAAAAATGAACAACATGTTGGTCACAAATATTTTGTATATAATAATGTGAGTTATATCTGTCCCACCATGAATGTTTACCTCAATTTCATCTTGCTTGCATTGTTACAAACAGAGATACAAGTTTAGTTTGTCAAAGTTTTTGTATGACCTCCTTCCACTCAGATAATGTAAAATTTTCAAGGCAGAAATAAAAAGAATTTACCTGTAGAACTAATATAGATTGTGTAATTTATAAACATTAAGGAACAAAAACTTGAGAATTTAAATTATATTTTATTATTCTGGCAGTGTCTTCTATCAACATGTTGAGCATTTGGCTAATGCAAGACTAAGATTGTCTACAGAATTTACAGTCTACAGAAAATGTAATATTTTAGACAGGGAAGGGGTATTTGAAAAAGTATTTG
>WFKH01010931.1:24518234-24566982 GCA_016163765.1 Magallana hongkongensis | reverse complement strand
CCAGACGAAGACACTCGAAAATGTAAATATTGTCATTCAATTACAAAAAGGGGAATCATCATCATCATCATCATCATCATGATGTATACATCAAGATCAGCATTTAAATTGATCATTTACAGCTAAAGCTTTTGCAATTTCAATTTATTTAATCCAATCAGTTTGAATCAAAGGTACAATCAAATGACGGATCCTTAAAACGTCAAAATATTAGCAGAACTATGTTAATTACCCCAACCCTCCTAAAAAATATTTAATATTCATGTACTAAAACCTACAAGTTTCTTCTGATGTAACATTTGAACAAAAGTTAATAGCAATCAATAAAATAAATTAGAATTAAAATGACTGCGTGAAAAGGGATGGGTTTTTATAAACTACCCAAATGGCAAGGAAATATTGAGATCAAAAGTTTTAGTGATAGCTGACATTTGTACGAATTTTTATACTTAAACAGTAGAATATCTTTTTTTTTAAAAATTAGTCAAAAAAGGTCCAGATAAAAATGGAAAAACGCACAAACCTTTCAGTCAATTAATATATTAGAACAAAAATTTACACCACACATTATATAACAATGAATCAAATAATGAAAAATTTATACCTAGAACATGAGACCTTACCTTTCAGTAGTAGTAGTTTTTATACAAATATTTTCTCCTTGAAGAGTGAATGTGGGCGGGACGAGAACAAACATAAACAAACAAAAGACCGCAATTTCCATGACGATAACAATCCCACACAGACAATTATATCAAAATTATGTTAACAGTATTGTTGACACATTATATATATGCATGAACTTCCTAAACCCATTACTTTGTGGAAGTTTTGTATTTTATAACAGGAAACATAAATCCTTATTTAAAAGGGCATGGTCACGATTTTGGTCAAAGTTTATATTTTTCTATTTTATTGTATAAAATACTTTAGTAATGCATTTCTAATGATCAACCAAAATTTAAGTGTTAGTCGTAGAGTTATAAGCAAGATACAGAGCTCAAAATTCTTTGTTATGTAAACAAGGCTCGTGCCATCTATTTATTTACATTTGGTTTAATATTCCGGTAAATGTTCTTTTTCAGGCTGATTTTTTCTATCTGCTAATTCGTTTTGAACATAAATAAACAGTTCCTAGCGTTTGTCATTTTTGGTCTAAACTTGGAATTTTCTTTATTCACAATGAAACAAAAATATGACCTGAGCTTTGTTTACATGACAAAGAATTGTGGGCTCTGTATATTGCCTGTAACTCGACGACTGATACTAAAATTTTGATGTACTATTATAAATGCTTTACTATAGCATTGTAAACATTTAAAAAGGGAAAAATAAATTTTGACCAAAATTGTGACCATGCCCCTTTAAATATTTACGGATCAAGCATATATTTGCAAATTTTATATCGGGATTATATACGTCTGTTAAAATGTTTACTATATGAAGTTTAGAAGGCAAAATAGCCATATTTTTATGGTTAAAGCTTGTTCACCTATGGCAAATCTCTACCCTGGTGTGCAGAATGTGCTATCTACCCATCGGAATGCCAAATTCTGATGCCAAATTTTTTTTCCTGTAATTTGATTGATCGGGCAAGCCTTCGGGGTATTGTTCCTGTCTTGGATTCGATATAAGAGCTATCCCACTCACAGCCATTGGATAAATGTATAATACTCTCTGAACCTTGAAAGTTATGTTGTATTTTTCAGGAACAATGAGTCTGTCATTTTGAAGTAAACTCGTACTACGAATAAACAAACTCTTACTTCTTTTAAATATGATACTGTCGAAGTATTTCCATTTCAAAGCTATTTTAGGAAAAAAGGAATCATTCTTTGAGTATTATAAGTTGATCAAATACAATCGGGATGATTAAATCTAATAAAGCATGAAGGGCTTTGTGATGGATTTGATCACACCCAACCGTATATGATCATCTCATAGTATTCAAAGAATGATTTCTTATTACTTATAATTAAATAATTTCTACCAATTGTTCAATCAAATTATTGACATTTTTACATTACTTTCATTTCGTATAATTATGCAAACCCCGCTTGCACCCTAAAATACGTCGTTTGCGTTATTGATGAAATGTACTGGACTATATTTTACAAATTTTATATGTAGTGTTATATACGGGAGCGTATAAATGCCTGAAGATAAATAAAATAAAACAGATTAAAGTGTGCATTTTACACACTAAAGTGTGAATTTTAGCCATTCAAGTATAAAATTTTACATAATAAAGTGTAAAATGCACACAGTAATCATTATAATGTAAGTTTTACATATTCAAGTGTAAATTTTACACAATAAAGTGTAAAAACAAAAAATAACTAGAGGCATTGTGAGCAACCTCATAAATGATACCCCCGGTAAGAAAATATAATAACTCAAGTACACCATTTTTCTTATAGTGACCTTGAACCTGCACAAATGATCAAAGCTCAAGGTAAAGGGATATTTACAGGTTACAAGCGTTCTTTATGTCAAATCTTAGCATCTAATATCATTTTCCATTAGAAGACATGGACTAGACAGGAATTATGCATTTTTTCTTCCAATGACCTTGAACTTGCCCATATGACCTTGGGTCAAAATCATGACACACCCTCAGGTCATAAGCAATCCTTTTGTGAAGTAAGAACTTCTAATGTTTCTCCATAAGAAAGAGATAGACCAGATACAACTTTGCACTTTTCCTTCCAGTGACAATTGCAAATAATGCACTTTTGTCACTTATAAATATTGTTATATCGCAAGATGATTTACAAGAGATATTTCATTTTAGCTTTCGGCATGAAATACTAGCAGGGCAACTGCCATCATAATACCATTACCTATGCGCGTAATAAAAATTATATTATGGAACAATCATAAAACTAGATGCTACTTATACATGCATGTATAAAGGCTCAAACACGTCGAATTGCGTAAGGGTATCACTCCCGGTTTTCTTTATAATTTGGGACAATCGACAACATTGAAGGTTACAATTGATCGATTCAGGATCAAACTATGCAAGAAAACTTAATCAGATCATATATTGTTGAGGAACAAAACAGGCAAAAAGAGATATATATTTTTTAAATTTAGGCACATGCTAATGCTCTTTGTTTTGTACTCATATGTAATGGTATTGAATTAATGTCTTCGTATAAAAAAAAAACCCACAAAGATATCATTATGGCAAAATTCACATTCGGTTAAAAGTTTGATTTTGATTAAACTAATTTTTAAATGCGAAAAATTATTTAAAATATTAGCTCAAAATGTCTTAAAATTTGCAAAGGATTGTGACCTCCAAGTATCGTTTTCATTTATTCACTTGTTTCCTCAAATGCGCTACAGCAAACGTATTTTATAGCATAAATTCGCAACTGGAGAATTGATAGCTAAATAAATAATAAATAATAAATAATGGTTTTGATATTAGCTCTCCTGAAATACAATGCATCATGAACTTTTTAAAAATTTTTCTGAATCTTACCCTGAAAGATTCTGCTGTTGGGCCATGTTTGATTGACTTTCTGTGATATATCATTTTTATGTCATCATTTCTCTTTTCAACACCCTGACCTGTAAACTGTTTTATTCCATTTGAAGGTTTTAAAGAGTTTTGGAATATGACATTCCATGATGTGTATATGATATTTTTTTGGTTAAAAACCCTCCATTAATTGACTTAATTAGGTAAAATGTGAAACTTATTGTTTTGCCAAATTACAGAACTGGCCTATTTATGGTTGAATATACATATTGAAAGTCTGACCACAGCTTACATGTACTTATTTTTTCTCTAGCTGTTATATGAACCTCTTCAAAGACAAGAAGTTCGGTACTGAGACTAGATAACAATTTTTCCATATCCGACCCTGTGAGACTAGTCCACTCGATACTTTTAAGGAAGAAATCACCCCTGCTATCTCTTTTAGTACTTTTCCATACAGAGAAAGAAACCCCACAACTTTGATTGGCATTTACTATTGAAGATAAATGCTTCAATGACTTCTGTGATTTCCCGATATTTTCCCGCAGATCAAAATTTACCTAATTTTCAATAAGATTTCTAAATAGCACATCCACTTTCTTATCATTAGATACAACTCATCAATAACAATATGGTCAAGGTCAATATTAAGTAAACGGGGGTAAAGAGAACCATAATTAAATGTCTTTTTCTTTGAGTATTCTTTCATATCTGTATTTGACGTTTTCATTTTCCCTGTCAAAAAAAAAAAAAGAAAACAAAACAAAACCAAAAAGAAACCCCCAAAACATTTTTTTTTCAGTTTTACAATACAAACATGAAAATTTCGAGTTTGTAGCATTCATACCCAGAACTGTAAATTAAAATTTCATGTCTCCCACCAGAAAAATTCAAACAAGTAATCTTTATTTGTAATGGTGGTGTAAGGAACGTACCCTTCATTATTTTTAGTTTTATCAAAGTAATGCATTGACTTCATAAAAGAACTCTGCAAATGCTTCTTTGATTAAAACTTTAAATGTTCTATTGACATCTGCAATTGTGGTCTGACCATGTAAATACATAACTTCTTCACCTTTGATAAAACAGCTAGACTTATAACAAGAAAGTTCGACATTCTAGACATTTTTGCGCCATTAGCTGAAATTTTTAATTAAACAATTTAATGACTAGTGTTTAGTTTTTTAGAAGGGTTTCGTTTTCTAATATTTGCTCTAAGGTTGCCCTTTAACTCATTTGGGCGTCGGGTGATTCACCAGGTGTCTTACTTATTTTGCACATGCCATTTATGGATTGTCTACACTGTTTTACTAGGTATGATTTTACAAGACCCTCATTTTAAATTGCTCTTTCATGGTATGCCTCGTCTGATATGCCAAATGAATCTAAACAAGAGATGTTTGTGAAATACTTATGCCCCCCTCCCTTGAAGACCTCTGTGAAGAAAAGGAACGGAAACTGCATATAATTGGAACTTTTCGAAGTCCAAGGGGCATAACTCTGTCAAAAATTGCTCGATCGTACCCAAAATTAAACTTGACCTAGATATTCTTATGATAAATCTGTATACCAAATTTCATTTCATTAGGTGCAACCTCTGCGAAGAAAATGAACGGAAACTAAAAATAATTGGAATTTTTCGAAGTCCAAGGGATATAACTCTGTCAAAAATAGCTCTATTGTTCCAAAAATCGAATTTGACCCAGATATTCCTATGATAAAACTGTATACCAAATTTTATTTCAGTAGGTCCAACCTCTGCGAAGAAAATGAACGGAAACTGAAAATAATTGGAATTTTTCGAAGTCCAAGGGGCATAACTCTGTCAAAAATTGCATGATCGTACCCGAAATCAAACTTGAATTAGATGTTCTTGTGATAAATTCATATCAGTAGGTGCAACGTCTGCAAAGAAAATGAACGGAAACTATTGATGGACCGACTGACCGACAGCAGCAAAGCAGTATGCCCTCCCTTCTTCGAAGGGGGGCATAAATATATCTATTAGGAGACTTTTCACCTTTTGTTTTTCAGTTTCACGCAAATATTCATAGGAAATTGAAGCAGATCTGGATTTATCCATTAAATCATAAGATTTTCGATGTTTATCAATTACTTTCATATTCGTGAATTCCAGACCAAATTATTGAGCAAACCAAAGTGTTTGATTAACTTCTTTTTGAATATGCTAATTTTTTTTGGTTAGTCCCTGATCTGCTTCTAAGCTCTCCTTTTCTTTTCTCTTAATTTGCAACGGGACTTTGAAGTGTCAATGTATTTGTTTGAATAATTATTTGCTTTTTCACACTCTCATAGTAGATTTTGTTGTTGCTCATTTTTTTTTCCAACGCTTGGTTCAATTTTGCTCCAGTTATTAAGAGCTGGTCGTAAAGCTCACTTGGCCTGTTTTGTAGTTTTTTCTTTCTTGCATTTCAGCTCATCCCTTGAACAAATTTCATTTTCAGACATATGAAATCTTAAAAATTTGTCAATTATTTCCTTTCTCATTTCCCCCTTTGCCTGCTTGATCTTGTTTTTTGTTTTGACAATTTTAAATCTTTTCTTAAAATCTGAATAATTTTCTCTCACAATGTATTTGGATTCAATATTGTATTTATTACACTTGCATGTGAACTTTTTTGTTTCTTTGATTTATCTGCCGTTTGCTTAACAAGAACTCTCTTCAAAAGTAATACATATCCAGTTAGTTGTTTGTATTTAAGTTGCAATCCCTTCTGGATACCACAATTTGTAGTTACATAACTTTGTCACTGGTTCTTGTGTAGCTCCATCTACATTAAAAAAAGACAGTTTTTGTTTTCAATCAACTTTTATTGGAAATCTTTCAGCACATAGTTCTAATATTCTAACGGTCTTCAATGAGCTTTTCCTAGTTCAATGTTTATCTCGTTAAAGTATGGTCTGCTCCACTATAATTGAGGCTTAATAAATATCGAAAAGTAAATGCGCCTCCCCTCACCAAGTTTTGTATAGATGAACTTATCCCAAGAGTTGGTTAGAAAAAGAAATCTGTGGAAACTTCGCCGTAAAGAAAATTAGACTGCTTAATACCAAAGAGTTGGCGGTGAGCGGGGAGGGATAATTCTAAATGGAAGTGTCCTATTCTTTTCGATAGCCGTTGTTATACAGCAGACAGACACTGGTCACTTATGTTTTTGATGGCATCAGGAGACAGGGAGACAACACCAAGTTTATACTCTGCTACAATAAGACGAGGGATATGTGGCTTTGGCTCCCAAGTACATTGATAAGTTGAAAAGCCTTCCCACTAAATCAGGAATTCCTCGGTCTAAAATAAACACTGAAGAAAGACTTAAAATGTTCGTTGTTAGCCAAAATTTTACCGGTTCTTGGGGACTGTAATTTTGTTGGTAGAAAGTTCGGGATAATTTTAATAAATTAAATATTAAACAAATGCTTGTCTATACGTTGGTAGGGAAAATAATTCGTGGACAAGGATTAACCACGAAATCCACGAACATTGGTCCTCCGCGAACAATGATGATTCCACAATATACATGCACAAAATTAAAGATAATAAGCTCAGAAAATACAAAAATGCAAGGTCAAAGTCATCTTACCTAGGAATAAAATAAAAACAACTTACTTTTACATCATTACGGGAATGTATTATCATCTTAATTTCATAAGTTCAAGGTAAAACCTCTCCATATGGGGCCACCATTTGATGTTAAATACAAAATTAAAAACAATGCAGTCTAAAGTGTATGTCTCACTGTGTAATGAAGTACTTTAAACTTAGATTAGACAGAGAAAAAGGTATATGAAAACTGATTGGTAGACATTTTCATACTTCAGTAAGTAAAGGCGATTTTATTTTATTTTATTTATTTTTTTGTTTAAAATATGTTTCCTAGGTGAAATAGCACCTATCCTGTATTAAAATTAAGAATCCCTTTTTCAGTTTTTAGAAGGTTCTTAACCAAGCATTTTAAAACAATCATACAGTAAAGATAATGAAAGAGAAACGTTCAAATCTTTGACGAAAGATTTACAGTTCCAAAAAATAAAACTATTGATAATTGATATTTATATTTACTCAAATTTGAAATATCAAAATTTAAGACCTCGTATGTTTCCGTCTCCATAGCTATTTATCAGTAGAAGAGCTTTATTGTGCCAGCGCCTACTGTGACACGAAACCTTATACAAATGAAAGACAGACAACTTGAACGCTTTGAAAAAGAAAAAAAGTTTATTGTCAATATGTGTCTTATCATATTATAATAATACAAAAACTATAAAAAAAAAAATCGGAACATTATTCGATTCATGCTGGGTTTGGATCCAATCACTAGTGAAGTTAGTAAAGACAATAAAGAAACTGATTAATGTTAAATAAGGCTGATTTTAATCTCCATTTTCAATTATATATGCAGTAGATGAGTCTTTTATGAAATAAATGGGGGAAAAGGAACCCTTTTAAAGTGCACTTTTTTAAAATCTTGAATTTACTGATTCCACCTTTTTAATGATGTCTAATCTGACTTTATTTTAACATATAGTTTTAAAATTTTCTTTAAAATGTAAAAGTCAAATATTTTTTATTATCATATGTATAAAGTAATGCTTTTCAAATTTAGAATTTAACGCAAAACAAAATGTATACGGGTTTAAACAATATTTGTATATTAATTTTTAAAATAAATTTGTTTAGTACGAAGATAATCAAATATAATTAAGTCTCTGATGCACAGTGACCTCACCCTATTTACGACTTAATTTGCACCATGACATCTCGCTCCTAGCATCCTTGATAAATTGCTTTGGAAACTAAAATTGCAGATAGAATGTACGAATTTCTATGGTTTTTAAAAATATCAACATTAATTCAAAGCCTAACATAAACAATATTAAGTTGTTAACGCTAATTGATGTCTTTTTAATTCTTTCAAAGCTGACCTTGCGTGGATTGTATCGTAATTAATCTTATATATTTTAAATTGTACCATTTTGATATAAATGATTAACGAAATTTACACAATACAAAATGTACTCGATTTAAAGCATAACGTCTAGGAATTTTTCAGTCATTCAGTTGATACAATAAAATTAGATATTAAAACGCTTAATGACTGTCCCTCATCATTTTGACGTTCAAAGTTCTAAGCAAGTTCATACACATTATCATCATTGTAGACTGGCTGTCTTGATGTACTAGGTTCCTGACCAGATTCATTGTTCACTCTGAGAGTCAGTGCGCTGTAGCAGGCCTCCTCGTCACCTCATGTACCATACAGATGCTCTGCTGGCTCTTTGTAATCATTAGGGTTTTCCTGAATCCTTGGCGATTCCTCTAAATCATACACCACATTGTGATGAATGCGACATTAAAAAAAAAATCAAAATCGCTATGGGGAAATTGTACATGTATGTGATTGATAACATTAGAAGTATTTTACAAAAGTTAATACCTTCTTTTTTTCTTCGCAAGTGGAGCCTATATACGAATGACAAGAGCAGATAGGAGTTCAAGTAATGTGAACGTTTATGAAGTAAAACAAACGAGTTATGCTTATTTTATATCCAAAATATTAAAATATTTACCGATATAATAGCCCTATTCCAAATACAAAACATATACTAGTGACACTTGCTGCCCCAATGAGGAATTCCAACGTAAAATTCATTTCATCTGGAGTTGTACCTGTATTCAAAGAAAAACACGCTAGGGAGTATTCTTATAAGTCAAGAGCAAAAGATCTCAATAGAAAAGACAAAAACAAAATCCGAAATACGACTTTCAGCGATATCATATTTTCTAGCTCTTAATCATTTGTTACAATTAAAGGACTATGTGCGGTATTATGCATTTTCGCCCCTAAAATTAAAGTTTTATAAAGAGCTTTAAAAATAAGGTGGAAGATTGTTAAAATCATATTGAAAATAAGGTTGTAAAAGGTTATCACCACAGTGACGTCATAATGTAGAAATGACGTCATGAAGATTGCCTTATTTTGAAAAATTGATGTTTTGTAGCAAAATATGGGTGTTTTCCGATAGTTTTTCGACTGGGAAACATCGAGCGCAGGTTTGCTCAAGTACCATTTTTTAGTATAATGTGTATAATTATCTGAAGAAAAACATATGTTAAAATCGTACTTGAGCAGACCTGCGCTCTATACTTCCGAATGCAAAATATAAAGCAAAAATGAGAATATTTTCATTTATTTGCAAATTTGCGGGAATTAGGTCATTTAGGTGACGTCATGGATAAACAGCGAATGAGCAATGATGACGAAAATCAAGATTAAAGTGATAGGCGTCAACTGTACAATGTTTTATGAAGATTTGATTTTTATACGATACTATTTAAAAATTGGTTAAAATTGGGGGCAAATATTTGACCATACCGCACATTGTCCTTTAGGAAAAAACCCTACCTGTTGTACCCAAAAAAATGTTCAATCATTAAATAGGTTAATCGGATATATTAGATATACAACGATAATAAACTTATAACATAAAAGGATTATGCTCACGCACCGAATGCAGAGTAAAATAATTATCTTACACTTTTTAAAATTTAAAATCACGAGTTATATACAAAACGTTAAATGTACATGCAACATATATGTGAATAGGTTATCCAATTTTCATTATACATGTAACTATGGACCTTGAATGTTAACAAACCTTTCTGTGAACAATTGGTGTCTGCATGTAGTAACCTTTATTGATAAAATTTCCACTTATATTGTTGTATTAGTGGTCAGAATCTTGACTATTAATGATATAATTTTATCATTTACGAACTACATATACTTAACCGTTCGCTAATAAGCAGCACAGATGTTCTGGATCCATGCCAACTTATGAAAAAAAAAATCAAAATAAGTACCACCTTGACCATTAATGATATACATTTGGATGTTGCATTAGTAGATGGACTTGCAACCTTAAATGACAAAAGTAAAAATTTAGTTTCGTGATATGGTAGAGAACTATATTCATGAAAAGCATAACACGTTCGAGTTAAAAACATAACCTGAAACTGTAAAAGATCTTAAATATGCGGATTTAACGAAACGTGGGATAGGTAAATAAAAATTTCAAGGGATAAATATTTTAGTTCATGATTGACAGCTCGATAATGGAAAAATGTGAATTTACCAATGTAAAGTTGGAGGTTCCGTGTGTGAAATAATCGAACGATATTTTGTATGCATCAGTATCATCTTCTATTCATACCATATACTAAAATTTTCTTTGGCATGATCATTGTTGTTTAAGTAGCTATAATTCAGCAAACTTAAGGTATCAATCAGCAAACAGCAGTATCTCAAGGTGTGGTCTTTAGCCCTGCATCGAGTGCAAGAGAATACCCGCTGAAATTTTGGTTGGCCATTATAATGAAATATCTGGCAGCGCAAACCAGTACAGTAATTGATTCTGGGTATATATTTTCCTTCATTTAAGGGAAAACGATTTCCGTTTAGTGCGCTCGTCATCTTGTTTGTGATGAGATGGCGATTTTTTTCATATATTACTTTACTTTTGGGATTCACTTCAAGTTTTTCAAGTAATTCAGAAACAGCTGAATCATCTACAGACAGGGGAAGACCACATAGACTAATCTTTTATTAGGGGTTTCTTTCTGTGGTGCTATGATTTTCCGAGGTGTACGTAGGGGTTGGTATCAAAAAAAGATATTGAAACATTTTGAATACAGATCTCTTCTGTTGGTAGTTTTTCTCGGCTTACACCGTCTATTAGGTAGATACGCCACAAGTTTCGGTCGAGATGCAGACAGTGAAGAGAATTTCCGACAACCCTTGAGACACATTCCATGAGCTTGTAGTCCGTTTTCCTACCGTGATCTGAGCATTGAATCTCGGAGTCTTTTACGTATAACGGTTTAAAAGTACGGTCCTCTGTCTGTTCACCCTTGACAGAATTTACATTCCTTGCAGAGAGAAAACAGACGGATATTTCTGCGTGTTAAAGAGTGTTCACTAGGTGTTCACCAGGTAAGCAGGTAAATAAATATAAAAAAAATCCCCCCCCCCCCCAAAAAAAAAAACAGAAGAGAAAAATAAGAAAAGAAAATCGCAAAAGTGAAACACATTAAACACATATACACCATCCGAAAACGTTCCTTAGTCATTCAAGCAGATTTTAAACAACTCCACAGAAAAACGGTATTTGCCGAAAATTGTCAAAAAAAACCCAACAACACGAGAGCCGGGAAAGTACATCCACCCTGTTTCGAGTCACGTGACAGATCAGATGTTATAGACCTTTGATAGTAGTGTTATTTTTCATTTTCAAAAAAACTAGGTCAATGACCTGCTTTTAAAGTTAGGTACTTTTGAATACTTTTTGAAAATTAAACGAAAACCTTCAAAATTTTACACTATGGTTAAGATTTTCTTAATTGTGAAAATATTACAAAAAACTTAACTCATTGAAATATGAAATACAGTTGATAAAGTGCATTATAACTTAATAGATGAAAAACGTTTTTGTTTTAGCATCAATTATTGGAAATATCCCGGTCCGATTTTCCTCTATCAGTTTTCCAAACTCTACCCATTTTTGAATGATGATGCAACTAAAACATTTATAGTCCTATTCTTACTTAAAGGGTACCTCCAGTCAAATTTTTTTTCCCCTAATCAATAGAATTGATCTATCTTAGAAAGCTCCAAAAATCCGCACCTTGATATCTGCACTGGTTTAGCAGATATAAGCAATTAAATGGGACATTTTCCCCCTTCTCACGGAAACGCACGAGCGTTAAATCTGAAAAGGTCGCTTATCAGTTGTGGAATGTGCTACGTAACAAATGTGACCACCAGCATCATTACTTCACAATCAAGTGAAACTGAAGTGTTAAAAGAAAATGATGTTTGGTTTCTTTTTGATGTAAAGAAAGATTTTACAAATCAATGAAGATGATTTTAGTTAAGATATACATTTAAAATATAGGATGCAAATAACAATGAGAGTAGCATCCTGTCCCCACACATGCATGTGTAACATTTCATTAGGACTCAACACCCTCATTAATGTTATAGGCCAAAAATAAAAATCTCTTGATGTCTTAGACTCTCTATGGTCAGAGAGTATATCACTCACTATAAGAGGTATTTGAGTCTTAATCAAGTAAAAAATTCCCTAATGTCTGCCTAATCAGATACGATCTATACACATGTAGTAATCACTAGCTCACAATTCAATGTGATGAGATCACAAACTTTAATAAAACAAACAACCAATAGCATTCTTAAATCTGTGTGTCTCTCTGTGTGTGGGTAGGTAGGGGTGGCGGTCTGAACCCCTTCCCCAGGATTCACATTGTTATTTTTATATTGTAATTATAAACATTGGAATTTAAACACCCCACAACCCCTGGGAAACACAGACCCATTTTGCAAGATGGTAAAAAGGTACGTATACATGCACAAGGTATATTCAATAAGTGTGCCCCTCTCTTTCTCTCTCTCTCTCTCTCTCTCTCGCTTTCTCTCTCTCTTAAGTTCTCTTTCTCTCTCTTGCTTTCTCTCTCTCTCTCTCTCTCTCTCTCTCTCTCTCTCTCTCTCTCTCTCCAACAACGTTACTGGAAAACTTAAAGTACCCATAAACATGCCTTGATAGGGGTTGTTGTGACTCAGTATTTCTTTCCACCAAATGTTCTTCTGAATGTAGTACCAATAATTAGATAAGAACCTTTTATACAATATGATTGTCTCTTGTGATTAAACGTTTGGCACCAGTTATGGTATTTTATTTTTCACATTCTGCCCTTCTACTTCTGACCATTATAAACTGTCCACAAACTATCCTGTATAATTAAATTAGTCCGACTCCTAATAGTCAATTTTTTGTGTAGAATAGTATTTTAGTAATATTTGATTGATTCCACTTCAATAGATTAATCAAATTTATTTAAGAAAGAAAGTAGTGTCCAGGTATAAGAAATACAGATATACATGTATGCCATTTTCCCTTGAGTCTAAGAAAGGTAGTTCATTTTATTTGTAATCAAATGTGGTTCTTTCTCAAAGTGAAATTTTGTGATAGGATACTCCATCTAAATGTGTATTTAAACACCCACCCGTAACACATCTTCTACCCCTCTTTTGTTCACTTTGAAAATCAGATGACAATACTTAGTTTGTAAAGCAACAGAGACTGCTTCTGCTGTTGGACTCATTTGTGACGTCACACAGCTGATAACGGCGGAAACAGCCGAGCGAAAGGTTACTCTCAGTGAGGTTTGACATTTTAATTAATTACAGCTAAACCATAAATCCTACAAACTTGGTTTTATCAAGACTGTGTTTTAAATGATCAGATGAGTATTTTAATGAAATAAAAATTTTTGACTGGAGGTACCCTTTAAATTGACCATATTCTGCTGGCATTAAACAATATCAAATATTTAAATAAATAACAAGTTTCTTAATGATACCACAAAAAAGTTGTACAGCATTTTCTATTTAGTCTTCTTTAAACATACCAAAACCCCAGTCATATTTCCAAAAAACGACTAACAGCCGAAGGTTTTTGAGGCAAAAATGGGTTTTTTTGGGCGACAGTTGGCAGTTCATCAGCCGTTGTCTTGGCCGATATCGACCTCTCTTTTTTGTCGGCCGATCAATTGTGTTGCTAAAATTTTTTCTGCGTCGATTGCCGATTTCTTTAGTTGAAACAGTCGTTGAATAGTCCGTCGAGCCGACATATAGGCATTTGGGTTTTTCTTAAATATCGGCCGGCAGACACCGATTGACGACCGAAAATCGACCGAGGGTCGACATGTCTGTCGGCGATTTTGACAAATCGGCTGACGGACTACCGACCGTGTACGGTCTACCGTCTATCGCTACATAAGCGGCGGCGGCCTGGCGGACGACACCATGACAATATACAATTATTGCTGGGTTTTTTTTAGGAGTATATGATGATTTAGCTACCCTCGAAAAACAATATTCACCGAGCTGACGACAGGAGGAAAATTAGTTCGCACGATCATCGGCTTAAATGTGAACAAAGCATAAGTACATGTAGTTCGTTAATGTTAAATTATATCATTAATAGTCAAATACAACAGTGCATAGCTATATTGTATCTTGAAGGTTACTTCATGTGTCTCTTATATATAAAAGATTTTAAAAATAAATCAATATGATACATTGATATGACATGCACACCTTGTTTTGGTCGTGTTGTATTACCAGTTGCTGTATGAAAATAAAGAAAAAACCCAGATGTACAATGTAAACCAATTGACGTGAAAAATAAAAAAAAATCAAGCAATAATTGATACTTTTACTTGTGAGTACTGGGCTGGTTGAAGTTGGACATGACTCCTTAATATACGATGACGTAACGTTCTCTGACAAGGAGCTGTCATTTATCATACTTGATTTGCTAAAGTATAATCTTTTTAAGCATCCACACTCTCGATGGCAGAATTGTGTTTTATCACAGTGGCATTTATTACGGCATAAAATGCCATAGAAGTCGTTTCCACATGTTTGAAAGCAGTTCATTCCAAAAAAGCCGGGACTGCATTCTTGCAAAATCAAACAAGAGGCCCAAGGGCCACATCACTCACCTGAGCAACAAAAGCTTTAACTCTGATCAAAGTAGCATTACAGTATCAAAATCAAAATATCTTGACAACTAAGTACAGTAGAATTTTAAAAATCTGCCAATTTTTATCGACATATTGATATGGTAAATACCAAGCCCCTTTTGTTGTTATACCTGTAAGAAGATTTTTCTCTATTCCTATATACCCTCCCCCCCCCGGCTTTGTGGACCCACTTTTCTCTAGGAAATCATGGTTTGATCAAACTTTTATCTGCACAACCCGTGCTTTCATACAAGTTACTGCTTTTTGGACTGAAAACTTTCCCAGAATATTTTTTAAGATTTTCTCTATATATTCCTATGTAAAAATTCATCCCCCCATTGTGGCCCCGCCCTACCCACGGGGACCATGATTTAAACAAACTTGAATCTACACTATTTGAGGATGCCTCCACACAAGTTTGAGCTTTTCTGGCCTAATACATGTAGTTTTTAAGAAGAAGATTTTTAAAGATTTTCTCGATATATTCCTATGTAAAAATTCATCCCCCCATTGTGGCCCCGCCCTACCCCCGGGGACCATGATTTAAACAAACTTGAATTTACACTATTTGAGGATGCCTCCACACAAGTTTGAGCTTTTCTGGCCTAATACATGTAGTTTTTAAGAAGAAGATTTTTAAAGATTTTCTCTATATATTCCTATGTAAAAATTCATCCCCCATTGTGGCCCCACCCTACACCTGGGGACCATGATTTAAACAGACTTGAATCTACACTATCTGAGGATGCTTTCACTCCAATTTGAGCTTTTCTGGCCTAATAATTTTTGAGGAGAAGATTTTTAAAGATTTTCTCTATACATTCTTATGTAAAAATCCATCCCCCCATTGTTGCCCCATCCTACCCCTGGGGACCATGATTTGAACAAACTTGAATCTACACTATTTGAGGATGCCTCCGCACAAGTTTGAACTTTTGTGGCTTAATAGTTTTTAAGAAGAACATTCTTAAAGATTTTCTCTATATATTCCTATGTAAAAATTCATCCCCCCATTGTGGCCCCACCCTACACCTGGGGACCATGATTTAAACAAACTTGAATCTACACTATCTGAGGATGCTTCCACTCCAAGTTGAGCTTTTCTGGTCTAATAGTTTTTTAGAAGAAGATTTTTAAAGATTTTCTCTCTATACTCCTATGTAAAAATTTATCCCCCATTGTTGCCCTACCCTACCCCTGGGGACCATGATTTAAACAAACCTGAATCTACACTATCTGAGAATGCTTCCATGCAAGTTACAGCTTTTCTGGCCTAATAGTTTTTGAGAAGAAGATTTTTGACAAATTTTCAATAATTCTAAATGTTCTCCCCTTAAAGAGGGTGTGACCCTTTATTTGAACAAACTTGAATCCCCTTCACTCAGTGATGCTTTGTGCCAAGTTTGGTTGAAATATGCCCTGTGGTTCTGGAGAAGATGAAAATGTAAAAAGTTTACAACGACAACGCCAACGCCAACGCCAACGACAGACAACGGACAAATTTTGATCAGAAAAGCTCACTTGAGCTTTCAGCTCAGGTGAGCTAAAAAGTAATGAAGTTTACTTGTCTACTGTAAAAAAAACCCCTAAATTATTTTCTTTAGTATTTCTGTCATTATTTTGTTTCAAAATGAAAATAATAATATTTATTGCTTTAATTAATTAAGCAGAAGGCAAGTATATAAAAAAATATTGCCGTGTATTGGTAAATTATTTTGTGCTATGTTAACCCATACCTACCTACACATTTATTATTCTTTTCTTCATAGTTAATACAGCATCTTGAAAGAATTCTAGAAGTACATACGAGACAGTTGGTATAAATTGACTGTACGTAATTAAAACTCGAGATTTCCTATTACATGTATAGTTTTAAAACCGCAACCATCCCCATCCATACCAGTGTAATATTCAGGAGGAGCTAGAGGGCTGAACATGGATTATTATTAAGAAGATGCTTAGCTTAAGTGAATTTAAAGAGAATATTTGAAGTAATTGTTAACAAACGAAAAAGTGTTCCCCTAGAATAAGAAAAAAAGAAAAACAAAATTAACGGGTGGAAAGACAATTAGATGCGGAATAGTTGACAAAAAGCTAAACGGTGAAAAAATGAAAGCTGCTTTGTCTGATTCTAAATCCAATTTTATATATGCAGAAAAACACTGCTTATATTTAGTATGTATATAATAAATGCATTTAAGTAGTTTTCCCGGTCATTTAAGCGATATTTTCCTATGGGAAAATAATAAAGTTTGTTTACAAAACAAAGTTTACATAAAATTTCGCTCCTTATTAAGATCCCCCCCCCCCCCCCTTTCGCGGGGGTGATTGTATTAGGACTTTGGCATTCGCTATAATTAATGGAAATGTTATGACAAATCAAAAAGTAAACATGTGTACATTTTTTCACTAATCTTTCTGAAGTTTTTTGTGTTTACAATCAATGCATAAATTAAAATGCGCAGCGGGATGAATAAACCCAAGTAACCGAGGACGAAATCAAACGGTTCCCTTTCAATAACTCATTCATGATGAATTAGATTTGGGTTTTGTTCTGTTTCCATACAGAACTTATTTTTTACTTCGAATATTTCCATCTTTGAAAAAAAGACCGATTTTGCTGCTGTAAGTAGGTGGAAGTCTATAACTTTTTAAGATAATTAGTTATCAAAATTATTTGATACTATAATATCGAAAAAAATTAGGGCCAAGCAGCTCTAATAATAGATTTGTTTTACTTTTGATAATTCTGTTGGTTCTTACCTATTATTCTCCTGATACATACAGATTTTCTTTCCTGTAAGACCGTAGGAAGACATAACATGGACGAACATAAACAAAACAAAGCTCACAACATCCATGACTTTTAAAACACCACAGATAACTATATCGATACTTGGTTATCTTTTTGAATATCTGCATACACTTCCTATACCTAATAATTACTATAGAATTTTTTTTATATTGAAATAAGGAAATTATTTTAAAATCTATTTCAAATGTATGTTACCCATATCTAGAGTTTGCATTTTTTTTTTGATTTGGTATGTTAACAATAGTTTTCATTCAATTACTTTCTCTTTTTATATAAAATGTCTGTTTTAATATAAAATTACATTTGTTTTATTATTTATAAACTGCCCTGAAGAGATCTGTCATCATTAAAATGTGCATCCAAAAGACCATGGAAATGGGATAAGGATTAAATAAGTGCGATGTCTTCTCTTAAAGATCTAAATTAAGATGAAGTGTTCCAATCTAAGGACTGATAGTATCACGGAGTGTTAACGTTAAAATTAATTCAGATAAGAATTTACTTTCAAACAACAGTTACTCTGAGAGTGATTTTTTTTTCAATTTTCTGATGATTTTGGCTTTATGAATACTATTATGCATTTTGGTATAACCAATAATTTTTATTGCTCATTTTTCTGTAATAAACATTTTTAAAATCATGTAATAAATAGTTATAACATGACCATTTGAAAAAACTACAATCGACAAAAATGCCCCAGTTTGAATGCGGAAATAAAAGGAAATGGTTTAAAATGAATGAATAAAAATCATGAATAACACATGGTAACATCAATAAATTAGATGAATAAATGATTATAAAAATGAGCGAATATTGATGCATTAAAATTATGCAAATGAGAGTCTTTGTTAATAAGTTGCTAATTTATATCAAAATTATACTTATTAAGTGGTTTTTATCATCATTAGAATGAAGGTAAATGAGTTCCGATTGTCTCTCTTGAGATTTGTTTTTGTTTAGATACAATCAGATGTTGCAAAAATAAGCAGTTATATCATATTTCAACAGTGAAACACTTCAATAATTTACCAATGGAATACAATTGCATAATATTCACAGGTGTTATCAACTTACGGATCAAAATAACGACATAGCATTTGAACGATCCTAAATGTCATCAATGGTTTTAATGTATTTTTTCTCGGATTTTAATTAAATCGTTTATCATTTTACAATAACAATTTAACATTGCCTTTCTCATATAATGGTTTCAAAAGCTTTTTATTTGATTGTCACAGATTGTAAATCAGCACTTACACTGTTATAAGCCATATGTTTTTCATGAGTATTAGTACAAATTAATTCCTGATAATTATTGATATTTTCTAAATTTTATTTTTCCTAATGGTTGCATCTCTAATATCTCTATTCTCTAACAACAATTTAATGAACCATTAAAATAGTTCAAAACAGCTCTTACAATTTTTCCCTCACATTCAATTTCAACACTGTTGTTTTGTATACAATATCGTTCTGCCTCTCGGTGTGTCTGTCTGTCTGTCTGTCTGTCTGTCTGTCTCTAATATGAAAGAATAACATGTGAGAAGATGGCAGAACCACTTTCAATATTAAAATGTGCTGTATTTAATTAGTATTGTGACTGCGTAGATTCCTACGGTGCTAAGGAATTTCGTCTGGAACTGCATCCGTCGTGTGCAGTGCGAACGGGGTGAGGGAATGTTGGCGTTGAGGGTACAAGGTATAAGATTGAGGCGCGCTGTGGGCCGTAAGGTTAAAAACGAAGAGTAGGTGTGCCGTATTCCCGAAGGTCCACCAATATGCAATTCCAGAGAAATAAAAGGCAATTGATGCAGCATTTCGAATTTATTGGACGAGTCTAAACGATGGCAACATTACAACAATTTAACAGACAGACATGTTACAAACGAGTCGGATATGGCCAGTAGTGGCCTCCGGACTCAAGACTCTGGATGAGTCGGACGTGGCCGAAGCTGGCCGCCGTATTCCGGACTGCCGATTGACAATTGTACATAACTATATATAAGAATCTGAACAATGAGTAAAAATTGACAGGTGATGACATAAGTAAGCTGAGTGAGAGACTGACAGATATAAATAATTAAATAAACTCAACGAGTCTTTGATGTCCTAGACATGAAAACAGATAATTGCACAATGTTGTTTTAACAGATTAGCAGTTCTTGAGACATAACACTCTGTCTCTTTGAAATCACACATAGAGTCCGAAAAGTGTCAATCGCTAATTACATAGGTAACTTTGTACGTAATGAACTGTGAGAAAATATTACAAAACAGATGTTGAATTTTAAAAGTAAAGTCCAAAATTAAGTTATAATTGATCAGTGAATTTTGCACGGTGATAGGTTATCAGTATCTGCAGAGCTGTTGGTTAATGACTTTATTGACAGTGACAGCTTTTACAAGCGGTCTTAAAACTGAAAGTTTCATACATCAAAAAATCTTTTAAAAAAATTATTCAATGTACTTTTAAACACCGCCTATGGAAATATTTATTTTGAGTCACGTAGAAGTGATATAACGAAATTTGCGTCTTTAATATCGAATTGTTTTATAGTTTCTAATGATTCTCTATTGACTTCTTTTTTTATTAAAGAGTTTATGAAACATGAATTCTCTAATTAAAACTCTTGACATTTAACAAATAGTTAAACGATACACGAATTTAGTTAATTACAAATCTAACTAAGCTTAACACAGATCCAAAGGAATTCGCTTTATGAGAGCTATATAGTAATATTATTACTTTACTCGGCAAACACAGTATACATCTTGTGAGAAAATAATATGACTAAAATGACTTATTTATATAAACATTACGTAATATGTGCAATTGTTTTACAGCATTTGCTACATCTTACTATTTTTAAATTACTTTTTTCATGCTCTATTTCAGGTCTGTAAATCGATCAATATTAAGAACCAGGTTCAATGCTGCCTGACCATAGAGTATTCTACGAATATTTCGAAGATAACAAATATTTTCTATTCTCTTTACATTTACCGCTCGTGTTCCTCTATGGTTGAATGTACCACAATGATCTTATGTTGGGAATTAAATAAAAGACAGGCGTTGTTTCTTTAAAAGTTAAATAAATTCAAACCACATTCGGAAAATTTAGTATAGTTTAAACAGATGATTGTATTTTCGATATTTCTACGATGACATTGTATTTTACATGGTTTGATAGACTCCGTTAACGTCATTTTAAACACTGTTATTGATAATTTAATAACTAAAATTAAAACATTTTCAGACTCTACGAAAAAAGTAATTTGAGGGTGTCTTTTTCTTTTTTCTACTGTCCTTAAAAATCAACATGGCATAATCCCCATTTCCCACAAAACTGATCTCTACGAATTAAAATGATTAAAATAAAAATAGATACAACGTTTTCAACCTAAATTTAAAGGAAACCATTCGGTTCATTTATTAGGCCAATAAGTTCTTTGGCAAAATGTCGCGAGCCTATTTATCGCAAAACACAATTGAATATATGATTTTCTAGTAACCAATTACATTCATCCGTAGAAAGGTTAAGTAGCATTATTAAGTATACTGGCAAAAACAAGAATAGATTCTTATAAAAACATTAACTTAACTTTAAGGTTTTCATCAAAATGAGAAAACACATTTGCTAGCTATTAAACAAAGTTTTTACCCTCATAATAATCAGCAAAGTCATAAGCATTATCATCTGTAAAATCTGGCTCTGATGAAGTAATAGGATTCTGACGAGATTCATTGTTCACTCTGAGAGTCAAAGTGCTGTAGCATGCTTCTTCGTATGCAAACGTTCCATACAGATGTTCTGCATGTTCCTCGTATACAGCTGCATTTTCTGTATTTCGTTGATCTTCTTCCATAACATACAACGCATTGTTATGATCAAGACATTCTAAAAAAATTGGAAAGTGCTATTCATGTTTTTGTTTCATCCACATTGCTTTATGTTTGATAGTACTTGGGTTAAACGATAATTCATGTGATCATGATGTTTGAAAGACGCGAAATATTCTTCTGAGATATTGTTTACTTTCGTTTCTTTCTTTTCTTCCAAAGTAGAGCCTAAAAATCATGAACAAGGCTGTATTCAACTCCGATATTATTCAAGTAATAGCTTGTCGAAGAAAAATTGTTATTAACCAAATATGAAATCAACGTAATTACCTAAATATTAGTCATATTCCAATCACAATGCATGCAACAGTTAAACTACCTCCTCCAATAAGATATGTGATGCTGAAAATTATTTCATTAATCGTGGTACCTGTTTCCGGAAATAAAAAAAACGTCAGGGAGAGTGATTTTACATCTTTAAAAACCTAATTATATTAAAACAAATGATGCCAATCCCAGTCGGTTAAACTTTGATTTCTTTTGATTACTTTGATTAACTATATTATGCTTAATATTCGAAAAAACTGTTCTGAAAATAGGAATGTTCTTTGAATTGGTAAATCAAATTTGAAAGCTTTAATGAATGTTATTAGAATAAAGTGGTGGACATGCTTTGGCGGATCCAAGTCAGTGGTAGTTTGCATCAAAAGGTATACTTGCAATGAAATAATATAATTGATGATTACGTAAATAGTGAATATATTTACCGGTAATTTATTTAGAATATACATATATATTTAGATTTGAGAAAGGTTGAAGAAACAAAATGAGACAAATCGTTGCTTCAATGCATGGTTTTAGTTTTGATGAAAGATCTTTCCAGACCGGGTTAACCAAGAACGCGGGTTGACTAAATAACATCATGGCGGAAAGAGTAGGGCGAGCTCATCGATACCCTGGATCGGACAACTTTGGTTTAAATAAACAAATAAATATGCATGCACTCGCGTTTTTAAATTACATATATTTTTAAATCACTGACAGATTAGTAGTAAATTGCATATTAATATGTGAGCTATAATGAGATTGTGTTTCTAAACTCTACGGTCGGTATATATGAAATCGATTTGCTCATAAACGGGTTGTTGCACCAGGAGGGGGGGGGGGGGGGGGGGCTTGACCCAACCAACCCATTTATTTTTCATAACAGGCTTTTAACTGATATTTATCATAAGATAACTTATTTGTGATAGTGTTGAAAATTATAGTGAAATTTGACATAAACAAAATTAAGAAAAGAAATACAACACACTACATCTCCTTTCCGCTTTGAAATAAAATAAAAAATTATAGGACCATGTAAATGCGATTGAGGGTTGACATTAAATAAAATACATAATGCAAAAATTGAAAACTGTTAACGGAACACAAGCAAAAAAAAAAATTGCAATTTTTTTCAGTGGGCTGTAACAAAAAGAATATAGAGTCCACTATAACCAATTTAAATTTTTATCTCTGCCATCCAGCAGATTGCTTTTTGTTTCAAATTTGTTAAGAAAAACAATTTGGACATAGTATATAAAAAAGATTGAACCAAAAAAAATCTGGTTCAATGTACAAACCCTCATATGTGTAAAGTGTTATTTCCCGCGCTTGCGCGGGATATCATCTAGTTTTTATTAAAATAGGCTCATATGAGAATAATAACAACAGTGTAAAGCCAAATATTGCGCTCAAAATAAGAATCAAGAATTACAAAGGTTATGAAAAAGACCAAAAAGTCAATAATTCATTAATGATATAACATTTCCAATCATTTTGAAACTTGTTTTAATGGTATGACAACAAGTGGTTGCTGCTATGATAAAAAAAAATAACAACAACTGCTTATATTAAAGAATTACAATAAATGTGTTCTGGACAGATGGAATATGAATAATATACAACAATGAATCAAACCTGGACTTGTGTGGTATGTTATGATCGGGCATGTTTTTTTGAAGTATAATGACGTCCTGTCCATTGAAAGGGTACTCTTGTTTACTATACTCGAGTTACCTAGGTCCGAACGCTGTACACATCCACACACACACGATGGTAGATTTGCGTTTTATCACAATTACATTCATTTTTGCAAAGTCTTCTACAGTAGTTTTCTGGACAAGTTTGGGTACAATTAAATCCAAAAAAGCCAGGATGCATTCTGACATTATAAAATATGTGCATTGGATATAGATGGATCAATTGGAAAAAAAATTATATTTTTGACTATAAAATATTGGAATTCACGCAACATATATATCTGAAAGAACCAGACAAGTGCACTAAATATAGTTGGATAATTTTGAAAAATAAGGTCACCTTTAATGAATTATTTTGGTATAAAAATAAAAATATTGACGCATGCTTTTTTAAATTTCATCTTGTTATCTTCAAAGAAGGAACTTTTAATGAATATGTCAATACTCTTAGTTTGTAATTTGCAACATCTTATCGAACAAAAAGACGCATAAAAATGCTCATCAAAATTGGTTTTTGTTATACATGGAAACATAATTTATATACTCACCTACACAGTTATCATTCTTTTCTTCATAGTTTCTACAACAGCTGATGACCTCTGGAAGATTTTCACTATTAAATAATACAATCTTTTGTGCTTTAATAAAGTAAAAATATTTTTAAAGAAATATATAACAAATAAAATAATGATAAAATTCACTGACAATTAAGTATACAAAATAGATGTCTTTACCCTTGCGTTTTATTCCCTATACATATGTTTTCTCTATTAAGGGTAAAGGAAAGGGGTATATAAACGAAAAATATAAGGCTTTCTAATATGATGATGTAAAACCTAAACCTATTTGGAAAACTGTATTCAATTTGGTTATATAATAGTTTTTGCGTATACTTCCCAAACCTCTAAGTCGTTTGTAACAATTTTGTTATTTGTATCAGGAAAATTATTTCAAATTCAAATATGTGCAAAGAAGTGTATATTTCAGCTTCAAACAATATCTGTAATTTTCACTTGAGAACATATGTCTCTATTTATAATAAATCACAACATTCACTCTATGATTCTTATTCTACCCAATTGAGATTTTTAATATTGCAAGTGAAATCACTTATCAAGGGCCGGGGTTCTACTTCTTTATGGCAATATTACATGTATTCAATTTCAGAACAACAATCGCATGCTCTTATTTAGAGTTGTGTACAAGATATTTTAAAATTCACTGAATTTCTTTGTTTTTACAAACATGACGATTTAAAAAAAAAAATTATCATAACCTTAATAAAAGATTTTCAGATTAAATTATAGTTTTTCACCCGATTCGATTTTGATTTTGTAATTTTAACAAATCTCAAATCTGAAATTATAGTAGGCTTTACTTTAACAAATTTCATAGCCTAATTATACAATCTCAGATTTTTGGATTATATTTACTTGATTCCATTTTAGTAGTTATTTTAACGAATAAAAACCAATTTTTTAAAATTATTTTTTTGATACGTTGGTTTACCAAATATAGGTTCCCGTTATCAAATTGGATAATAATTTTCTATGACAAATACAAGAAAAAGTAGATACGATCTCGTTACGAGTAACGAGTAGGTCTTCCGTCCGATTTGTTTTAAATGATACGATGAATAATCGATACATTTTCAGAATTAACCCCTCCTTTCAGATAATGTATAAAAATCCCTTATTACGTAATAAATAGGCCTGGCAATTGTAACAATCACATATATCAGGTTAGCTTTATGGCCCTGTATTTTAAACCCGGCTGGGTATTACCCACAATTCTGTAATCTAAACACGTGATCGTGTGTGACGTAGTAGAACCGAGCCATTTTCTTGGGTGTGCGGTCGTGTTGCAAGAGGGGCAAACGATTTATCTACCAGCATGTCTATGCATATAGCAGCTTGACTTACTTCATAACACGGGCACGGAAAACAGACCGTGGTGAGTACAGTGCATTCGATATGTATTCTTGTTATTTTTGCATATAAAGTAAAACTTTGTCGTTTAACCTATTTCTAAATATAGCTTGGCCAGCATTCACAAAACTTACCTGTGTTGTTCACTCAGGTGTGACAGTAGAGAGAAAGTTTTAATACCCCATTCTTATTTCTATCGATAAATTTAAACGCCTTTTGTATTTGTATTTTTCGTCTCCTTTTAAACGTATTTTTCTACTGTGGAGATGTTTTTTGGTAAAATGAATTAAATGTGTTGGGCGGAAGTGAGTTTCCGGAAGTGGAAGCCATATTGGTTTAAACTTTGTTTACATGTTACCATGCATATGTATTTTAATCAATATAGAAAGCTATTAGATGTTATATACTATATTTATATAATAATGTTGCCTATGGTTGTTGCCTACATGGATTTATATACTGTGCGTATTGATACAGTTGATTTATTAGTGTTGACTTTGTAGCATTGTGACAGTGGTCGATGAGCATGATGTAGCACACGATTGGATCCGATAGGACTTTGTTTCACTGCCACGCCACACCACAACCAGGACTACAGCCCCAGAAATAGTGATGAGGGTGGACTTGTGAATGTCATTATTGAACCATCAGCGCAGACGTCCGTTTCTAGATGTCGATGGCTGAGATAAGTGGAACCCTATAGCGATAGGACTAGTGGACAAGAAGTGTTCTTGTAAACGTTTGGCAACATAGATAATATAAGCATTACAGTATAATTGTGTTTGAAAACTGAACATTATTAGTAAGATCATTTAGCTGTCTATACATATATCTAGTAATTGTTAAGAAGGGAGTTAATTTTGGGGGTTTAGATTTAAGCACTTAGTTTTGAACGAGAGTGTGTGAGTGAGTGTGAAAGTGAGTGAGAATTTGTAAATATTTTCTACTGATTTATTTTCTTGTAAATAAACTCATTAATTGAAACTATCTTGAGTGTTATTTGGAGATCGCCTGGCTCAACCACGTTACAGCAATGACTTTTCCAGATAGATATTGTTACGATCAACAACTTTGCTCCTATAATGCAATACAAAATCTTGATCGTTTTTAAGTAATTTGTAATTGACTTTACGAGTCTCTTGGCCCCTAATTAAAAGGGCCAGCCCCTTTTTCTTCATTTCATATGAAAGGTCTCACGAATACTAAGATTTTTTGTTCTTACACTCATCTTAAATTGTTGTTCGTTTTTGAGATACAAATGATTGAATATTTTAGTGGCTAACCCTCTAGATCCTGAATGGGGTGCAGACATTGGTGTTTTGATTACTGGAATCAATTTTAAACATTAATACAAAAATTTTCTCTTCTGCAATGGTTAAAAAAATATGTCTCGTTCTCTAGATATATTGCGTCAAAATTTAAGGACTTTGGCCCCTTAATATCCCTAATTACGTAATAAATGGGCGTGGCAATGATTTTTTCAAACAGATATTGATACGATCAACAACTTTGCTTCTATAGTGCATTACAAAATTTTTATTGTTTTTAAGTTATTTGTAATAGATTTTACGAGTCTCTTGGCCCCTAATTAAAGGAGCCAGCCCCTTTTTCTTGATTTCATATGAAAGTTCTCACAAATACTAACATTTTTTGTTCTTACACTCATCTTAAATTGTTGTTCGTTTTTGAGATACAAATAATTGAATATTTTAGGGCCAGCCCTGTAGATCCTTAATGGGGAGAGACATTGGTGTTCTGATTAGTAGAATCAATTTAAAACATTAATACAAACATTTTCTCTTCTGCAATGCTTAACAAAATATGTCTCGCTCTCTAGATATATTGTGTCAAAATTTGAGAACTTTGAACCCTAAAAACCCCTCATTACGTAATAAATGGGCGTGGCAATGACTTTTCTAGATAGATATTGTTACGATCAACAGCTTTGCTTCTATAATGCATTACAAAATCTTGATCGTTTTTAAGTTATTTGTAATATACAGTACTTTACGAGTCTCTTGGCCCCTAATTAAAAGGGCCAGCCCCTTTTTCTTCATTTCATATGAAAGGTCTCACGAATACTAAGATTTTTTGTTCTTACACTTATCTTAAATTGTTGTTCATTTTTGAGATACAAATGATTGAATATTTTAGGGGCCAGCCCTGTAGATCCTTAATGGGGACAGACATTGGTGTTTTGAATAATAGAATCGATTTAAATTATCAATACAAGCATTTTCTCTTCTGCAATGCTTAACAAAATATGTCTCGTTCTCTAGATATATTGTGTCAATGTTGGACAACTTTGGCCCTTTAAAATCCCTAATTACGTCAAAAATGGGCGTGGCAATAAGTTTTCCAGATAGATATTGTTAAGATCAACAACTTTGCTACTATAATGCTTTACAAAATATTTATCGTATTTAAGTTATTTGTAATAGACTATACGAGTGTCTTGGCCCCTAAGTAAAGTGGCCAGCCCCTTTTTCTTGATTTTTTTGGAAAGCGCCTTTCATACTCTACCATTTTTGTTATATATGTCTTAACAAAATATCAACTGATAAAAAGATATAGATCAAAACGTGTGAAAATTTTGATTCGAAATTCGTACCCAATTTTCGTGCCTAGGCGAGCTCAAAAAAATGGCGCCACTGGCGCCAAAAAACTACATTCTGCACAACTTCCAACTATGGTCTACCTATCCTGAAAATTTCATATTTATATCTCTGATAGTCTCTGAGTTTATGTGTGCACAAAATTGGTCGTAAAAACTTACAAAATCGGCCGTAAATCGGAACCGAAAGTGACGATTTCAAAATTTCAAAAAACCTCTAGAATAATGACCCCTGGCAATCATCTGTGGAAAAATGGTCGAAATCGGCCGAATAGTTTTCGAGAAATCGCGTGCACAAAATTTGTGGAAAAAAATAATAATAACTAGATCTCGTTACGAGTAACGAGTAGGTCTTCCGTCCGATTTGTTTTATATGATACAATGAAATATCGATACTCTCTGTCAAATCTGAGATCACGTTGAAACTAGGTTTTTGTCTCGGGACCGGAAACGGACGAACGGAAGTGATTAATGAAAATAAAAGCTGGTATTTCTTGGATATTTGCCTAGTGAACATCACTGTTTATCACGCTAGATGAAACACCTATGAAAGTCTGTTAAACTTGTTAAAAAACATGAATTGTTTGAACCCTTCCGGTAAGAACCGGAAGTGACGGTTGACAAAATAAAACCCGTTAAACACATTTTTAATCAAATGTCTATCATTCATAAAAGTTTCGTGTCTCAATCACTTACAGTGACTAAATCTCGCGAGTATCAAATCTGTAAAAAGGAAAGCTACCTAAGATATTTGATATATCTTGCCGGAAGTAAAATATGTTTGCTTATTTAACATTGTATAGACAAAATATATAAGAATTTATACTGATTTAATCATTCCATGTAATATAAATAAAATAAGATAAAAAAAAAACTTGAGGTGCTTCCGGTGACGACCGGAAGTTACGACGAATCACACAAAATAATGTAAACACAGATACATACATAGGACTATCATCCCACAAAGTTTGGTTGTTCAAGTCGTCACCGTTTTTGAGATCTCGTGGAGTCAATGTTTTTTGTCTCTGGACAGGAAACGGACAAACGGAAGTGCTCAGTGAAAATAAAAGTTTGTGTTTTTTCAATAGTGGATAACTATACTTTATTGTTTATCAATTTTACTAAAATTGTCACACAAAAACAGTTAAACTTTCAAACAACCTAATCTATTTGAACCCTTCCGATGAGGACCGGAAGTGACGGTTGACAAAATAAAAGTGGTTAAAGGCATTTTCTATTAAATTTCTATCATCTATGTAAGTTTCGTGTATTGATCACTTGCACTTTCTGAGATCTCGCGGGTAAAACATTGGTTTAAAAAAGGCTATCTGAGATGTTTGAGATATCTCACCGGAAGTAGAATTTTTTTGTTTCTTTAACATCGAATTGATGACATATGTAAGGCTTTATACTTATATTTCAAATCTATGTGAAAATAAATTAAATGCGTAAAAAAAATAGTTTTTGAAGTGCTTCCGGTGACGACCGGAAGTTATGACGAACAAAACAAAATAGTTTGAAGACATCTACAACTATAGGTCTTTTGAATGCTCAAGTCCTTATCATTTTTGAGATCTCAATGTCACAAGCATTTTGTCGCGGGACAGGAAACGGACAAGAGGAAATTAATTTTTAAAAAAATGAAATAATCAAATGCAGATATTATTATTTTCTATCATTCCTGAAAATTTTTCAAAAAAAATTCTTTAGCCGTCTCTGAGAAATCTTGTGAACAAAAAAAAAGGGGGGTGAATGTCAAAATTGGTACCCAATTTTCGAGCCATGGCGAGCTCTAAAAAATGGCGCCACTGGCGAAAACAAAAACATTCGGAACAACTTTAAACTATGGTCTACCTATCCTGAAAATTTCATATCCATATCTCTGATAGTTTTTGAGTTTTTGTGTGCACAAAGTGGGTCGAAAAACTTACAAAATCAGCAATAAATCGGTACCGGAAGTGACGACGGCAAAAATATTAAAAACAAAATAAATTCAGATCACTTCCAATCATCTGTGAAAGAATGGTTGAAATCGGTTGGATAGTTTTCGAGAAATCGCGTGCACAAAATTTGTGGAAAAAAAAAAATAATAATAATAATAAGAAACAGTACGAAAACTATAAGGTCTTCCGTTGGAAACGGAAGACCTTAACAAGATACGATCTCGTTACGAGTAGGTCTTCCGTTCGATTTTTTTTAAAACGATACGATGGAATATCGATTAAATGTTACAATCCCTCTTCCCTCATTTCAGATAAAATATAGGATTGCCAAAATTAGTAACATTGCTCAACAACTCGGGTTTTTTTTGGTTGTGTGTTTTTATTTTGGTTTTTTTTTTTCTTTTGTTATTTTTTTTCTACATAATTTAAGATTATAGATCAAAGCTATTAGTCCCCTGAATATATCTAAATACATCATAAATGAATAGGACAATGGTTTTTCAAACAATGTTATTGTTACGATGAACAACTTCTAATTTTAATTTTATTCTGAGGGCATTTAAACACGATTTAAATGAGTTAAAAAATTTTAAAAAATTTAAAATTTCATCTAATCAATTTGTGTAAGATGTCATCAGATGCAAAATTGCAAGTACACTTGAATATCATGTTTTAAAATCAGTCTGACATCATTTTAACATGATTTAAATGAGTTTTGAATTTGTATTTCGTTTCATGAATTTTTTAAATGGCTGACGATTTGTCATTGTCATGTTTTTATGATTTTAAAATTTTTCAAAAATTTCAATTTCATCTAATCAATTTGAGTATGATGTCACCAGATGCAGAATTGCAAGCGCAACTTAGATATTATGTTTTAAAATCAGTCTAAGATCATTTTAACACGATTTAAATAATTTTAAAAAATTCAATTTCATCCAATCAATTCGTGTAAGATGTAATCAGACGCAAAATTGCAAGCGCAACTTTAATATCATGTTTTAAAATCGGTCTGACATCATTTTAACACGATTTAAATTATTTTAATATTTTTCAAAATTTTAAATTTCATCCAATCAATTTGAGTATGATGTCATCAGATGCAGAATTGCAAGCGCAACTTAGATATTATGTTTTAAAATTAGCCTAAGATCATTTTAACACGATTTAAATAATTTTAAAAATTTTCAAAAATTTAAATTTTATCAAATCAATTCGTGTAAGATGTCATCAGACGCAGATTTGCAAGCGCAACTTAGATATTATGTTTTAAAATCAGTCTGAGATCATTTTAACATGATTAAAATGATTTTAAAATTTTTCAAAAATTTAAATTTCATCCAATCAAGTTGAGCCCGATGTCATCAGACGCAAAATTGCAAGCGCAACTTGTATATCATGTTTTAAAAACTGTCTGACATCATTTTAACACGATTTAAATGATTTTTAAAATTTTCAAAAATTAAAATTCCATCGAATCAATTTGAGCATAATGTCATCAGATGCAGAATTGCAAGCGCAACTTAGATATCATGGTTTTAAATTGGTCTGACATTATTTTAACACGATTTAAATGATTTTAAACATTTTCAAAAATTTAAATTTTATCAAATCAATTCGTGTAAGATGTCATTAGACGTAGAATTGCAAGCGCAACTTAGATATTATGTTTTAAAATCAGTCTGAGATCATTTTAACATGATTTTTAATGATTTTAAATTTTTTCAAAAATTTAAATTTCATCCAATCAAGTTGAGCATGATGTCATCAGACGCAGAATTGCAAGCGCAACTTGTATTTCATGTTTTAAATCGGTCTGACATCATTTTAACACGATTTAAATGATTTTAAAAATTTTCAAAAATTGAAATTTCATCGAATCAATTTGAGTATAATGTCATTAGATCCAGAATTGCAAGTGCAACTTAGATATTATGGTTTTCAATTGGTCTGACATCATTTTAATACGATTTAAATAATTTTAAAATTTTTTAAAAATTTAAATTTTATCCAATCAATTCATGTCAGATCTCATCAGACGCAGAATTGCAAGCGCAACTTATGTATCATGTTTTAAAATCAGTGTGAGGTGATTTTAACACGATTTAAATTAATTTAAGTTTTTAATTAAATTTAAATTTTATCCAATCAATTCGAATAAGATGTTTACAGACGCAGAATTATAAATGCAACTTAGATATTATGTATTTAAAAGGGTCTTAGTTACTTAAAACACAATTTAAATGAGTTTAAAATTTTTAATAGATTTTACGAGTCCCGTGGCCCCTAATCAAAAGAGAAAACCCATATTTTTTTATCTCGTTGAAAAGATCTTTTTATTTTCTACCATTTTGTAATATATGTCTTAACAATATATTAACTGATAAAAAGATACAGACAGAAACGTACAAAACTTTTGATTAAAAAATAGTACCCAAGTTTCGGACGCAGGCGTGCTCCAAGAAATGGCGTAACTGGCGTAAAACAAAACCAATAGGCACAACTTCAGACTGTGGTCTAAGTTTCCTAAAAATTTCATAACTATATCTCTGATAGTTTCTGAATTTATGCGTGCACAAAATTGGTCGTAAAAAATTCAAAAAATCGGCCGTAAATCGGAACCGGAAGTAACGACATACAAAATTTTCAAAACAAAATAAAATCAGGTCATGTTCAATCACCTGTGAAAAAATGGTTGAGATCGGTCGAATAGTTTTCGAAAAATCGCGTGCACAAAATTTGGAAAAAAAAATAATAACTAGATCTCGTTACGAGTAACGAGTAGGTCTTCCATCCGATTTGTTTTATATGATACGATGAAATATCGATACTCTCTGTCTAATCTGAGATCCTGTTGAAACTAGTTTTTTTTGTCTCGGGACCGGAAAAGGACGAACGGAAGTGATTAATGAAAATAAAAGCTGGTATTTCTTGAACATTTGCCTAGTGTACATCAATGTTTATCAGGCTAGATGAAACACCCAAAAAAGTATGTTAAACTTGTTAAAAACATGAATTGTTTGAACCCTTCCGGTGAGTACCGAAGTGACGGTTGACAAATTAAAACCCGTTAAACAAATCTTCCATCAATTGTCTATCATTCATAAAAGTTCCGTGTCTCAATCACTTACAGTGACTAAAATCTCGCGGGTATCAAATTTGTAAAAGGAAAGCTACCTAAGATATTTGATATATCTCACCGGAAGTAGAATATGTTTGCTTATTTAACATTGTATAGATAACATATGTAGGATTTTATACTGATATATATCCATGTAAAATTAATAAAATAAGAAAAAAATAGTAATTTTTGAAGTGCTTCCTGTGACGACCGGAAGTTACGACAAATCAAAGAAAATAATGTAAACACATATCCATGCATATGGCTATCATCCTACAAAGTTTGGTTGTTCAAGTCGTCACCGTTTTTTGAGATCTCGTGGAGTCAATGTTTTTTGTCTCAGGACAGGAAACGGACAAACGAAAGTTCTCGGTGAAAAAAAAAGTTTGTATTTCTTAAACATTAGACAACTGTATTTTATTATTTATTAATTTTACTAAAATTGTCAAAGAAAAACAATTTGATTTGTTTGAACCCTTTCGGTGAGGGCCGGAAGTGACGGTTGACAAAAAGAAAGCGGTTAAACGCATTTTCTACCAAATGTCTATCATCCATGTAAGTTTCGTGTCTTAATCACTTGCACTTTCTTAGATCTTGCGGGTAAAACATTTGTTTTAAAAAGGCGATCTGAGATATTTGAGATATCTCACCGGAAGTAGAAAATTTTTTGTTTATTTAACATCGGAGAGATGACATATGTAAGGATTTTTAGCTATATTTCAATTCTATGTGAAATAGATTAAATGCGTAAAAAAAATAATTTTTGAAGTGCTTCCGGTGACGACTGGAAGTGATGACGAACAAAACAAAATAGTTTTAAGACAACTACAACTATAGGTATATAATCCTACAAAGTCTGAATGCTCAAGTTCTAATCATTTTTGAGATCTCGATGTCACAAGCTTTTTGTCGCGGGACAGGAAACGGACGACAGGAAATGAATTTGAAAAAATGAAAAAAATTGCTTCGAGATATTGTTATTTTCTATCATTCCTAAAAATTTTAAGAAAATCTACTAAGCCATCTCTGAGAAATCTTATGGACAAGAAAAGGGAAAAAAAATTCAAAATTCGTACCTAATTTTCGTGCCTAGGCGTGCTCCAAAAAATACCGCCAATGGGGTAAATCAACATAATAGTGCACAACTTCAAACTATAGTCTACATATCCTGAAAATTTCGTATTCATATCTCTGATAGTTTCTGAGATCAGCTCTGCACAAAATATGACGTAAAAAATTACAAAATCGACCGTAAATCGAAGTGACGACGTCAAAAATTGAAAAAAAAAAACTTTAGATAACCACCCATCATCTGTGAAAAAATGGTTGAAATCGGTCCAATAGTTTTTGAGAAATCGCGTGCACAAAATTTTGAGAAAATAATAGTAAGAAACAGTACGAAAACAATAAGGTCTTCCGTTGGAAACGGAAGACCTTAACTATATACGATATCGTTACGAGTAACGAGTAGGTCTTCCGTTCAATTTTTTAAACGATACGATTACAATATCAATTAAATTTCAAAATTCCCCTTCAACCCCTCTCTTTCAGATAAGGTATATGATTGTCAATATCATTTACAATGCTTAACAAAGTGTTCTGATTTTTCACCTACAGCACATTAAAGATTTAAGATTTTAGTTCCCTAAAATCCCAAATTACGTCATCAATGGGTATGGCAGTTACTTTTTCAAACTGATATTTTTTACGATGAACAACTTTGCTTCTATAATGCATTACAAAATCTTGATCGTTTTAAAGTTATTTGTATTATAGTTTACGAGTGTCTTGGTCCCTGATCTAAGGGGACAGCCCCTCTTTGTTGAGAAATAATAAGAAACAGTACGAAAACAATAAGGTCTTCCGTTGGAAACGGAAGACCTTAATGAAAGAAAAACAAGTTTTTTAAAACTTTTTATGCGTTTACCTTTTTTGAAATATTACAAACCATAATGACAGAAATATATGTTGGGGTTGATGGCCATGCAAACATTTCTTTAAACCTAAATTATCATCTATTCCATTAATCAGTTTAGTGTTTGATAGAAACAAAACAAGCCCTTAATACAGATAAATAATGCATTTAGTTCAACTACTGTGGAGTAAGTTTTATTAATATTTATTGGGGTCAATGTTCATGGGTAGCCAAAATGTTCCTGGTTCGTGGGGACGTAATTTTAATGATTCGTAAAATTTAGGTTAAACTAGTTTTATTTAAAAGTATAGTTGGAATTTACACCAAAGCCTGAAATTCTCAACCTTTTTCTCGTAGATGTGTTTGCTACAACATCTAATGATATTTGGACTGCAAAGATGAAAACAATCTAAGGAAACGCAATCTGCACTTTGATGACACTTCTACTACTCCTTATACTACTACTACTACTACTACTACTACTACTTTCCATTTTTTTAATATATATAAACAAGTGTGATAGAACATACATTGATTTACAGTGGTTACATTAACAATATAAAATCAATTACATGATTATTTGACAATCGGAATCACTTTTGAATATTTAAGAAATAAACAACAAGTTAATAAGTTCACTGGGATATTAACTTGATTGGTCACGTGATCAAATCTTCTGAAGCCTGAAGGGCTTCTCAGAAGATTTGATCACGTACCAACCAATTTCATATCCCGATTAACTTTTAAACATTGCTGTCTATTACTAAAATTTACGTTTGAGAAAGGCAAATCATTCGGAATTATTAACATAACCGTGCTTTTTGGTTTGCAAATAATCAATCGTCAAACGATAAGCGCGTGCGGTAATCATTTTGACGTCACGAAAAAGTTCACATAGAATTGAACGTTTTCGATATTCTGTATGTTCATATAAGGAAGCATATTTGCGAATGTAAAAACTGAAAATTGGCGTTGCCAACACCAACACTTTAAACAATATTTTAAAAGCATTTACAATATTAAGTAATATGAAAACTACGCTGTTTTTTTTTTTTACAGACTCTGAACATTTGAAGGCAAGTAATTTTGAATTGCAATCAAACCTGTTGTTTGCGCATAAATTTCTCTTTGCAAACCATGAACTGCCTCCGAAAGAAGCAGGAAAATCTCAATTGTCCAAGAAAAATAATCATATTTAAACTGGTTTCTTCTTTATGTACATCGCTTATAATCTGTATCGCAGAGTCGGTATGCTGTCGAAGATTTTTTATTTGGTGGGATATAATTCCTTTTGATATGTGAATTTTCTAGAAATCATAAACAGATACAGTAGATAAAAATCAAATAATGCAATGTTAATGTAATAACAAACTAAATACAGCGCATGCGTTTTTGAGTATCATATAATAATCTGAAATGATATATTGTTTTGAAAACGGTTCCGACCACTGAAAATTATACAATATAAAACTGTGATATTAAGATCATGGAGATTATTTCGAGTTAAAGTTAAAAAAGAGACGCTATTATCATACAGGGTGTTTCAGCAAATATGTCCCTACTTTACAATTTTAGAATAAAAGTTATGCTTCATGTATGAACTGAAATTTTGCAAAAATGTTTAGAGCAATTTCATACAATTTTATCAAATCAAAAGTTTGAATAAAGCTGAATCATTTATTTTTCAGACAGGCATTTTAAAACTAAGTCAACTTAGACTGTACTCGATTTAACGTCATTTTAGGACGTGTTCCAAATGTCCGCCTTGTTTCTCGGTCACTAGTCTCATTCTATCGTTGACTTTCCTGATAACAATTTTACAAGAGTCTACGATTATACGTCTGATTTCTCGTCGTATAGACATTTTCAGAGCACTCGTGTCTTGTGGGGGTGTTGAATAAACACGGGCCTTTAAATAACTCCATAAAAAGAAATCTAAAGGGCTGAGCTCGGGTGAATCTAAAGGGCTGAGCTCAGGTGAATGTGATGGCCATTCAGTGTTTGAACGTAAGGATATGAAATGTTCTCCAAACTTTTCAGCCAGCCATTCAAGTACAATTCTTGCAGTGTGTGTTGGGTGGCGCCATCCTGCTAAAACCATAAATTATTCATTTCTATGTCTCTTCTCCTTAGCTCAGAAAGAAATTTCGTCATTAGAATGGCCTGATAACGTTGCGACGTAACTGTTGTGGTTTCACCATCCTCTTCATAGAAAAAGGGGCGTATGATATCAACACTACTCAGTGCTGCCCATACTGTAACTTTCTGACTATGAAGTGTTCTTTCTTCATAAAAGTCTGGTTTTGAAGTTCCCCAGAAACGCATGTTCTGCTTGTTGACATGTCCATCCAGAGTGAAATGTGCTTCATCAGAAAACCAAATGACGTCAGTTAAACCAATGTTTCTCAACATCCATTGTGCCAAACTTAAGCGGGATGAAATGTCTGTATCTTCTAGATGTTGCATTATCGAAATTTTATATAATGTGAATTTCAAATCGTATTTCAAAATTCGATATACACTAGGGTCAGTGATTTTCCATTCTCAAAGTATAGTTTTACAATATCAATATAGAGATCATTTTTATCATCCATTTTCAAATACCTGAATACTTGACTTTTGACTTTTTCATCAAAAATTAATTATGATATCATAGTATATTGTATTTACACTGTAATACATTTTGAGGGAACAAACGCTTTCAGATGCGAGTATTGCAAAGATAGTATGTCATGTTTGTGCAAAGATATAGACATCCAAAGTTGTATCCCAATTTGCACTAAATAAGCAATCAATAATTGTTCGAGATTTGATATGTAAACTTTGAGTGTCTTTTCATTTGCTTTCAGAATATACGATGTATCACACCAAAATCAGAGTTACATAAGTTCACTCAAGGTAACTTCATCATTGAAATAAAACTCGCATTTCTAATTCATAATATATAAGAAATACTTGTCATCTTTTTGTTCGTGTTTTATGAAACTACTCAGGAACAAATCACATGTAACGCGATTTTTAACTACTAGGGTTATCTCTCTTACCCTGATTGACTATGATTTTTTGAGAATATGTGGCATTGTACATTCTTGAAAAGGGAAAAGCAACACTCTTCTTTGTATTGGTATTTCATTAGGACTTCAGAAATTTGATAAAAAACATGGGGTGCACAATATATACTGTGGTTATACTTCGAGCCAACATTTGTAGTATAGAGAATTACTCTAGTAAGTGTCTGTCAACCGCTTCTTGTATAATAAAATATCTAGATATAATCATAAAAATCATTTAAATGTTAACACAACATGCGTGTACGTACATATTATAAAGGATTGAACACCGCATGTTATATTATGAAAAATTATATTCAGATATCATACATTGACAAAACATATTTGATCACTGAAAATGCAAATATATATTATTGATTCTCAAAAAATTTAGAAAAAGATAAAAAAGAAAATTACCGAGCGTCGTAAATTTTTTTTTTTTTTTTTTTTTTTACCACATTTTCCACTTACGTTAAAACAAAACATATTAATATCACGGGCAGATGATTAGAATTTTACATAATTCTTTCTATTTTCTAAATATCTCAGGTTATACAACAAACATTATTTAGCAATAACAAATATAAAACCACGTTTACAAATATTTCATCAATCTATCAATGGAGAGTGATTTAAAGAGACATTACAGCTGAAAACACATGTGTGTTTCACTTAAGATTTACCCATTGTAAAGTTAGGAAATAAGAAATAACGTTGATTGTGACAGTTGGAATAAATAAAAATCCCTTTCACATACCTAATTAATGTAATTAGAAGTTTTCGGAAAATTAAGGGTCGTACAAACCGGATTAATCGTATATCGTTTATTTTTACCACGTGGTTTTTGATTGACACGTGCTGAAAACTACAAGATCTTCGCCCGACTACGGTCATCACGGAATACGAGTAAAAGGGACTCTCTAAACGGAACACGTCATCACTTTCTAGATAATTTATAAATGGTTTACCAATTTCAGTTCATTTTAAAATAAACAGACATAAATATGTCAAATAACCCCTCAAGGGGCCTTACTTACAAAATGAATTTAGGTTGTAGCAACTCCTGTGATAAAAACGCAAAATACATGCTTACATAATAATAATTCTTGTTAAATAAAACTTAAAACGTTCGCTTTCTTGAAAAGTTGGTAACAAGTCAAATTAACACTTCGTTTACAGGTGCGAAAATCTTGTACCTCATCTGCAAGACCAAATTTCACATTTCACATGCAACAGATCTGTTCAAGTTTCCCCGGGCTAAATTCGACTGCTGAGATGGTTCTGGAATAAAATAAAACTGTATTAATCGTCATCTTTTAGAACTGAGTCCCAGAGATTCAAGTTTTGCTTAGATATGTGTTTACTATTAATCTAAGATTACTGTAAGCCGAGGAATCTGTATCATTGATTAGGTCGATATGATATCAATCAAATCATAGTCCTTCAATCTAGAATACTCCTCTGTCGTATAGAGGAAAATTATACTTAAGTACTTCTAAGTTGGACTGCATATTTGAAAAGACCAAATTAATACAAAAATAAGAAAAAAAACGAAAAAAGAAAATTAAAATCAAAATATAATTCAAAAAATACGTACCGCGACCCCATGACCATGTATCTGAATTATCCAAGTTTTCACTGGCCGACTTCGATCCTGTTGACGTCCCTTGAATCCGAGCAAAATCGTATGGGTTTTCATCATTTACTAAATCTGGAACTGAATTCCAAAGATTAAGACTCTTTCTGTTTACTACCAACCTTAGATTGGTGTACACACAAGAATCGTAAATTTTGTCATAGCGGTCATTATGTGCAGTACTTCTCCCATGTTCCTTGTCTAAGGTTACATCGTCTCTGCAAGGCATACTATCCTGGCTTTTTGCTGAAAAATACAAATTGTTTTAGGGGTTATGAATCAATTCAATTATTACATCGAAAAATAAAAATTCTTAATCAAACAAAACGAATAACAAAATTAATGTAAATTTCTGAATGTAAAAAAAATCCATACCCTTTTCTTTTTTGATTTCTTTACAACGACTGAAATAATTGAGAAGTTTTTCTCATTCATATTTGAATTACTAGTAAGTAAAAATATTTGCTTACCAATAAAGTAGAACAGAGCATAACAACAGAGACACCAATAAGAGACCTCCTGTAACGAGACTTAGTACCATGTAGTTTGTCTGACTATCTTTGTTGCTACCTATAAAGAAACATTAAAAAAATCTTCAATATCCTAATCATACTTTGTTTATGAAATCCCCAATAAAACAACAATTTAAAGACAATGGAATTGACACTGACAAAAATTTTTTGAATTACACGATTGATCGTAAAGCTTAGTTACACTAATATCTATTCATTGGAGTTGAATATGAAGGATACTGTGTCTATGAACAAAAAAAAAATTAATATCTAATCCCAGAATATCTAGTAATAAATTGTGTCACAATTGCAGGGGGATAGGGGGTAACCATTTAGGCTAGGCGTCTTATTTATATAATAAATATGTATCACCGTCAAATCCTTTATTAATCCTAATGAAACGGCCTGGCAATATAAACTCATTTAAGCGATTGCAGTTTATATAATGTGTTAGATTAGATAAAATTCAACATAAATAAATCTATTTTGTTATTGATTTCTTATATGTCTGTATATGGCAATTGTCATAAATTCATTTCGTGGCTTTAACATAGCTACACAAGTTGTCAATATTCTCACCATATCGCGGTCACTCTATTGATATATAGTTTGAGTATTTTCTGTTAGTCAAACAAAGTTTCTTAAACCAAAACAAACAATAAAATTCGGTAAGTAAATAAGTAAAGAAATCAGGTTTCTCCGCACATAAATGAAATGAGATGATAAGATTAACATTTCATGATTACAAGTTTCTCTGAGAATAACGAATTAATTTGTATTCCTATTAAAATGGATATTCTATAACTTCTATACATGTATTCGATTTAGCATACATTATCTATGTGAGAAGAATTCTAAAATGTTATGTTTTTTTTTCATTTTTGAATAGAACTAAATGAAGATTATCAATGTTGTCAAAATTCAATGTAAGACGGACATTCATAAATCCTTGTATGAACATTTCAATCCTATAGAATCACACCATCCTCTACCGTTATTTGTACAGAAATGACCACTATGCGGGGATTTCGAGCTATATTTGAATAGAACTAAATGAATATTAGTAATGTTGTCAAAATTCAAAGTAATATTTAATCATGGATATCAAAATATTTGAGGTTATACTTCATATAACTATTACCATAATCTTGAACTCAAGGTATTGTTTGAATTTCTACTGACAACGAATACAATAATCAAACCTAAAATATCAATGTCTCCACTCTTAAAATAATGATAATATAACTAGACACGATCTCGTTGCGAGCAACGAGTGGGTCTTCCGTTTGATTATGAATTAATGATAGAGTTGAATTAAAATGTTAACATTTGGTACGAGTTACTGTTATATATAAACTTCCTTTTAAACTAATTTTTGGACCTACACTGCAAAATTAAGATTTCCGGAAATGGTCATTTTTAAACTTCAATATCTTTGCAATGCGCTGTCCGATTTTAAAACGATTTTTAGTTTTGTATTCAGTACAAAAATGTCTACAAAAAGTGTATGCTTTAAAATTCCAAAAATCGAAATTTTGGAATCACTTCCGGTAACGACCGGAAGTGACGGACGACCTGCTCATATTAAAATTTGATAAGTTTAAAACATATTCTGATGGGAAAAAAATTGTAAATTATTTAATTTAAAAATTTTTTTAAACACAATTTTCCAAAAATGCTGTTAGAGCGGACCGGAAGTGACGGACGATCGTGGTTTTACCTGATCGGCCCTAGGAGTTAAAAAATCTATCATTCCTGAAACTTTCAATTTTCAATTTATAATCGTTTTTGAGAAAAAGGGAGGACAAAATCACTTTTTACAAAAAGAAAAACGAATATAACGGCCGACCGGAAGTGACGTCATCAACTAAAATGTATATAATATAAGACCTTGTTATTTTGTATTATTCGTGAAAAATTCATAAAAATCCATTGTAGCATATTTGAGATATTTGAGTTTTAAGAAAAATGTTAAGAAAAAAAAAAAAATAATAATAATAATAGTGAAAAATAGAGAAAAAGAAACCTAACAAAAACAATAGGGTCTTCCGTTGGAAACGGAAGACCCTAATTATAATTATAATAATAATATACAATTCTTGATTAGCATCATAACGTGTTGATGTTAATGTGATATTTGCTTGCGTATAAAGCTTTTCAAAGAACAACTAATTGGTTGAGTTGTGTATGAACCCGTCATACTTGCTGTATCGTCCGTCATTCCATCACACCTCTCAGCTGTTGTGTCGTTGATGAATGATAAATTCACACAGCCACACACATGATGACATTCAAAAAGATGCAGACAGTTACATTTCTTTCCACAAAGTCGACCATAAAAACCAACTGGACACATATAACTGCAATTGATTCAATAATACCCCAGTCTACACTCTAGATGGTAACAATTATTACAGAAGTTAGTGTTAAAATACATTAAATAAAATGAAATATGTAATGGATTCGACTGAAGCGCAAAAACTTGTATCTTATTGTTTATCATCGTTATCACTTAAAAGGGCTGGATCGTCGTGATTATTTTTAGGCTATTTTTTACTCTTTTTAGACACAGAGCTTTGTATAAAGATATAGAAAACGTTCATATTAAAACTAAAATATTTAGATTTTTTCTTTACTAAATAATATTTTATGGCTAACTTATCGTATATAAAAATTTAAGGCAGATCTGGTAGACATTTTGTTGACCACTCTTAAAATTAAATATTATTGATATAGTATTTGTCTCTCACCGACACACTTGTCACCTCTTTTCTCATAATCTTTACAGCAATTAGTCACGTCAGTGCTGCAAATAAGGAATAATATAAAACTACTGTAGTTCTAACTCGCGAACAGTATGTCCTTTAAGGTAGCTTACTACATCAAGCCTTATACTTTTTAAGGTTCATAAACCCTCTGCTACAAAATACGCAAAATTTTTTTATAATTTTCTAGTGTACATTTTCATATAGCACTATACATTGTGATAAAATAATAATAATTTATTTGAATGCCTCGTGTGGTTCTCATATGCTCAAAAATTGAGTATCAACATAATCATGATATGAAGAAAAGATCACATTCTGTTTAAAAAATGCTATTTTTCATTATCAGATATACCTTTTATAACAACAATTAATGGTATCCACAGGCTATAAAAAATCAATAAAATGTAGGTAGGCGCTACTTCTTTTTTCACAATAAATTTCTCAAAAATTCTTAGGAAATTTACGTTCGTTTGTAAGAGGTACCTCTCCTAAAAATACAAATGTAACAAAATACAAGGACATAATACATTTTGTACTAGAAACTCTTGCATGACCATTTATTTTTTCTGTAAAAAGATTATAAATATCATCTTGGCCATTTTTTCTGAATGCTACTTATAAATGATGAAAAAAGTAACCCGATGATGAAATTTTCTTTGCTATATTTTTGGAAATGGCATTGATTGAAACAAGGGTTATCAAATTATCAAAATTCAATTTCCTGTCAAAACTGAAGACTCATAATATTGTAAGAACTTACAGTTGTGAATGAATGAACCTGTATCTAATGTACTGATAGTTCTATGATCTACTGCAACACTCTGCATTTCTCAACTGCATCATATGCATTGCGATGTTTAAAATGCTATATAGAAACCAAACTTTCTAAAAAAAAAAAAAAAAAAAAAAAAAAAGTACTTTTTACGTTGAAAATAATTCTCTGAAAAACTCCAAACTACCACAAAATATACAAAAAACATTTTTAAGGAAGTTATATTTATCTATCTTATTAGAATATCCATGAACCATAAGACACTACGTCATCACAAGATAGCGATTTGAAAAGTTTGGTTAAATTGTTCGTATTAATATTTGTTCAAATATTATCATAGCTCAGTGGTTAAAGCATAGGGCTTGTGAACCGTAGATCACGAGTTTGAATCCGCCTGGGGCTTTTGTTGATATGAATATAATAGTATTTAAATTTAGGTAGCTATTGGATTTTATTCGGAAAATTTTAAGAAAATTGTTTAAAATGTTCCACATTTTAATAGTGACACATCGTGTTGTGACAAATGCAAATTTTAAAAAAAAAATTAGCCTATCATCTTGCACTTTACATTTAAAACTGAAAGTAAGAAACACTATGTGAAAAGTTATGATTCAAATACGAATTCAATAATTAATACATGAAAGTTATGATATGTGACATATTTACCCAGGATCCTGACATAAATGGTCACCTTGTAAGGCGTTGGCGGTTTTCATCAATAGGAGAAAGACAACATCCATTTTAAAGAAGAATAATAAAATGAAACTAGTACTGATTTTTTTATTTAAATTTACATAAATTTCGCTTAGAGCCATCTTCATGATCAAATTTTACTGTGAAATATTACATTGATCAATTTCATACATTACCAAAATCTACCAGAAAATATAAACACGTGCATATATTAAAATCACTTGATAGAAATGTAATATTTAAACACTGTGCGTTGCGCGAACTGTACATAATAACGAGTAAGAAGTTTTGATGACGAACAACCCATAAAAAGCATTTAAATAAAATTCGTGTTTTTTAATATCAGTTTTTTGATTGTATAGATTAGATTGAATTATATTTTGTGGATGAATGACGAAGACAAGTAAATTAAATTAGTAATATTTCTTTGACTGGTCAGTCATTCAGCTCTTTTTTATGGTTTGTGCTTACAGTTATTGTTTCCTTGTAAGCCATATGGCACTCTCAGCAGAAGGAACAGGTATGTCATAGATAGGAATATAGGATTAAGTGTGTCACATTTATTCTACATTCTATATATAATCATAACTTATTTAGGATACAATTGTATGTCTACATAAACACACAAATTATCGAAAATATTGTATTGTTTCAATAAAATTTAATATTTTGAAAATATTTTCCTGATTGTTAGTTTTAATAAGTTTTCAAAAGTGGTTCACCTGTTTGTGTTTTGTGTTTTACGATATATTAGTATATATTAGTATACTGCGAGTTTCCATACTAGATGTGAAGTGTATGATTAACAATTGTTCGCATGTTTGATACCAACCTTTTATTTTGAAATCGTGCATGAATTATTTTTTTTATTTCATTTTATTATTATTTTTTTTTTTTTTTGGGGGGGGGGGGGTTCTAATCAAATTTTATCACTAAGAATTTTTTTACTTGTACATTAACCTTAGCCTGCTAATGCGTTTCTCTACTGAGATTTAAGGTGCTATGGGACACCTCCATAATGTAAAGTACTTCCTATTGAAATCAACAATAATATAAAGTATAATTTTATAATTTTTTCTTTCTTAAATTTGTAACTTAACAACGTAACGCAACGGATTAGACAGGTAACTATGATACTGTAAGTAATGAGATTGAATCCCACTGGGGCTTTCATGATTTTTACCATTCCAAAAATTTTTTTAAACATATTTTTGGTAAAATATTGCAAAATTTGAAAATTCTACACCGGCGATATTATTTTGATTATACATGTAATGTACTTTTGTCCACATTAATACCGACAGGTGTCCTATACCACCTTTATATTATTGCAATAGTGGGGTTTTTAAGTTTTATATCATAGATATATCATGTCTTAAGAATACAGTAAGTCACATTAGATCCGCGAGTAACTTAATTCGTGTGACTTTCAAAGACAGGGGAAGTAAATCTGCAAATCTTGCGAAAAAGTCGGCATCTCAATACAGTTTTCCTACAAAGTTTAGAAACAGTTTTCAAGCAGCATTAAATGTTATACAATTGGTTATGTTTTATGTTTTAGCTAAAACGATCTAATATATATTTAAACTAACACCCTTTTCTGCTAAATCGCTTTAAGGGTTAAAAAAGATGCTATCTGAAAAAATATCAGCCTTAATCTAGCAATGTGTAAGTACCGAAATTAGAGGAAACAAGAAACATAGACATCCCAATGCTACAAATGTAACAGCACCTTGCGATCAAAGTTTGCGCTAATTCTTCGCAATAAAGTTCAGGAGCACTGCCCGCAAAGTCGTTGAGGGTTGTATCAAAATTTTTAGTCTAGTCCAAGGATAAGTTTTAATGCAGTGAACTCCAATGGCTTCATCAAGGACATTTTAGTCACCTCTTTATTAGTAATTCTAGGGTTGTAGAACCATGTACTGGTGTTCATGTTTACTCCTGCCATCTGTGAATGACTCGTACAAACCCTTTGTTTCGTAGGAATATCCGCCTTGCTCATTTTGGTAATGTTTGGATTTTACTGATTGGTATGAATCAGAATCACTACTACTTGACATTTTTCTTGTAAAATTTTTATTTCCGCTGATAAATAACCACTGTTTTCTAGTGCTGAAGGTAAATTCTTATTAATTTTATGGTTTGTATTTTTCGTCCAGGAGGGTTGTTGCCTTCTGATCTCAAAGACTTGTCCACGTTCCTGCAAACTACATGGATTGGAAAAATATAATCACTATTTTTCTTCTTAATTTTTGGCTTGGGATGTGAATGTTCGTTGGTTTCTTTATTTGGTGCAATCTCGTCTGAATTACAATCTATATTGGTTTGATTGGTGTTTTGACCTTTCTCGCGTTGGATTGCGGTATTCCTTTGTTGTAATGTTGGTAGCGCACTAACTTAGTATTTTTTTTTTTGCGATCTGCTTCTAAATTTGTATGTAGTCTGGCCCTTTCGCAGTCCACTTCAAAATAATAATAATGATAATATTTCCTTGCATTATATCACAATTACATAATAAGAACTTTTTAATAAAATGTGATACCTAGAAAGTATTCCTATTTAAAAGAATGTGCTAAATTTGAACATCACTGATTAACCTGTATGGAGATCCTCAGAATTTTGTAAAATTAAATAAATACTGCTAAAAAAACAGAGCAAAATATTAAATCCATCATTCGGGTACACATATTCATTATGCCTTGCGTCAAAGTTGATACTTTCCCTTTTAATTTCGTAATTTGATGACGGATAACTACTGTGGAATCATTTTTAGCTCACCTGAGCTGAAAGCTCAAGTGAGCTTTTCTCATCACTTTTTGTCCGGCGTCCGTCTGTCTGTCCGTCCGTCTGTCTCTCCGTAAATTTTTACATTTTCGACTTCTTCTCCAGAACCACTGGGCCGATTTCAACAAAACGTGGCACAAAGCATTCATAGGTGAAGGGAATTCAAGTTTGTAAAAATGAAGGGCCACGCTCTATTTCAAGGGAAGATAATTTAAAAACATTGAAAATTTGTTGGTATTTTTCGAAAATCTTCTCCTCAAAAACCATTTGGCCAGAAAAGCTGAAACTTGTGTGGAATCATCTTCAGGTATTGTAGATTTAAGTTTGTTTAAATCATGACCCCCAGGGGTAGGGTGGGGCCACATTGGGTAGGGGGGGGTCAAAATTTTACAGAGGAATATAAAGAGTAACTCTTTAAAAATCTTCTTTTCTGAAACTTCTCAGCCAGAAAAGCTGTAACTTGTGTGGAAGCATCCTCAGGTAGTGTAGATTCAGGTTTGTTCAAATCATGATCCCTGGGGGTAGGGTGGGGCTACAATGGGGGGCGGGCAAATTTTTACATAGGAATATATTGAGTAAATCTTTAAAAATCTTCTTCTCTGAAACTGATCAGCCAGCTGTTACCCATGTGGAAGCATTCTCATGTAGTGTAGATCCAAGTTTGTTCAAATCATGATCCCCGGGGGTAGGATGGGGCCACAATGGGGGGTCGAATTTTTACATAGGAATATATAGAGAAAAACCTTTAAAAATCTTCTTCTCAGAAAGCAATCAGGCAGAAAAGCTATTACTCGTGTGGAATTATCTTCAGATAGGGTAGATTAAAGTTTATTCAATTTATGATCCCTAGTGGTAGGATGGGGACACAATGGGGTGTCAAATTTTTACATAGGAATATATAGAGAAAAATCTTTTAAAATCTTTTAAATTCTTCTTCTCAGAAACAAATCAACCAGAAAAACTGAAATTTGTCTGAAAGCATCCTTGGTTAGGGTAGATTCGAGTTTGTTCAAATCATGATCCCTGGGTTTAGGGTGGGGCCACAGTGGGGGTCAAATTTTCACATCGGAATATATAGAGGAAAGTCTTTAAAAATCTTCTTCTCAGAAATCGTTCGGGCAGAAAAGTTGTAACTTGTGTGGAAGCATCCTCGGGTACAGAAGATTCAAGTTTGTTCAAATCATGATCTCCAGGGGGTAGGGTGGGGCCACAAGGG
>WFKH01010931.1:24501469-24518134 GCA_016163765.1 Magallana hongkongensis | reverse complement strand
TGTCAAAATCATAATCTTCAGGAGTAGGGTTGGGCCACATGGGGGGTCCAATTTTACAGAGGAAAACATTTAAATTATCCACAAAAACTTTAATGGTATTATATATGGTTTTACTTATATGCAAGCATTTTGGCATATTGTTGATTCTTTAAAATTGTTTAGACTTTGTCCCCTGGACAATTCTTGGGCCTCACAAGGGGTTCAAAGTTTGATGTAGGTTTATATTCTATATATAAATAGTTGTTTTAGTCTGACTCTCGAGAACTACATTGCTTAATATGTAATATGACTGTAAAATCATCCTGTTTATACAAAGGGGGTCAATGATAAACATAAGAATATGCAGGGGATTTTTTTTTTATACAGGATCTATTATACGACATTGTTCAAATATTTTGTCTATGACTCCATAAAGCTGCATAATTTTATTGTGTCTATTGTTGCTCAGGTGAGCGATGTGGCCCATGGGCCTCTTGGTATTCATGGGGGTCATTGTTTGTGGGTAGCTGAAATTTCCTGGTTCATGGGAACGTAATTTCCTTGGTAGCAAGTTCGAGATAATTTAAATAAATATTAAACAAATGCTTGTATATACGTTCGTGGGGATATAAATTCGTGGGCAAGGGTTACCCACGAAAGCCACGAACATTGGTCCTCCACGAAAAATGTTGATTCCACAGTATATTTTAATAAGTCAATATTTTCCAGTCAAATATTGTATATGATTGACTATAGACTGACATTTGTTTTGATAAAATATAATGAAATTCTAATTTAAGTTTAATTACGTCATTGTTTTAAAGTCTAAAAATGATAATCTTTAATGAATTATACATTGTAAATCATAAAATCATAAATTTATTCTTAAACGGTTTGATTTATTTTTATTTATATATATCCATTATGTTTATGTTCAAAGAAAATTATTTAATATCTACTAACTCCAGCACAAAAAGCTGACGCCTGAGCACAAGATTATTCCAGCCACAATGAAGAAAAATGGTAGCCATCTAAATGCCGAATATTCTGTTGAAACAATTAAAAAGGAAAAATAATGTGCAACAAAAGGAGATAAATGGAACATTTCTTTCCGAATAATTCACTTAGAAAATGATAATCACAGACTATGATAAGTCTTGCAAATGATGTCATACATAAATTCAGACATTAAGCTTTGCGATTCGGGCGGAAAGACGTTTTTGACAGTTTTGTAGATACATAGGGAGGTGTTTTATGAAAATGTTAATGTTTATAATCAAATACCAACCGACATTGGATTTTCTCAGCATTTTTTATTTTTCTTCTTAGTTACTAATTTTCTTTGGGTAACAGTTATTCTATTTTAAATTGAGTACCTCGATGTGACAACAGGTCTACAAACACCAGTTTAATCATAATAATATTTCAAATTTACCAAATGAGGGTCTTAAACTTCAGTAACCAATATTTTTTCTTTGCTTAAACTCTTTTAGACAAGCCTTGGAAAATAAAAGATGAATACACTACGAAGAATGCGATATCAATTAGAATCCACTGTTTTACATACACAACCATTTACAAATAATGAAAATAACAGTTTAATTTATTTAAGGAATACGGAATCATTAATTGAGTATTATGAGATAATAATTTTGGTCGAGGCGTGGTCAAATCCAATGAAGCCCGAAGGGCTTTATGATAGGTTTGACCACGCTCCGACCGAAATTATCACCTCATATTTTTCAAAGAATGATTCCTTATTACTGATATTTATATTATTGTTAGCAGTTGTACGATTGAATATTAGAATATTGACATATTTATGTGATTTTCATTTCTTTTAATTATGCAAACCCCGCTTGCACTCCAACAATACGTCATTTGAATTTATTGGACTATAAAAACAAAATTGATTCGTAGTGTTATCACAGACAAAGACACTAAAAAATGTAAATATTAGATTCTCTTCAGAATATAGAAGTACTCGATTGCAAATATACAGTGGACAAAGAAGCAGACATGTTTGCAGTTAGTCTTGACAGAAAGTAGAATTAATTGAAAACAAGCATGATGGTTAAACCATATTTCTTATTCAACTTTTGTCCTGAGTAGCGAAGCACACCTCGTTAATTATTTCTCTAATTTTTTTTTCCGGAAATTACTCTTATTATGCCTGGCTTTTTCGAAGGGATTATCAAAATATATTCATTTGACATTTTTCAGTGCCTTTGTCCATGATATACCAACAGTTCTACAATTGGTTGTATAGTTTAATAGTGATCGAATCTCTTTTGAATTTTTTTTTGTGGGGGGGGGGGGTATTGGATTCGATCACGTTATCAACCCAATTTATATTACCATACATGTCAAAGAATGGTTTTTTATTTTTTAAGTAGAAACGAAAGTATCTTTTTTTGAAGCTTAATATGTACTTGCTCATACCCGTCACATTTTGTTGATTTTTCCTAGATCTGTTACATCTCTCAGACTTGGTTTGGTTGAGGAGTGTCGTATTTGGCTCACACCAGCAAACATGGTCACAGTAATAGTGTTTAGGGCAGTCGCATATCTCACCGCAACGACGCCCATAGTAGTTTTCTGGGCTTTTGGAAGAGCAATTTAATCCAAAATATCGAGATCTGCATTCTAATAAATTGAAATTCAGGAAAGGATTCATCTGCAATTTGAGGGAACATACGAATTTCTGAATTAATTTGGTGGCGGGAGATGCAGAATTTACAACATGACAGCTGTAAATTTTGTATAAACTTCAACCAGTTTACTCAAAACCTACAACATGGTACATCCACAATTAATTTCAAACATATTCATAATTTGTACTTTTAACATTTTAGATTAAAATCTTACCAACACATTTGTTTAACTTTTCTTTATAATCTTTACAGCATCGAGACAAATTGGTATTATAAATAAAAAAAAAAGAAATCATATGCTCTAAAATATTGAATTCAAGGAAGACACATTAAAAATTCACTCTTACATAAGGTTCCTGCAGATGTTTTCTCCCTCTAAACCAATTGATATTTCCATAAAAATTTCTAAAATTAAGACACAAGAAATTGTCACATAACTCAAATTAGGCAACATTTTTACTTCATATTATCAGCCAGATAAAGATGTTTTCCATCTTATACTGTATTTTCATTTCCCATGTGTAATTTTATAAGGAAGGAAAAATTATGACGTAAGATTATTTGTGTTTTTTGATTAATTATGATTTTGGGATTTATATTATGTACTTAAAAACATTGGTAAATATGATGCAAAATTTAAGTATAAATATAAAAGAATAAGGAAATACCAAATAGTTGACGACATAATGCAGTTTAATTCATTTTCTGGGATCACATTTTTTGATATTGTTTGTTTGTACAAAAAACCAACTATATGATGCGACTGATTTCAACTGGTATAAATGTAGTTTTACGATATATTTAGGGTCAGTTAAAATGAATAACAATAAACAGATTTTAATTTTAGGAAAACTTGATATTTCGAAACATATATGCAATGGAATTATTAATTTCAAACTCGCATTTCTATTCAGTCATAGAGATGTAATATAAACACAGGTAGTCACTATCAGCTGACCAAGAACAAATGATTTCATAAATCGTAACTTATATGAAATTTCGGTCTGGGGCTATTATTCGATTGCCTTTTTTCTGTAAATAAGAGTTTTTTCTTAATACATGGTTAGCGTTCGTGCAATCGTTGCGTATTGTAGAAATTTTTAAGGAGGCTGGGGGACAAATTATCCATCAGATCTGCCTTAAACTTTTGAATATAATATTTTTGGTCGTAAACAATTGTTTAGTAAAGAATAAATACAAATATTATAGCTTCAAAGTTTGAAGTGTCCTATATCTTTATATAGAGATTTTCGTCTAAAAGAGGTTAATATATTCTAAATGTGACCACGTCAACCATTTATCCTCTTAATTTGAACTTTTCATAAAACGAAAAATACGAATGCAGAATTTTTAGCCAACAAGGGGTCATAAGTTATGTTGTCAGTACATTCCCAATGCTGTGACCTCATTGCATTTTTCTCTTTTATGCACTATAATCTAAATAATCTTAGGCTTGATGCTTGAATCAATATGTACAAAAATAGAACATTTCCATATTCTAACCAAAACTCAAACTTCTCTTTAAAAATGCACGGAATGCGTTTTATGTGGTGTATTGTTTTGGGATGTACACTGTGGGCATCAGAATCCAATGCAGAATTACATGCCGGTTTTTTACACGCGATATTGTAACGTAATATGATTTCATAACATAATATTATTACTGTGCATAAATATTTATAAGATTTGTCATTTTGATTATTTTCAGCATATAAAGGAAACTTTAACACTCAGAGAATCTTGATCTTTCACTCCATGAATAAATCTTGAAAAGTCTCAAGCGAACTAAAAGTACTGTATCTTTAATGTTTACTCAGACTATCAAAAAAGTACACGTGACCTGTTAAAATTACAAATTGCAATGGCTAAGAATGAATGCAAATCTCAAACATGACTTTTACTCTATGGTCTGTGACTATATATAGAAATTATATTCAACTACTATTCTCTTTTGAGAAGTGGACAGGCATAGCCTTCGTCCGATATTCTTGATATTAGTGAACTACAGTAACTATTAAAATCTTTAATGCTTATTATACCTTATATACTTGCTATAAGGTTAAACATTCACAATATTCTTCAGTGCAGTGGTATATATTTAAAGATATGTCACTTCTAATAATAAAAACAGATTCATCGCGTATATCAGTAATTAATAAAATAAAAACTGGAACAATAACTTGTAGAGATTTTTTTTGTAATGGAATCTAGTACTGTATAGGTATATTATCATTTACATCTTGACAAAAACCGGATTTCTCAATCTTAAAGATAATATTTTTAAAATATTATCTTTAATATATATTATCTAATAGTAGTATGATCTGTTACCAAAGACCAGTATTACAAAATAATAAAACTGCAAAGAATGAATCTAAAATTCATGCATCACAAATGTTTACTCTTATATAGTTTGTTACTATTGATGATATGAAATGAAATATATACTACAAACTAAGTTCCATAATGCATTACCTCTCTTTTGTCTGGTTTTGAAAAAGTTTAAAATGTTTATAGATGTTTTATTATTGGTGACAAAAATAAAAATACATGTACCTGTGATCGGAATCTACATGTTTTCATTCTTTCGTATAATGAATATACATTTAATCTTATCTACAGTCATTGAAGAGTTTATTAAAAACACATCAAAATTTTCAGTCTCTATATATTTAACCACGTTTTTATCCCCTTTTTTATTGTTAGTGTATCTTACATCGAAGTTTCACACCCAGCATGCGGGTACAATCTAGCACCGCTCTAACCTACAGAAACAATGTTCATTACGTCATCATTGTCACAGTGCCATCTGGGCATTAAGTGCTCGCCGTACCCAGGTAGCTGTTTTTTCGTTTTTAATTGTGTTTTTGTTGTTTGCTTTTGCGATTGTTTTATTTTATATTTAATTTCTGCTAATCTATACTCGCCCAACCCAGGTAGCTAAAAATTGCTTGTTTTTTTTTGTTTTTAATTGTGTTTTTGTTGTTTGCTTTTGCTTTTTTTTTTATATTTAATTTCTACTTATTTATTTTTTTTTGTGGGGGAGGGGGGTTCTGCATACCCTTATAATATAGCAAAATAACCGATCTTAATTAAAATCATTTTTAATATTAATGAAATCATCTCGTTTGGTAGGACATTTGAATTAGAAAAACAACGGAACATGCATGGACTACGTCAATTTCTACGCCGGTGCCTCCACTGGATCTCTAAAGATCAACACCCAGCCGTACTGCGACAGGTCTGGTCCCCATAACGCAGTTCCAGCTTCACCTCAATAACCTTAGAATTAGTCATAGATGTAGCGCCTGCTACAGTGGCTTCGACATCTTTTTTGCAGCCTTCACAAATGGTAAGAAATTTATAATTTTCTTTTTTAAAATCAAAATTTTTTTTAACATATTACCTGATATGTATTAGGGTTATGACTGTAAGATACAAATATAATCGAATATGTAAATAAAATCGTGTATTAATGATACAATTTGCATATAATAAGAGTTTATAAGTGGATCTTGTCTGGTTTTTTTTGCAAAGTTTCATGTAATTTTTGATAATCATTTGAGACTATTCCGTAAAACTTTATTTAATGCTTGTCTTCGTTTTTTATTTTAAAATTATACATATACATTTAGGTTAGCTGATCGTTTAAAAAGAGATTTATGTGTCTTGGTTTTGTCCCAACGTATAGCGCCATGTGCCACCGATTACTTTAGCTGTAGTAATTGATTGTGCATTGACAAATTTCTGCGATGTGACAGTTTTAATCAATATGGGAACGAATCAGTTGAAACTGCTTGTACAGGTATATAAAAAGTTATTCATATCTATATACTAGTATTTACATTTTCCAATGTCTTTGTGATAACACCACGAATCAAATTTGTAATTTATAGTTCAATAATTTCAATAATGACGCAAATAACGTACTATTTTGGGATGCAATCGGGGTTTGCATAATTATACGTACAAATGTCATTAATGAATATTAAATCGTACAATTGCTGAAATTTATACGATTATAATTAATATGGGATCATTCTTTGAGTATTATGAAGTGATCATTTCGGTCAGGTCGTGATCAAATCTATAGAATTTGATCATGCCCCGACCAGAATGATCACCTTAAATACTCAAAAAATTATTCCTTATTTCTTAATTTAAAACAGCATCTTTAGCAAATTATAGACTGATCTTATTTAAATTTGTATGATAAAACCAATGAAACCAAAGGAACTTCATTTTCAAAATACCTATAACTATACACTGTCAGAAGAAACTTAAATTTGTTGTTTGTTTGATTGATTGCCTGACTGCTTTGCAGCGGAAGAACTTGGGATCGTTGACGACAACTCTGCTCTGATTTATATTCTGGCATTCGGACTTGGTTCCCTTGTTGTAATCAGAGTCATCATTGGAGTTTTAGTCTACAGACACTACAAATGGAAACGATTTTTGAACGAGCCCATGCCCAGGGAACATTACACAATTACTTTACGAAACTATCCTGTAACCAAGAAATATTAAAAAGAAGGTTACCAATCTTACGCATACATAAACTTCGCTTCCGAACCTCCTTCGCGCATGTCTAACGATTTTGAGAGGGATGAAGATCTTGACGTCGGATTACGACCCACGACGCCGTCTTCCTCCGCCTTCAAGAAAAATCACCTACAAGTTCCTGGGGCAAAATCAGGAAAATAAATATGAATGTAAATGAATGAGCAAGCAATTGTTAAATGCAGTTGTATTGAGTTATAATCCCCCTTCTCCTTCTCTACATCCCAACATTTAATTGTGTCTATAAAAAAAAAAAAACTTATATATATATATGCTGCACGCCTTTGGGTAAAAGGTGCGCAGTGACCTTAAACCATGTTTCTAGGTCTAAGGTTAGGGTAAAAGCAGAATTATAAATAAAATTCTTGTCCAGAGCATAACTTCTCTCCCCTCGGTCCAATCTAGCTCATACTTCTTTCACGTATTGTCTACGGTCATAAGGTGTGCAGTGACCTCGAATAAAGTTTGTAGGTCAAGGGTCAAGGTCATATCGGACTGTGGAAAAATCCTTTTTTCAGAGCATATATACTTTCCACTTAGCCCTATTTGGCTCATTCTTTAAAAAAAACAGAGCTTATGAATAACGGGTGAATATGAATAGCTTTTCGGTTAATTGCGTGCAGTGAATTACTAGTGCTGAAACGAATGTTCGATTATTCGCGAATGAATAGTAAATTTCTGATATTCGAATGGATATTTAGTATTCAAATATTCGGTCACATGTTTTTAACGCCCGTATGCAGCGCTGTAAACTATACAGTATCGTGTTATTTCATTACGATTGAAAAGAGAAGCTGGGTTTGGGAACATTTTACTCTAAACGAAAGTAAAGGCAATGCCATTTGCAAACTCTGTCCAGTTGGTACAAGTAGCATTACAAGGAAAGGCGCAACCTTATCAATTATCTAAAAGGCAAACAGCTATCGGCCTCATGATATTAGTTATTTTATCTATCGTAAATTCAAAATTCTGATCTACGACTGTCATACTTGTTTACATTGAATGAAAAAGCAGGGTTTACATCGGATGGAGACGAACATTCCCGAAACTAATATTAATAATGTATTAATAGCAGAAATATTGAAATAATTTGGTAAATATTGTTGAACGAGTGCATGTGAGTTATGGAGTGATAATATCAAAAGGTACATCGAAAGGTTTTTTAAAGATACAACTTCGATAAAAAATTTTCAACGAGACGCGTCCGGAATCAAGGTCGTTATTGGTTTTATCAAACGCTATAAACAAACATGGCGGAAAGCATTGGATTGATTACGTATCGGTCTTAGGAGTCAGGACTGCAGTATTATATTAAAGAAGTAATAAATCTTTTGATTGTAGTTGATCTAGATGTTATTTTATTTTTAATTATCATTTGCATAAAAATAAAATGTGCCCCTAATTAAATACATTAAGTCAAGCTGACGTGTTTATGCAGTCTACACATGCAATTACATAGTCATATAAGCTGTCAAACATAAATACTAATTTGTAGATGACGTCTACGAATATTCGAATACGGATAGAATAGCAGTTACGAATATTCGTATATTGATTTATGGTATTCGTTTCAGCTCTAGTAAGGACTATAAAGAAAAGAGTGATATGTGCGTAGGTAGGTGTTAAATAATACTGTACATTGAAATATAATTTGTTATAATCATTCTGAAATATTGAAATAATTTTGTAAATATTGTTGAGCGAGTGCGTGTGAGTTATGGAGTGATAATATCAAAAGGTACATCGAAAGATTTTTTAAAGATACAACTTCGATAAAAAAGGTAATCCAATATTTGTTGATTTAAGTTGTGTTTAACACATTTTAAGCTATGTAAGGGGAAATGACACTAATGTTTTTAAAACAGTTGATAGAGAGTAGTGTGAGTTGAAATCGCTGAATTCAATGAAAAACTGATAAAACCGTACATAGGAAAAAATTTTTTACCTAGCAAGATAAACATTTCTTTGCAGATTTCGATTTGAGATATAATGAATTACAAATGTACCAATTTTTAATGAGTTTGAACCATTACTTCAAAAGTTATAGAGGTTTTATGTTGTCAAACTATAGTTATTCATGGTTGAAAAATTGCATCAAAATGCACTCGAAATGTGATAGCTTTCATACTGGCAAGTTTAAATGGCCTTAAAATGTTAAAATATATAAAATAAAGGATTGCAATTAATTTCTTTAAAGAATTGCTTCATTACATAGAAATAAGTAAAAAAAAATGTGATGTTTGATTAGAGAGCAGACGTCGCTATAATTGCCCTAATAGTGTACCTGTATTAGCTCCAACAGCATGAACAAAATATTGCAACATACCAATATTTAAGTTCAATTTGAATGTTTACATATTAATCTTCAAATTTAAAAAACACATTACACGGATTTAACTATAAAAACATCAAGGGTGGATAAACCTTAAAGGTTACTAAAGGTGTCTCTTATAGTAAATTGTATTTAAAATTAATGATAAATTGATATGACATGCACAAACCTTGGTTTGGTCGTGTGACAATGCTACCGGTTACTATGAGAAAATGAAGTTTAAAAAATAACAGATGTAAGCCAACTGACGTGAAAGAAATTAAACAGTAAGTAAAACTTTTACTTGTGACTACTGCGTCGGTTGAAGTTGGACATGACCCCGCAATATACGATGACGTAACATTCTCTGACAAGGAACTGTCATTTTTCAAACTTAAATTGCTGTATTCTAATCTTTTAAAGCATTCACACTTTCGATGGCAGAATTCTGTTTCATCACAGTTACAAGTATTACGGCATTTTATGCCGTAAGAGTTTTTATTTCACATGTTTGAAGGCAGTTCACTCCAATAAAGTCGGGACTGCATACTGGCAATATCAAAAAAGTTAAGAAGTTTACTTGTCTAATTTAAAAAAAAACCAACCATATTTCTTTCTTTAGAATTTCTCTCATTATATTTTGTTTCGCAAAATGAATTTACTTGATTTAGCAAAATGCTAATATATAAAAAGAATATTGCCGTGTATATGTAAATGATTTCATTTCATCTAGATGTGCTATGTAAACCCATGCCTACCTACACATTTATTATTCTTTTCTTCATAATCTTTACAGCATCTTGAACTATTTCTAGAAGTACATACAAGACAGCTTGTATAAATTAAATGTACGTAAATTTAACTCTAAATTTCCTAGTAAATGTATAATTTTGAATCCACAACAATCCCCATTCATTCCATTGTAATATTTGTCAGAAGCTAGGTGGCTAACATGGATTATTAAGAAATTTTAAGATGCCTAGCCTAGCTTAAGTAAATTATCAAAAGAATATTTGAAGTGATTGTTAACGGGAAAATGTTCTTCAAGATTGAGTAAAAAAGAAAAAACAAAATCAACGGATGAAAAGACAATTAAATCCGAATTAGTTGAGAAAAAGCTAAACAGTAAAACTACTTAAAGCTGCTTGGTCCGATTTTAAATAATTGTTTATATGCTGTAAAACGGTTGTTATATTTAGTATGTATATAATAAATGCATTCAAATAGTTTACCCGATCATTTAAGCAATATTCCAATGGGAAAATCATATAAAAAGGTTATTTACAAAACAAACTTTACATAAAAGGGTAACGCGTTATATTTCGCTTCATATTACAAATCGCCCCAAATGTCGAGTCTGGTATGATTGTATTACGACTTTGGCATTCGCTATAAATGATGGAAATCGGCTTTTAAAAATGTTTTAGCAAATAAAAAAAAACATATGTACATTTTTTCACCAATCTTTCTGACGTTTGTTGTGTTTACAATCGATGTATACATGTGTAATGCGCAGTGGGATTAATAAACCGAAGCAACTTAGAACGAAAACAAAACGGTTCCTTTTTCATAACTCATCCATGATGCATTAAATTTGTTTAATTTGGACTTTTTACATACAAAATTGATTTTTATTTACTTCGAATATTTCTATCTTTCAAAGGCCGATTTTTCTGCTGTAAATAGTTGACAGTTTATAACTTTTTAAGATAATTAGTTTGTATGAAAAAAATTTTGAAACTGTAATAAAAAAAAATCGGACAAAATAGCTTTAAAAATTTCTTTTACTTTAAATAATTATGTAGGCTCTTACCTATTATTCTCATTATAAATACAAATGTGCTCTCCTGTAAGACCGCAGGAAGACATAACATGGACAAACATAAACAAAACAAAGCTCACAACATTCATGACTTTTAAAACACCACAAAAACTATATCGATACTTTGTTATCTTTAATAATATATGCATAAACTTCCTATACCTAACAATTATTTGCTATAATTTTTTTTTAATATTGAAATAAGGAAATGATTTTAACCCTATTTCAAATATATATATATACCCCAAAATTTTAATTCAGTTTATTTACTTTCAAACAACAGTTACTATGAGAGTGAAATATTTTCAATTTTTTGATGATTCTACGTTTATGAATACTGTTATGCATTTCGGTATAACAATAATTTTTAGTGCTCATTTTTATGTAATAGAAAAATCTACAATCGACAAAAATACCCCAGTGTAAATGGTTGAACTAAAACAGAAATGAAATGAAATAATTTAAAATAAAAAAATAAAAATCAGGAACAACACATGGCATTGATGAATAAAATAAATGATTATAAATGTGCATATATTAGTGCATTAAAATATATGCAAATGAGAGTCTTTTTTAACAAATTGCTAATTTTGATAAAAAATGTACTTATTAAATGGTTTTGCCATGATGAAGGTGAATGAGTTGTAATGGTCTCTTTTGAGATTTGTGGTTTTTTTAATACGTTTATTTAATACAAACGCATGAATCAATAAATTGCACGATCAGATGTTGCAAAAAATTTTTTTTATTATTTTTTCAACAGTGAAACACTTCAATAATTTACCAATAGAATAATATTGCATAATATTTACAGGTGTTTTTGTAATGGTGGTGTTATTGTAGGGAGATAAATACAACAACTCCAACGAAGGGTTCTTGAATCTATTACTTTATATATAAAGCTCTGAAATATTTAACAATACATATATCACAATAAGTAATTGATCAATATCACATCATCATAAAAATAAAAAAGATCACACATAATATATCATTGCATTGTATAAGATTCAAAACATCCATTTCAGGATTTTGCCAAGCACAGTTTACAATCAAGAGTTATTCCCCTTAACACAGTGCTAACTGTTATCTAAAGAGTTCAATAATATTTATCCTGTGTTATTATTAATTTAGATAGTTATCAATGTTTTAATAAATAAAACATATTAAACTTAACTTAGCAACTTAGCAATCAGTGTCAAATCTGATATTTATATAATTATACATATATATGCATACCTATGTGTGGCACAAAGCTTTGATCAGAATCTGTATGCTCCTTATATATTCATCAGGGATGTTATCTATATGTGTACAATAATACCCCTGTAGCTACATTTAGTTGATATGGCTTAGATCAGGTAAAATAACTGTTATTAGTATTACTCAAACACTAAGTTTTCACTCTTGATAATTTACATTTAAATAGATATACATTTCACTATATGATTTACTTATTTAGTAAATATAATATGCTTCATTAATAAGCAGTAATATAGATAGCATAAAATATAAAACAATTACATACGGTCTATAGATTTCTTCTGAATGTTATAAACACATCTGGTCAGTAAGGTGATCAGATCAAAAAGGACAAAGCAAAGAGAGGGAATTTAAAGAACCAATGAAATTGAGAATTCAAAAATAGATTTGACCATGTGATATATAATTAACTAAAACAGGTTTAACACTGACCATAAAGACCATTGTGATGTCATACTATATAAATAACCATGTAATGTAGCTATTTACATACTGTTAGGTTGTACATAAAATTGTTTATATTGACAACGTTTATAGTAAATATCATAAACTTATAATTATATAGAACTATTAATTAATAATTTCATGATAATGAAATTATGACTCAATTACTATAAAATATCACCCTATCACATTATTTTTACAGAATGGTTCCACGTTCGTTATAATCGCGTATGTGAATTTACTTAACACTTTTGTCAAACATGATACAAATATTTCGCATTATTACACCTACAAATGCTATTTCATGTAGTGTTTCCAAAAGACTTAGACAACTAAATCTTCACGGACATAGAAGCATTGAGAATGAAATAATATAATGTACATGTATACAATACTAAGCTTACATTGAACTCCATGGTGAAATTAATTTGAGCAAAAGTCATTACTTTCTTACCATGCATAATTTTATTACGATCAAATATTGTGACTTGTTTTACAATGAAAAACTTTACACAACATTAACAGATTGATATCCATCATTGATAATCCAAATATTGTAACTTGTCTAACAATGAACAAATTTACTTTGTAAAAGTATTCAATAATTATTCTTTGATTTTTCGAACTATTCCTCACATTATGGCTGAAAGCATTGCAAACTAACTTTAAGGGCTATTCATGACAGCAATCAAAGGTGCTTAACTGTGCTGACACACGATGCAATGACACTCGAGCCAATCTGTTCAAAAACATTAAGTTTTTATTAAAATCGTTCGTTTCGACCACTCAAATAAAGTAAACAAAACTTGAAATTCGATTGATAAAAAATTATATCCGAATTTCAATTGACTTACGGATCAAAATAACGACATTGCATTTAAACGATCCTAAATGTCATCAATGGTTTTGATGTTTTTTTTCTCAGATTTTAATAAAGTTGTATATCATTTAACATTAACAATTTGACATTGCTTTCCGGATATCAAAAGGTTTTTATTTGTCACAGATCGTAAGTTAGCACTTACCCTGTTATAAGCCACCTGTTTTCATAAGTATTAGTACAAAATAATTCCTGATAGTTAATAGTATTTATTTTTCCTAATAGTTGCTTCTCCAGGGAATATCTCTATTCTCTAATAACAATTTAATGAGCCATAACAGCTCTTTCAATTTTTTCCCACGTTCAATATCAATACTTTCTATCCAATATCTCGATGCCTCTCTGTGTCTGCCTGTCTCTCTCGTATATGAAAAAATAACATTTCAAGGCCTGTATGACAAGAATTAATGCAGCACCACACATTCAATAATAAAATTTGCTGTATATAACTAATATTATCAGTATCTGCAGAGCTGTTGTTTAACGAGCTTATTGACAATAACAGTTTTAATTTTGGGGAAACAATTATTCACTATACTTTGAACACCGCCTATGGAAATATTTGAAACAAAGCAACGTTCTAGAGAATAGACTATTTTTGAACGAAACTAAAACAAGTCTGGTTTTATGTATTAGCAGAAGTCGTACCAGTCTATGCGTCAAAGACGAAAGTATCTGGCTAGAAATATTCAAGGATGATTCATCCAAATCCTTTCCTGTAAAAAAAAAACATATCAGTAAAAAAAAGGACACCGATTGTTGCTCGCAACGTGTTTTAAATGTAATCCTTTGCAAACCCTCTCATATTTTAAGACGAGTGCTGCGGTTCTAAAAATAAATTTAAAGAGAGTTCAAGTGACCTTTTGAAAATGATTGTCAGCATGCGATGGTCTAGTAATATCAAGGGTAAATGAAATAAAACTTAAATGGTACCGTGTGTCAGTAAGTTATGTTCAACTAATCTAACTTCCTTATTCATATCAATAAGATATTAACAAATATTTTGTATAAATTAATAATAATGTTAATATTAAAATGTTTTTTTAAAGATGTTTTGAGTCATGGTTGTAATTCATGTTATAATACTGAGTACATGGATCAGAATTGGGGAGAAGTGACTTCAAAGAGCATTTGAATCCACTCTTTCAGGACTCTTGAAAGTTAAGAGTATTAACTTGGTTTCAGCTTTCACTCTACAAGGAAAAGCTGTAGGTTTTTAACTAAAATTCCACGAGAATCATTAAAGATCACCAAATATTGATTGATTAATATAGTTTCCTATATATAGGAAACTCTGTACACTCTATACATTTCTATATCTGTTTGATGATGATTTTTGAGCGAAAGTTTTTTTAAAAAAAAACCCTTTCTTTGTAATTAGAAAGTAAGTAAGTACTTATCCTACTCCAAAACATCTGTTTTTCATTAGTATTCAATCAAACAATTCCTGGTGATGATTTTTTAAAAAGTTTTTTTTCCTTTGACGCTTTTCTAACCAAAATCTCATGACAAATGTTAAGCTTCACAGACGTAAAAATCTAAATGTTTTGTTGGATTTACATTAATGGATTACAAACCATACAAACACATACATTCATCAGTGCTTTTACTTATTTGCCACTTTGCAAGCATGGTAAAAGAAACATAGAAATTAACTTTTACTAACAAATACTATACGACATTAAGAGAACGTGTGATTTTTAAAATTGCATTCAAAATTTTAATTCTTCAGTTATATCATTCATTTTCAAATACAGTAAATTCATTTATAACGAACATAGGTATAACGCAATCACTGATTTACATTTTTACCAAATCCTTGTAAGAGTTAACAATTATAACGAGCTCAGATATAGGGAATTTACTTTGAGTCATATAGAAGTAATATAACAAAATTTATCTTTTTATATCGGACTGTTTTTTTTTAATAGTTTTTAATGACTCTATTGACTCAATTTTTTAAACAGTCTATCAAACATGAATCCTCTGAATCAAACTCTGAAAATTTATCGAATTAGTTAAACGTTAAACGAACTTAATTAATTACAAATCTAACTATGCTTAACACAGGTCCATAGGAATTCGTTATATGAGAGCTATTATAGTGTAATATTATTACTTTACTCGGCAAACACAATGAACATCTTGTGAGAAAATTATATGACTAAAATGACATTAGCGATCTATATACACAGTACGTATGTGCAATTTGTTTTACAACAATTGCTATATCTTGTATTTTTTTAAAATTGCTTTTTTCATTCTCTATTTCAGGTCTGTAAATCGATCAATATTAAGAACCAGGTTCAAAGCTACCTGACAATCAAATATTCTATTTCTAAGAATATTTTGAAGAAAACGAATATTTTCTATTCTCTTTACATTTACCGCTGGTGTTCCTGTATGGTTGAATGTACCGCAAGAATCCCATGTTGAGAGTTAAATAAAAGACATGCTTTGTTTCTTTAAAGTTAAATAAATTCAAGCCACATTCGGAAAATTTAATATAGTTTAAACAGATGATTGTATTTTCGATATTCTTACGATGTCATTATATCTTTTGGTTTGATATACTCCGTAGTCGTCATTTCAAATACTATTATAATTGATAATTTATTAACTAAAATTAAAACATTTTCAGACTATGAAAAAAGTAATTTAGATTGTGTGTTTTTTTCTTGTATCAACTGTCCTTAAAATTCAACAAAATTTTGACCCTCATAATAATCAGCAAAGTCATAAACATTATCAT
>WFKH01010931.1:24482681-24496689 GCA_016163765.1 Magallana hongkongensis | reverse complement strand
CTACTACTACTACTACTTCTACTATCATTACTACTTCTACTACTACTACTACTACTACTACTATAATTACTACTACTACTACTATTACTACTACTACTACTACTACTACTATTACTACTACTACTACTACTTTTACTACTACAGTAACTACTACTATTACTACTACTACTACATGTACTACAACTACTACTACCACTTCTACTCCTACTACTACTTCTACTACTAATACAACAATATTCCATCTTTTATATTATCTACAAGTGTGATAGAACATACATGTACATTGATTTACAATGATTATATGTACAATATAAAATCAAACGATTATTTGTCGATTGGTATCATTTTTGAATATTGAAAAGTGATGTTACCAACACCAACAGTTTTAAAAAAAATATTTAATGCATTTACAACATTAAGTAATATGAGAACCACACTTTCTTTTTTACATATTCTGAATTTTTCAAGACAAGTAATTTTGAAGACATAGTTGCAATCAAACCTGTTGTTTGAGCATATTTTGACTTTTTGCAAACCATAGGCCGCCTCTGTTGAAAGGAGAAGGAAAATCTAAATTGTAAAGAAAAATAATATATTCAAACTGTTTTTTTCTTTCATGTACATCGCTTACAATTATATTATTTATGTTGATATGTGAAATTTCCAAAAGTCAAAAAAATCGTACAGTAGATAAAAAATCAAATGATGCAATAGTAATGTAATGACAAATTAAATACAGGGCGCGTGTAATTATGCGTATTATATAAATAATCTGAAATGATATACTGTTTTGAAAAAAGTCCTGACTACGGAAAATTTCACAATGTAAAACTGAAATAAACATCATATAGATTATCTCAACTTTACGTATTAAAATAGAGACGTTATTATCATACTTCGTATCCTAATTTCCATTAAAGAAGCATCGTTTATAATATGCCACGGAAACATTTATAATTATTTCTTTCCTATTCAGTGGTTTATTTAAATAGTCATCTCTTTTTTAAGAGTTATGAACGCTTCTTGGTTTATTTTAATTTATTTGATATCAACCAAATTTAGAGATGTCCGACATTATATTTAAATAAACATAATGATTAAATATTCGAAAGTTGTATGTAAATTTACATTCGGTTTTAAACAAAAAGTCACCTTCCTTACAAATAATTAACGCAAACGTTTAAAGATTATACAATGTAAATTAATCTAAATTTTTAAACAAAAAGTGGCATCCGAGCGAATCAATATTTGATATGAAATATTTGATCTTTGAGGGTCTTCTTATTTATTTTCTGAACATATCGCAACAAAATCAAAGTTATTTAAGTACACCCAAGTTACCTTCATTTCATCGATGTTATAAAACACGCATTTCCAAATCATAGTATCTAAAAAACGTTTGTTGTTTTTAATTGTGTGTTTTATGAAACCATCTACAAATAAATCACATGCGACGCGAATTTTAAATACAAGGGTTGTCTCTCTTACCCTGATTGACTTCGATTGTTTGAGAATATGTATAGGCACAAATTTTACATTCTTAAATTGGAAAAGCAACTGTCTTATTTATATCGGTATATCATTAAGACTTTGTAATGTTCAGACGGACGGGTGTTGCTAAAACGCGGAACGGAAAACGGAACGGAAAACGGAAAAAATAATATAAAGTTTATAGCTAAAAAGGGTATAGACTAGAAAGAAACGATTTAATTTGTATCATTTGTTCATATTTAACGAATGGTTATTAGCACAAGGTTTTTTCAATTGTTAGATTATTAGCACAAGGTTGTTTTAATTGATGCCCATAGCATTGCATTCAATTTGCTTTAGTTGTGTACCAAACGGGAAAAAATGAAATGACACAACACACATTGTGATGAAATGTTTAGAGTAAATTAGCTGTACTTTTTTCTTCTATGGTATTGCTGGCTTAACAGTGTAGCACAGTTAGATAATGTGTTTGGTGCGTTTTTACGAATATTATTTTATTTCGAATATGATGTATTCGATATATATACGATATACATGTATAGTATCATTAAGATCAAAAACACGACTGGCGACATCCATGATCATCTTTCTGAAGTCTTGCTGCATCATCCGTTTGCGAACGCGTCCCACTGTTTAAAATAACATTTAACAGAAAACAGCATCATTTTATTGGATCATTGAAGTTGCAGATGTGTCATATTGTAAATTTTGAATTTACTGAGTGGCAGAATATACAAAACTTACAACATAACAACTTGTAAATTTCGTATTTACAGCCTTTCTGTAAATTCAACAACAGATGTCTTGTCGTGTCTTAATTCATTCTTCCAATATCGGCTTTCGTTGTCTAAATATTCTTCCGTTTAAGAATACAGAGTACTAGTATATTTAGCAATGCACTTTTGGTTTGCCTTAGCGGTTGTATGTTGTACATACATATGATCCAAATAGACGTTTTCTGGTCTGATTTAACAATTATAAATTGGGACTAGTAGTCAATGCATGTACTGTTAATTTTGAGGAAATCATACATTTTCTGAATAAATAAACTCGTATTGATAATCATTTAAAAATATTTAAAAATTACATAAAGTAGATGGTTCTTTGCATGATTAACACATATATAAAGTAAATAACATTAAATAGGGTTTTCCGTTTCGTTCCGCTTTCCGTTCCGTTTTCCGTTCCGCATTTTAGCAACACCCTAGCCGGACATATGACTTGTGATTTAACTCAGTGACAGAAACACGTTGTGTCTTGACTGACATCTTTATTCAAAACTGGTTCTAAACTGATCATACAAATTGTATTTGACAAAATGTTATACGGTTAACTAATAGATTTCCGGATTAAAGATTGGATAATATGACAGACTTCAGAACATTGATAAGACATTAAGTGCATAATACATATTGCTTTTACTTCAAAGCAGCATTTGTATTATAAAGAAATACTCTAGTAAGTATCTGTCATGCGCTTCATGTAAAAAAAATATAGACAAATAAACATAAAAGTCACTGAATGTTATCACGTCATGTGTATACGTACATCTTATTAAGGATTAAACACCGCATGTTATATTAAAAATATTATATTTATATATCATATATTGAAAAAACATATTTGATTACTGGGAGTGCAAATGTGTATTGTTGATTCTAAAACATTTGGAAAAAGATGAAGGAAAATTACTGAGCGTCATATAGATTGTTTTCACCACATGCTAATATACATTTATTGCATGATGGTGAGGGAGATATGAAGAATTATCACCCAGGAAAAATAGGAAAAATCGTATTTCCCAAGGGCAACGCTCGAGGGAAATATGAATTTGCTGGGGGAATAAATCTTCACATTTCCAAAACGTTCATGCGATAAATTGTTTAGCATAACGATCGACAAGTGATGATATAGAATACATTGGGTTCTAATCGTTTTTCAACTCTTGTAAAGCAGAAACGTAGAAAATGTTTAACGGTTACTTTCTTTGTTAGTTTTCTGATATAAAAAGGATGACAAACACTGATATAATCCGGTAAAATTTTAGAATTAATCATTTGATTGCATCGTTTGCTCATCCTTGGGGTTTTTCATACGCATGAAATGAAAATTCGCATGGCTTCCGAAGAGGTGGAATATGATGAAAAACATAACAAAGACAGGTAAAGAGAAAGTTTCATTGCCCTGTTCATATTTCCCTCGGGCGTTGCTCTCGGGAAGCATGATTTTTCTTGGGGGAATAAATCGTCATATCTCTGTCACAATAAATGCAATAAATGTATAATATCACGAGCAGATTTTTAGAATCATACATACTTATTTCTAAATATGTTATAGGTTATACAACAAACATTGTTTAGCAATAACAAATATAGAACAGCCTTTTAGAATATTTCGTCAATCTATCAATGGGAAATGATTTAACAATACTCTAAACACCGACGGACTTGCATTTAAAGTTGCTAAATAAAATTGTTTGCTTTTTTGAAAAGCAGTTGGTAACAACCCGGATTAAAGCTTTGTTGATAGGTGCTGAACCCTTGTACATGTAGCTCATCTGCAATATCAAATTCACATTTCAAATGTAGCAGATATGTCCAAGTTTTCCCGGGCTAAATTCGACAGCTTAATTGCTTCTTGAATGAAAATAAAAACGCATAAATCGTCATCTCCTAAAACTGAGTTCCAGAGATTCAAGTTCTCTTTGTGTTTACTATTAATAAAAGATAGCTGTAAATTGAAGAATCTGTATGATCATCAATTAGGTCAATATGATATTGATAATCTCGTAGTTCTTATCTAGAATAATCTTATGCCTTATGGAAGAAAATTGTACTTAAGTAAGTTGGACTACAATGTACATATTTAAAAAGACCAAATGATAAAAAAAATTAAGCAAAAATTATAAAAGAAAATGAAAATCAAAATATAACTCAGAAAAATACGTATTGCGACTCCATGAACATGTATCAGATTTATCCAATTTTTCACTGGCAGACTTCGATCGTGTAGATGCCTCTTGAATCCGAGCGAAATACGGATTTTCATCATTTTCTAAATCTGGAGCTGAATTCTAAAGATTAAGACTCTTTCTGTTTACTACCAACCCTAGATTGATGTACACTTAAGAATCATATATTTGGTCATGGTAGTCATCTTGTACAGTACTTCTCCCATTTTCCTCATCTAATGTTACATCGTCTCTGCAAGGCATACTATCTTGGCTTTTTGCTAAAAAAAAAAGACAAATTGTTTAAGGTGTTATGAACCAATTCAATTATTACATCGAAAAATAAAACTTCCTAATCAAACAAAACGAATTACAAATGTAAACTTCTAAACGTAAAAAAAACAATACCATTTCCTTCTTTGATTTCTTTACAATGACTGAAATAATTGAGAGAATATAATTTTTTTTATTCATATTTAAATTACTAGTACATGTGTAACTAAAAGTTATTCAACAATAAAAGAGAAATTGCTTACCAATGAATTAGAACAGAGCATAACAACATGGCACCAATAAAAGTCCTGATGTAACGAGACTAAGTAGCATGTAGTTTTTCTGATTATCTTTGTTGCTACCTATATTGAAACATATAAAACAGTCTTTAAGATCCTAGTCACAGCTTTGTTCATGAAATCAACAAGAAAATAACAATTTAGAGACAATGTGAAGGATACTGGGTCGCTGAACAAAAATAGCAATATTAATTTGAATATCTATCCCAAAATATCTACAACTGAATTGTCTGCCAATGAGGGGGAGGGAAGGGGTAGCTATTTGCGCTAGGCGTCTTATTTATAAAGTATATCACCGCCAAGTCCTAGAGACTTAGATCTTAATGAAACGGTCTGACACAATAGAATTCGTATTAAGGGGTAAATGAATTTCTGCGCTGATTTAAAAAAAACCCCGAGGTTTTTCATCATACAAATGAAATAAGATTAATATTCCATGATTACTGTACAAGTTTCTCTACAATTATACAAACTCTAGGATATGATAATCCTCTAGTTATGCACCCTGGTTTATTATTTTTTTTCATTTGGGGTTGGCCAACCACACTATTGGAAGGTCAAATGGGTGTAGGGTCTTATATAGAATCCTATTGGAAAAATTGTAAAAAGGTCAGAGATAATCACATGTGCTCTTCAGAATCATATATTGACTGTTACAGGCAAGATATGGGGTATATCAGATCTGGTCCCTGGGGTCATCTCCAACCCCCCCCCCCCCCAGGAACTGGAAATGACCAAATATATCAAAAACGGTTGGGATCCTGACCCCTAAACGATATATATTCTTATTCCTTGTGTAATGGCGCTTCAAATGTTATGTAGGTCATGAGCACCGGGTGTGGTCTAGACTCCCCTAGAACAGGAAGTGCCCAAATATCTTAAAAAAGGTTCTGAAACCCACCCCTAAACAAATATATATTCCTGTTCCTTCTGTCAGGAAGCATCAAATGGTATGTAGGTCATGAGCCCCGGGGAGTTCCTGATCTCCCTCAAACAGGGAGTGCCTAATATCTTAAGAACTGTTGTGATCCAAACCCCTAAACCATATTTATTCTTTTTCATTGTGTCAAGGGGTATTAAACGGCATGTACATTGTAGGTCATAAGACCCGGGGGTGGTCCTGAACACCCTTGAACAGGAAATGACCAAATATCGTGAAAACGGTTGAGATCCCCACCTCTAAAACATGTATATTCTTGATCTTTGTGTCAAGGTGCATCAAATAATCTGTACATGTAGGTCATAAGACCCGGGGGTGATCGTAACCCCCCTCACGAAAGAAGTGCCTAAATATCTTGAAAACGGTTGAGATCCCCACCTCTAAACTATACTAGTATTTATTCTTGTTCCTTGGGTCATTTAGGTTCACCTAATATATAGTAACTGATCCCTAGGGAAACATGAATTTTCAGAAATAGAAATAATCAAGTATTAAATTACTTTTATGAAAAGTTTGAAACATGTTGGTCATCCCTACTCCCAAATGATGGCCTCGCTTAGTTTAAAAGATTATAATTAAATCTGGTCGATACATGTATTTGACTTAGCATACGTTATACACATGAAAGGAAAAATAAAATGTTATTTGGTTTGTCATATTTGAATATAATTAAAGGAATGTTTGTAATGTTGCTTAAATTCATTGAGACTTTATAATCGCCGCCCCGATTATAATTACATCTTATCCATATGTGTTTTTGATTTAGCATACATTATAAATGTGAAAAGAATACTAAAATGTAATCAGGTTTGTCATACTTGAATAGAATTACAAGAAGATTTATAATGTTTCTTAAATTCAATGTGACATTTAACCATGGATAACAAAATCTTTGGTTTTTCTTTTCAAACTATTTAACATAATCTTCTCTAAATCTCTATGGACAACGAACACAGAATTTAAACCTATAATACCCATATCTTGACTCTTAGAATAATAATAATAACTTGATTGTTCTCGTTGCGAGCAACGAGGGGGTCTTCCGTCCGATATATCATAACATGAGATGAGATAAATTTGTTTATCCATAATTGATTTCCGTATGAATGGGCTATAACCTATGTAGTTTACTTGACGTATGACCATCACCCCCATCTTTCGATACATAATATATAAACAAAACAAGACATGGTATATGTTGCTCTTTGCCACCAGCGTGACTTTAATTGTTACATAACATTGTAACACATTGCGTAAAATTTAATACAATAATATTACGTAATAGTACAGTTGAAATTTAATTGAATTATGTCACAATTCTGCATTTGATCTTAATATGATGTAATTATCATTAATTTCCGAATAGTAATTAATAATCATATACAAATATGAATTTTATTAATTGGCTGTATTGAGAAACTAAAATCGAAAATTGGTTACGTAATCTCGTCAAACAAATTCCTTGTGCCGTGCGATAACTCGTAATGCGAAAAATTGTAAAATCAATATATATAAAGCATTTTAAGTAAACTTAAAATTCCTAAATCCAAGCTCAATAGAGGAAGAAAAAACATTCGGCACTCGGGGATTGAACCCGGGTCGCCTGGGCACACGTTCAATACTCTAACGAATGTCATACACGAGAATTTGATGGCCGATATGAACATGTGCATGCATATAAGACGATCTCTGTTAGTTGAATGGCGTTAAGACGTGTTGATGTTTTACAGAATGTGATATTATTTTTGTCTAGAATGTTTTTGAAAGAACAATTACTGGTAATTGGTTGAGTTGTGTATGAAACTGTCATATTTGCTTGGTTATCAGTCATTTCATCACACGTCTCAGCTGTTGTGTCGTTGATGAATGATAAATTCACACAGCCACACACATGATGACATTCAAAATGATGCGGACAGTTACATTTTGTTGCACAGAGTCGTCCAAAATAACCAACTGGACACATAAAGGTACAATCAATTCCACGATACCCCTGTCTGCACTCTAGAAAGGTAACAGTTATTACAAAAGTTATAGTTGAAATAGATACAAACAACAAATATGTATGTAATTGATTCGACAGAAGCTTATAAACTAGTATAAAATTGTTTATAATATTTGATATCACTTAAGAATGCTGTATCGTCGTGGCCATTTTTACGGTTTTTTGTTCTCTATTTAGACAAAGAGTTCTGTATAAAGATATAGGAAAATGTTCATTTTAAAGCAAAAATATTTCGATTTTTTCTTTACTATTTAATACTTTATGGCCAAGCATATCGTATATAAAAGTTGAAGGCAGATCTAATGGGTAATTGTTGACCACGGAACCTCCTTAAAATGAAATATAGTTGATATAGTAGTTTGTCTTTCACCAACACACTTGTCACCCCTTTTCTCGTAATCTGGACAGCATTTAGTCACATTGGTGCTTTAACAGAGTTAATATTTAATTATTGTTCTTACTCTGACAGTATGTTTTTTTAAAAACACATGAATATAATAGGATATAAATAGGATATAAATTAAGATTTCTTTAGGATTTGATTCGGAAAAGTTTAAGAATTTATTTCAAAATGTATTACTTAATAATAGTGGATTCTCGTTAATAACATATTATTCAACATTTAAATGTTGAAATACAGACCAATTTTGACGCATCATCGGACGAAGGCAAATTAAAAACAAATTAGCCTGTCAACTTTCTCTTTACATTTAAAAATTGAAAGTTAGAAACACTGTCTGAAAAGTTATTATGTTTCAAATACGAATTCAATAATTATAATACATGAAAGTTATGATATGTGACATATTTACCTAGGATCCTGACATAAATGATCACCTTGTAAGGTGTTCGCGGTTTTCATCAATAAAAGAAAGGAAATATCCATTTTTAAGAAGAATAAAATGAAACTTGTACACAAATGTACATGAATTTCCCTTAGAACCATCATTATCATCTACCTTTACTGTGAAAAATTACATTGATCAATATCATACATGAGGAAAATCTACCGGAAAATATAAACACGTGTATTGATTAAAATCACTTGATAAATGTAATTAATATCACACCACTGCGTTGTGCGTAAGGTACATGCTAACAAATATAAAGTTTTGATGAAGAACGATCCATTAAAAGCATTTAAATACAAATCTTATTTTATTTTTTGTTAGTATTAGATTGATTTCATTGTATACATTTGATTGCATATTTTCGGTGGAAGAATGATGAAACAAACTAAAATTGTAATATATCTTTGGCTGGTCATTCATTCAGCTTTTATGCTTTGTGCAATTGTTACCTTGTAAACCATATGAAGCTTTCAGCAAAAGGAACAAGTACGTCATAAATAGGAAAATAGGAATACGTGTGTCACTTTTGTTCTCATTATATATAATCATAACTTAAATAAGGATACAATTCTATGTCTACATAAAACACAAATTATCAAAAATATTGTATTGTTTAGATTAAAAAAAATAATTTTTCAAAAATATTTTCCTGGTTTTTGGTTTTAATTAGATTTTAATAATGGTTCACCTGTTAATGTTTTGTGTTTTACGTTATACTAGTATATTGCGAGTTTCCGTATTCGATGTAAAGTGTATGATTAATAATAGTTCGCATGTTTCATGCTAAATACCAAACTTTTATTTTGAGAATCGTGCATGACTTTATTTTTTTAAAATAAACTTTATCACTAAGAATTGTTTACTTGTACATCAAACTAAGCCTGCTAATGCGTTTCTCTTCTGAGATTCAACATTATTGCAATAGTAGGGTTTTAAGTTTTATTTAATAAATATTTCTTGTCTAAAGAAACAGTACGTCACAATTTTACAAAGATCCTTGAGTGACTAAATTTGTGTGGCTTTCAAAGACAGGAGAAGTAAATCTACAAATCTTGCGAAGACGTCGGCATCTCAATACAATTTTCCTACTGTTTAGAAACAGTTTTCATGTAACATTAAATGTTATATAATAGTGGTTATGTTTTATGTTTTAGCTAAAACGATCAAATATATATTTAAACTAACAACCTTTTCTGCTGAATAGCTTTAAGGGTTAAAAGATATGCTATCTGAAAAAAAAATCAGCCTTAATTTAGCAATGGGTAAGTACCAAAATTAGAGTAGACAAGAAACATAGACATCCGAAATCTACAAATGTAACAGCATTATGCCATAAAAGTTTGCGTTCATTCTTCACAATCAAGTTTAGGAGGACTGCCCGCAAAGTCTTTGAACGTCTAGTTCAAAAATCTTAGTCAAGTCCAACGAAAAGTTTTAATGCGGTATTTCCGATGTGGATGGCTTCATCAAGGACATTTTAGTCACCTCTTTATAAGGAATTTTAGGCTGTAGATCCGTGTAGTGCTGTTCGTGTGTACTCCTGCTATCTGTGATTGACTCGTACAAACCTTTTGTTTCGTGGGAATATCCGACTTGTTCATTTTGGTAATCTTTGGATTTTACTGATTGGTATGAATCAGAATCACTACTACTTGACATCTTTCTTGTAATTTTTTTATTTCCGCTGATAAATAACCACTGTTTTCTAGTGCTGAAGGTATTTTTCGTCCTGAAGTGTTTTTGCCTTCTGTTTTCAAAGACTTGTCCATGTTCCTGCAAACTACATGAATTGGAAAAATATAATCGCTATCTTTCTTCTTAATTTTTGGCTTGGGATGTGAATGTTCGTTGATTTCTTCCTTTGCTGCAAACTCGTATAAATTAGAATCTATAATGGATTGATTGGCGTTTGGACCTTCTTTCTCGCGTTGGATTGGGGTATTCTTTTCGTTGTAATGTTGGTAGCTCACCAACTTCGTGTTTTTTGTGATCTGCTTCTAAATTTGTATGCAGTCTGGCACATTTGCAGTCCACTTCAAAATAATAATAATGATAACATTTCTTTGCATTATATCAGAATTACAAAAAAAAACTGTTCAATATAATGCGATGCATAGAAAGTATCCCTATTTAAAAGAATATGCTAAATTTGAACATGACTGATCAACCTGTATGGCAATCTTATGAATTTTGTAAAATTAAATAAACAATACTGCAAAAACAGAGCAAACTATTAAATCCATTATTCTGGGGAAACATGTTTAATATCCATTGCGTCAAAGTTTAATTTTGTACTTTAATGAAGGATAACTATATTTTAATAAGTCAATATTTACCAGTCAAATATTGTATATGATTGACTTAAGACTGACGTTTGGTTTGATAAAATATAATGAAATTCTAATTTAAGTTTACGTCATTGTTTTAAAGTCTAAAAATGCTTATCTTTAATGAATTATACCTTGTTAATGGGGAAATCATGCATTCATACTCAAACGGTTTGATTTATTTTTATTTATACCCATTATATTTATGTTCAAAGAAAAAGAAATTTAATATCTACCATCTCCAGCACAAAAAGCTGACGCCTGAGCACAAGATTATTCCAGCCACAATGAAGAAAACTGGTAGCCATCTAAATGCCGAATATTCTGTTGAAACAATTAAACAAAGAAAAATAATGTACAACAAAAGGAGATAAAAAGAATATTTCTTTCCAAATAATTCACTTAGAAAATGATAACCACAGACTTTGATAAGTCTTGTAAATGATATCAAACATAAATTCAGACATAAAGCTTTGCGATTCGGGCTGAAAGACTTTTATAGCTACAGTTTTGTAAATACATGGGGAGGTGATTTTTAAAAATGTTAATATTTATAATCAAATATCAACTAACATTGAATTTTCTCAGCATTATCTATTGATCTTCTTAGTTACAAATTTTCTTTAGGTAACAGTTATTCTATTTTAAATTGAGTACATCGATTTGCCAACAGGTCTACAAACACAAGTTTAATCATAATAATATTTCAAATTTACCAAATAAGGGCCTTAAAACTTCAGTAACCAATATTGTGTCTTTGCTTAAAACTCTTTTAGACAAGCCTTGGAAAATCAAAGATGCATACACTACGAATAACGCTTTGAGTAAAAGTATTTGAATTACACTTGATCGCAAAGTTTGGTTACAATAATATCTATACATTGGAGGTAAATGTGAAGGATATTGGGTCGCTGAACAAAAATAACAATATAAATTTGAATATATTATCCCAGAATATCTACAAATGAATTGTGTACCAATGAAGGGGAGAAAGTGGGATACAGTGGTAACAACGTTATTGTTGACAAGCCAATCGTATTTAATAGTTCGTGTACCGTGGGTGATCGTTGGTGTAACGTGCGGAATCGTGCGTGTATCAGAAAAATTGATTTGCTTTTTTTTATTGTGCGTGATAGTGCGTGAAAGTGTGGGTTTTTTTTTCGTTTTGTAACTTTTTTACGGAATTCCAGGATTTATTCTATGAAGATCGACGAGTAGTTGTTAAAATAACTCGAAAATATGATTTCAAAATCTTTTATAGAAAAATATTGACAATTGTTTGCATATATGTATTACAGAGACATAAATAACAGAGATTGGCAACTGGTCGAAATCTCGCGCTCCCTATTGTAAAGTGTTCCCAGTTTAAATCAGTATGTCTTTCAAATAAAGAATTATATCGAAACATAAACAGTTAAAACCTATTACCAAACCATCAAAATATTATATTTTTATGAGTTTATGTCTTATAAACAATATTAAAAGAGGAGTTCTAGGAGGCAGTTGGCTACCCTTCGTCCTAGATTTCGCCGATGTTTTATAGCTGGCCAATACATTTTCTATATATTAATCTTATTTTTCAATTTTTTGTTTCAAGAATGTCTAAAACCTATGTCTATTTTTCATAAAAACAGTATACTTTTGGTTTAAGATCATTATTTCAGTTTACTTAAAAGTAGTTCTCAAAGTAAGGTCGGTCCCGTAACATTTTTCAACAACAAAACACGCTAATGGCGGAGTTGCCAATTTCTGTTATTTATGTCTCTGATGTATTATGTCAGCGCTAATCCTTATAAAATATTCTCTTTTTGTCGTTAAATAATATTTTAAGAACTCATTTAATCCTTTGATCGGTCGAGTTAGTTTTGCATGATTTTGTAATCAGTCTAGATGATATCCCGCGGAAGCGTGGGAATTAACACTTTACACATTAATTTGATACAATGTTAATATGTTGAACCATATTTTTTGTTCATTGTTGTATATACTGTGTTCGAATTTTTTTTCTTAATTGCTTTCTTAACCTATTCTTTAAAATTAAAATAAAAAAACTAACTGCATGGCTGGATATTTAGAGGAGTGGGTAGGGGTGAAAAATTTAAACTGAAATTGATGTTATATGTATATACGTGGCCTTAATTCTTTTTGTTGCAGGATTGAAAAAAAAACCTTTTTTTATTTTATTTCAAACCAGTGAGTAGGTATTTAGTGCATCGTATCTCTAAATTTTGTTCTTTAGGTCAAATTACATTACAATTTTTATCACTGTCCCAAATAAGAATTTCAGATAAAAGATGTTTTTAAAAAATGGGGAGGGGGTGGTCCCCCCTTATTCATCTTTCCCGTTTTATGCATAACAAATCTGTACATTGTTTACAAATCAATGTCTAGGGTTAACTACCAAACTGTCGTGGTATAAAAATGTATGAAATTAAAAAAAAACAAAAGTGTAGGTATATTTTTTTTACATATTATAAACCAATTGAAAGTTGTCAGATCCAAATTATCTCCGCCATGACGTTAATTAGTCAACCCGCGTTCCTGGGGCACCCCGTTCTGAAAAGAATTTTCCATCAAAACTAAAATCGCTTTCATTTATTCCATTTTATTACTTAACATTTTTGTATTAACAAGAGATGTCCGATCCAATGTATCTGCCCGCGATGTCCTACACTTTTCGCCATGACGTTAATTAGTCAACTCGCGTTCTTGGTTACCCCGTTCTGGAAAGTTCTATCCGATTCTCTCACCCGAGGTCGTGCTTCGCAAGCGTTTATCCATCAAAACTAAAATCGCGCATTCAAGAAACGAATTGGCTCATTTCATTTGTTCAACATTTGTCAAATCTTAACTTCTATGTATTCTCCAAATA
>WFKH01010931.1:24448583-24479060 GCA_016163765.1 Magallana hongkongensis | reverse complement strand
ATGAATCTCGTCAGAATCCTATTACTTCAACAGAGCCAGATTGTACAAATGATAATGTTTATGACTTTGCTGATAATTATGAGGGTCAAAATTTTGATTAATAGCTACCTAATGTATTTTCTCGTTTTGATCAAAACCTTAAAGTTATATAAAGAAAATGTGATTATAAGAATCTCCATTTTTTGATTATAATTATAATAATATAATAATTACTAAATAATGCTACCTAACCTTTCTATGGATGAATGTTATTGGTTGCTAGTATATCATATATTCAATTGTTAAATGTGCTATGCGATAAATTGGCTCGCGACATTTTTTGACAAAGAACTTATTGACCTAATGAATGAACCGAATGACTTCCGTTAGGTTTAGATTAAAATAATTTTATTTATTTTAATTTTAATTATTTTATTTTGTATAGATCAGTTTTGTAGGATATGGGGATTATCCTATGTTGAATTTTAAGGACAGTAGACACAAGAAAAAACACACAATTTAAATTACTTTTTTCATAGAGTCTGAAAATGTTTTAATTTTAGTTAATAAATTATCAATAATAGTATATGAAATGAGTATACGGAGTATATCAAACCATAAAAAATATAATGACATCGTAGAAATATCAAAAATACAAGCATCTGTTTAAACTATACCAAATTTTCCGTATTTGGCTTGAATTTATTTAACTTTTAAGAAACAAAGCATGTCTTTTATTTAACTCACAACATGAGATTCTTGCGGTGCATTCAACCATACAGGAACACCGGCGGTAAATATAAACTATAGCTCTCACATAACGAATTCCTATGGACCTGTGTTAAGCTTAGTTAGTTTTGTAATTAATTAAATTCGTTTAACGTTTAACTAATTTGTTAGATTTTCAGAGTTTTATTTAGAGGATTCATTTTTAATAAACTGTTTAAAAAATTGAGTCAATAGAGTCATTAAAAACTATAAAACAGTTCGATATAAAAGACATAAATATAGGATCTCTCATGATTTGCGATGGTATATGATTTTTATCCAACGAGTTGTGTGTTTTTTGTTTGGGATAAAAAACACACAACGAGAGATGAGAGATTCTTTTTATCACATGTTTTACCACGTCTTTTGTTATAAACCTCAATCTTTTCTATAAAAATTATTAATGTGAGCCGCACAACACATTTACTACAACACGTCAACAACTTTACGCACGGAAAAAAAATCCCTTAATATTAAAAAAACATTTCATTTTCAAGCATATTTTTATCAATACATGGAAAAAATAAAACAGCATTTAATGCTTTACATTTACAACTGTACACTTTTCAACTGAATTGTTTTGTTACTTTTTTATTCTACGTCAATCATCCGCCTGAAGCTACGTAATGTTTAATTATGACGTCACGTGGCGTAAGAACACACAGTGGAATATCAAAAATGTATCGCATGAGTGATATCCACCGTATATTGAGATAAACATGTGATAAATTGTGTTATATCACTTCTACGTGACTCAAAATAAATTCCCTATATCTGAGCTCTTTATAATTGTTATCTTTTACAAGGATTTGGTAAAAATGTAAATCAGTGATTGCGCTATACCTATGTTCTTCATAAATGAATTTACTGTATTTGAAAATGAATGGTATAACTGAAGAATTAAAATTTTTAATACAATTTTAAAAATCACACGTTCTCTTAATGTCTAATAGTATTTGTTAGTAGAAGTTAATTTCTCTGTTTCTTTTACCATGCTTGCAAAGTAGCAAATGAATAGAAGTACTGGCAAATGTATGTGTTTGTAATCCATTAATGTAAATCCAACAAAACATTTAGATTTTTACGCCTGTGAAGCTTAAATATTTGTCATGGGTTTTTGGTTAGAAAAGCGTCAAAGGAAAAACCTTTAAAAAATGTTTGATTGAATACTTTTGAAAATCAGATGTCTTGAAGTAGGATAAGTACTCACTTACTTTCTAATTACAAAGAATTTTTTTTTAATACTTTCGCTCAAAAATCATCATCATACCGAAATGTATACTAGTAATACATGGGTGTACAGAATTTACCTAAAATAGGAAACTATAATGATCAATCAATATTTCGGGATCTCTAATGAGTTTCATAAAGTTTTAGTTAAATTCCTCTAGATTTTCCTTATAGAGCTTAAAGTAAAAACCAACACCAAAACTCGAAACTTTCCAGAGTCTTTGAGAAAGGGGATTGGGATACTCTTTGGAGTCATTTCTCCCCATCTCTAATTAATGTCTTGTAAAATGACTCATATTCATAATTTAAAACACCTTTGAAAAACCCGGAGATTGCTTCTATCAGAAAGTTAACATTTTTATATAACATTGTACTGAACTTTTGTTTTTATCTGTTTGATATTAATAAGGAAGTTTGATTATTGAAACATTGCTTACTGACACAAGGAACCATTTGAGTTTTATTTCATGTACCCTGAGTATTACTTAGACCATTGGATGCTGATAATCATTTTCAAAAGCTTCACTTGAACCCATTTATGCTCTCGCATTTGTAGAACCGCTGCACTCTTCCTAATAAATGAGAGGATTTGCTCAGCAACAATCAGGTCTTCCGTCAGAATAATTTGAATTATATAGTTTTTTTCTTCCAAAATCCTCTTTCCAATATCGATTTTGAATTTGGGACTTGAGAATATGTATACCCCTTATACCCTTGTGCTTTTGAACTTGACTCATTGGCGGAAATTTATCATTTATAAATACACGTGGTATCATTGAAGAAATTTTAAACCAATGTAAAGAAAATACTTGTTTCACTACTATGTTCTTTTTTTTTATCTATTGAGGTTGACAAAAATAATAAGGAACTTGATTCGTTCTGTTTTTTATGAAATATCATTCAATCATTATAGTCCAGATACTTTCGTGTTTGATGCATAATCTGGTAAGATTTGCTGAAACATAAGATCATTTTTTTTTTTCATTTTGTTTGACTTTCTTGTGTAAAGAACTGTTCTGTTTGAAATATTTCCATAAGCGGTGTTTAAAAGTATAGTGAATAAATTCTTAAGAATTTAATAAAGAAAATTTTTTTATTGATGTAGGTAGCTTTTAATTTTAAAACCATCTGTTAATACTGTCAATAAACTCGTTAACCAAGAGCTCTGTAAATACTGATGATATTAATTAAATACAGCACATTTAAATACAGGTAACACTTGATGGCTCGAACTTCGATCGCTCGAAGTTCTTGATTGCTAGAAGTGAGTCTAGGGTCCCGATTTTTTTCCTTATATAACTAAGCAAATTTACTCTTGATTTCTCGAACTCTTGATCTCTCGAAACTCTTGATCCTTCGAAGTCAAGCTGCAGTCCCGTTATTCATAATCTATTGTTTTTTACTCTCGGTACTTCGAAGTAGCGTCTATAGGCAAGCGTTACCTTATTAACACCTACTTGGTCATTTAAATGGCTCCAGGCGTTAGACACGGGACCCGTGTAACGGGTTTGTTTATTCAGGCGACACATGTCCTGCAAGGTGATAATTGTTCGATAATTGACCATACCGTTACCTATTATATAATTAACACCGATTGTCTTTCGATAATTTGGAGACGCAGTGAAAATGAGAAATTAATTGAGACGAGACGATAATTTTGAGCCATAGTCAATTAAGTTTATTTATTGCTTAAGCCAAATGGCTTATCAGATACAAAGAATACATAATATATATACAATGTAAGACTTAATATGTAGCAATATACGTATTAAATTCATCAAAGTATTAACTATTTATCTATTACAAACAAGTTTCTGAGTGTTTCTGCTTTCTGAAGATATTTTCCTAAATTACTTAACTCAGTAGTATTTTCAGTTGACAATAATTGTAATAATTTATACATACTTGGTTTATACCAAAAATATTTTTTGATGTACAGTTTTCTTTATTCATGATACATCGAACATTTAAAAATAAAGTGATACTCATCTTCAACGTCCAGATGACAAAAAAACATAATCTTTGCTCTTTAGGTAACTGAGTAAATCTTCCCTTCTCTATCATTAATGAATGTGCACTCAATCTGTATCTTGTAATTAACTAAATATACTTGACTGAAATTGGTTTTAATAAATAAGACTGTAGACACAACTTGTTTGTTAAATAACTTTACAAAACACATTTTGATGATGTTGAATAAACATTACAATCTTGTTGAAAACAGTCTTGTAGTCTTTGTTTAAAAATATCTAAGAACAATTTTTTGTTTGTAACATTCTGACAATACCAAACTTCACCAAATCCCAATGAAAATATTTTTTTTACATTAAGTAGCCAGTTGTATTTCACACATGGATATTTTTCAGCCCTTTCAAACATATCTTGATAAATACTTTTCATTATACAATTCTCAGATTCCAATAATTTACACCAAAATTTAACAATGCGAATTTTTCTTTGAATACACAGTGGTAAGCGTCCTAATTCATTATACACCATCAGTGATGAAGTATTTTTTCTTACCTTTAACATAATTTTAAAATATTCTTAATGTACTTTTTCAATAGCATCACCCTTGTGAAATCCCCATACTTCACTTGCATAGCTCAATACACTACCTACATATGTATCAAATAATGATAAACGAGTAACATGGTTAAAGTATACATTTTTCATTGTTTTCATAAGCTTAAACATACATTTTCTTTCCTGGAATGCAGTTGTAGCTGGGATTTAGAAAAGCTACCAGTATATGATAGTGTTAGCCCTGAATAAGTAAATTGATTTACAATTTCAACCTCCTCTTTATTATACAGCCACCTTTCAGTTTGTTTCAAACGTCCAGATTTTCTAAAAACTACTATTTTTGTTTTACACACATTAACTGATAGTCTCCAGTCATTACAATATTCATGAAGTGTATCAAGTATATTTTGTAAACCTTCTGGAGATTCAGATAATAAAACCATGTCATCAGCATACATCATTTAAAACAGTGATATTTCTTGGAGTATAATATCTTCACAATTTGACATAATGTATGAATTCTCAAAATCATTCAAATATAAAGAAAAAAGTAGAGGAGACAAACACCCTGAAGGACTCTTTGCTCTACATTGAAAAATTCACTAAAATTATTTATATATTTTACACAACTCTTGACATTCTTATACAAAAAAGTATACTCTAAAACATTTTTCCCCTGACACCAAGTTTTATAAGCTTTTTAAGGAGAAAATTTCTAATAACACTATCAAATGCCTTCCGATAGTCTACAAAACAACGATATAATTTTTTATTATTCAAAATATTCTTCTCAGTGATACTTTGAAGTGAAAAAATAGCGTCTACTGTTCCCACACCTTGCCTAAATCCAAACTGTGCATCAGTTAGAACAGAATTAGTCAATAGAGCCATAGTCAAAATTTATGAATTATAAAACTGTACAAATTATGCATATCAGCAACATTGTCATTATAATGATTATTGCTGAACAAGTTCTTACAGCTGGCGAACAGTGGGAACAGCGGGTGATACTCAGTTATCTATTTTACGACATGTCGTCTCGCAGTGCAGTAGCACTGAGCAATCTGGTCATATTATGATGCATAAGATAAATAATTATCATGATTTTATTCAATATTTGTTTCTATTTAGTTTTTAAAACATCCAGATCTGTATATTTAACTGAAATGAAAACCTTGTTTAAGCACGCGCGTAAGGTTAGCACTGAATAAAAGGCTTAAACATAACATCCGGTAAGACTAACTTTAAAACCCGACGGTCAACCCGTAAATTCCGAACTCTTGATCCTCGAAGTTTTTTCTCGGTCCCATGGACTTCGAGCCATCGAGAGTCACCTGTATTCAATCATTAATTACTTAATATGAACAAGCAAAGGAAGATAACTCCATTATGAAGAAGCAAGGGAAGATAACTTCATTAACTGTTACAACCCTCCCCCCTGAACTTTTTCCAAATGCTTTCACAATATCTTAACTTTGATAGACATCTTCATTCTGATTCTTTTCTAAATATGTGAATCTACACTTTTCTTTCATTGAAATTCCTGAGCAGAATAAAATAATAAGACAAGTATATACCCCACTCCAGCCATAGCCCTTGCCTTACATGTAGGTGACATAAAATATTATTAAAGATGACAGCTTAATTTTTTTTTTCCAAGTATACAGTCAGTTTTTATTCTGTGTCAGCAGATGTTTTTTTAAACATTATATACATTAACACTAAATGACCATTTTGGCCACACCCTGCATTAAGAACCCCTACCCTATACGCTATATAAGTGTTTTGGCCCCGCCCTAGATTCAAATCCCTACATTAGGAGACAAGACATTTAAAATTTTGATAGATGGCTTTCTTATTTCTTTTTTTATATGCAGTCAGTTTCTATTCAGTATCAACAGAAGTAAAGAAGACGATTTTTGAAAAATTAAATGCATTAACAATATATGACTATTTGGCCCGGCCCTAGTGTCAGAACTCCTACCTCGGGGGACTTGAAATTTATAATTTTGGTAGAGGGGTTCCTGGTCTACAAAATTAGGAATTCACTTTTTCTGACAGGTAAGTTGGAGTAGAGAAGATAAATTTTAGCATTATATGCATTAACACTATACATCCATTTCTGGCCCGCCCTAGAGTCAAAACCCATATTCCAGGGGACATGAAATTTACAATTTTAGTAGAAGACTTCCTGATTAACATAATTATGAAGTCAGTTTTTCTTACAGATGTGTGAGAAAAGAGAAGAAGATTTTTAAACATTATACACTATATGGCCATATCCCCCCCCCTACGGCCTGAACCCCTGACCTAGGGGCCATAAATTTCACAATTTAGGTAGAGCAGTTCGTGGAAATCATAAACATGCATTCAGTTTTTCCCCACATGTATGGGAGTAAAGAATATTATCTAAGATTTAATACAATTTCACTATATGGCTATATTAGCCCCACCCTAGGGCCTGAACCCCTATCCCAGGGGTCATGAATTTCACAATTTAGGTAGAAGACTTCACGGACATCATAAGCATGCATTTACTTTTTAACAAATATGTATGGGAGTAGAGAAGATTTTCTAAGATTAAATACATTTTTACTATATGGCAATATTGGCCCGACCCTAGAGCTTTAACCCCTGACCCAGGGGCCATGAATTTCACAATTTTGGTAGGGCTTCATGGACATCCTAACAATGTTTCAGTTTTTTCCTTACATGTGTGGGAGTGGAGACTTCTATTTTGAAAAATTGGCTTTTTTTTTGCATATTTGGCCCAGGCTGTGGTGCCCCGGGATGGTAGAGCCATGATCTTCACGATGTCTTTTACCATAGAGATGCTTCACACCCAAAAATGGTAACAGTTGGCCTTGTAGTTTTTAAGAAGTTAAAAATGTAAAATTGTTAACGCACGGCGCACGAAGACCAATTGCAATAGGTCACCTGACTGACTCAGGTAACCTAAAAAGTTCGATAATTATCAGGAATCATTTTGTACTAATATTAATGAAAAACAAGTGGCTGAAAACAGGGTAATTGCTAATTTACAATTTGTGACAATCAAATAAAATTCTTTTGAAATCAATTTGCGAGAAAAGCAAAGTCAAATAGTTATAATTGTTAAATGGTTTATTATTTTATTAAAATCCAATAAGAAATACATCAAAACCATTGAATTCATTTAGGATCGTTCAAATGCGATGTCGTTATTTCGATCCGTAAGTCGATTAAAATTCGGACATAATTTATTATCAATCGAATTTGAAATTTTAATTTTGTTTAAGTGGTCACAAAGGACGATTTTAATCCAAGCTTAATGATATTGGCTGGAGTGTCATTGCATCGTGTGTCAGCACAGTTAAGCACCTTTGATTCCTATCATGAATAACCTTTAAAATTAGTTTGCAATGATTTCAGCCATGATGTGAGGGATAGTTCGAGAAATCATAGAATAATTATGCATCACCATTACAAAGTAAAGTTTTTCATAGTAAGACAAGCTACAATATTTGGATTATCAATGAATATATATCAGAATGTTAATTTTATCGTAAAAATATATATATAAATTATACAGATCTAACACTATAAAAGAAAAGTTTTAATCGATTTGAAACAACATCTTATAATGGTAACTGTTTTGTTTCATTTTTGTAATTTGGTTATTCCTTCTTTTCTTTTTTCAACGTTGGTTTGCAAATGGTTTAAATTGATCATTCACCGACACCATAATACGATATGAAAATGTGACCCATTTGCATGTAATAACATTTGTAAGCGCAATGAGGCATGCGACACACTTTCATCATCTTTGACAAAAATGATAAACAAATTCACGTAAGCGACTAAGGCAAACGTGGAAATCATTCCGTAAAAAAAAAAACCTGAAAATATCATCCAATATTATTTTATTGGTAAATTATAGTGTTTCACTGTTGAAAATGAAATAAAAATGCTTATATTATTTATCGCTTTTTGTTACATCTCATCCAGCAATTTGTTGATTGATGGGTATTTTTTAAAAAAGCGTATTTAAACAAAAACAAAAAAACAAATCTTAGGAGAGACCATCGGAATTCATATGCTTTCAATACTCTCATCGTGACAAAACACTTTTTGATAAGTATCATTTTTATCCTACAAGTACATACAATTTAAATAAAATAAAAAACAATTTCCCTATTTCAATATTAAAAAAACTATATAGCAAATAATTATGAGGTAAAGGAAGTTTGTGCATATATTTGAAGAAACAAAATATCGATATAGTTTTAATAGTGTTTTTAAAGTCATGAATGTTGTGAGCTTCGGATTCTATATGCTCGTCCAATGGCATGTTACGCAATCCTACGACCTTACAGGAGAGAACATTTGTGTGTATATAGACACGAATAGGTAAGAACCGACAGAAAAATCAAAAGTAAAAAAAAATATCGTTTTTTATTATCTGTAGTTTTACTGTCAACTATTCCAAATTTAATTGTCTTTCCAACCATTTTTTCTGTCGACATTTTTCTTCTTTACTTGATCTATTGGAACTGTTTCTTGTTTATTAACAATTATTTCAAATATTTTTTTGATATTTCGCTTAAAGACGTTCACTTCTCTGCTTTTGCGTAGGCATTTTGGATCACCTCTAGTCTACAAATATTGCATAGTAAGATAATTCTACTCATATATTTATATTGTACAATGCCAAATAAACTATATTGAATAAATAGTTAAGAAAAAATACATATTTAAAGAGTTTGATTAAGAACTAAATTGTGTGGCGGAAGGTTTTCAAGTTTTCACTTCAAGAAAATGAACAGTTTCTTGTCTCAATAGTTTTAGAGTACTGTAACTTTAGCTTCCTTTCAGTGCAGACCCAACTTACATATATTTTGTGCATTGGAATATCATTATGTTGTTCCGAAAAACATATTTTAACTTTTAATATTTCTATCTACATATTTTTGTAATATGTAAAAAAATATTTCCTCGTCAGGAAAAGATTAACTCCAATTTTTACCTAAAATTATCTTATTTCATGCCATATCTAAAATTGGCCTATACTTTTGATTTTATTTTTTGAATTCATAAGATTTTTCTGACAAGTCCGTCATAATTTGAGTAACAGTTTGAGACTTTTAAATAATTGTATTGCATTATAAATCTTCAATGCCTAAAAACAGCGTTATATCAGTACAAAAAGGTCGAAATATTAATAAGGTGATGAAATTTGGAATCTTTTTTATATAATTATTTTTATCTTAATTATTTTAAATAGAGAATGTTTGTGTTTGATGCCATGGTCCATTCCGATAAAAAAAAATAATAGTCTAGAGGAAAAGCGATTTATCTGTAAGTTGCACTTTTAGTGCAGAAAGGTCAATAGCATGTTAGCCCTGAAGTAAGCATATAGACTCCCAATTTTTGTTTTTACATTTGGTTAAGCTATGTGTGTAGATGTTTTATTTAAAAAATACTTTAGAAAAAAACCTTTAAGACTTTAAATACAGGATCCAACCTTCTTATCTTCAGCATCTTAAATTATCTTAATAACCCATTTTCACCACTAACTTTAGCTTCTCTTAAATACTAATCTGGTATGGATGGGGGTAAATTTGTGGATTTGTAATTATACATGCATTAGGGGTTTTCTAGTCAATTTATACAACTCTTCTACTTCTAGAAATCTTTCAAGATGCTGTATGAACTATGAAGAAAAGAATAATAAGTGTGTAGGTAGGTAAGGGTTTGCATAGCACATAGATTCGATGAAATAAGTTAACTATACCAGGCAACATTTTTTAAAAATATTCGCGTTTTGCTTAAGGTGGTATGGGACACCTGTCGATATTAATGTGGATAAAAGTACATTATAATCAAAATACTTTCACCGTATTAAAATTTTCAAATTTTACAATATTTGACCAAAAGAAATGTTTTAAAATTTTTTGGAAAGGTAAACATTTTAAAAGCCCCAGCGGGATTCGATCTCACGACTGACAGATTCGCAGTTAACCCTCTAACACATTGCGCTACGCTGTTAAGTAACAGTTTCGGGAAAGAAAAAGTTTATAAAAGTATGCTAAATTTTATTGTTTATTTCGATCGGAATTACGTCACAATATAGAGGTGTCCCATACCACCTTAATTAAGTTGCGCGATGAATATTATTCTTTTATTTTATTTTCGAAACAAAACAATGAAAGAAATATCCAAAAAAGTAGTTAAGGTTTGTTTTTTTTTACATTAGACAAGTCAACTTGAAAAAGCTGTCACATTAACTTTTTGATATTTTCAGAATGCAGACCCGGCTATTTTGGAATGAACTGTCTTGAAACATGTAGAGAGAACTACTATGGCAATTTTTGTGAAAATAAATGCGACTGTAATGATACACAAATCTGCCATCGAGAGTGTGGATGCTTACAAAAATTGGACTTTAGTAATTTAAGTATGACAAATGACAGCTCCTTATGGGAGAACGTAACGTCACCGTATTTTGCGGAGTCATGTCCAGCTTCAACAAATGCAATGCTTACAAGTAAAAGTATCACTTAATATTTTTCTTTAATTTTTCACTTCAATTGAATTCCATTTATTATTTTTTATTTCGTTTTTTTTTCTTACAGCAACCAATAAGATTGTCACACAACCTAAACAAGGTTTGTGCTTGTCCTATATAAAGTGATACAAATTCATTTCTCTATACAATTTACTATCTACAACTTACACTTTTTGACATACACGTTTGTAAAAGAAAATAAAAGGTCAATAAATATAACACCAGAACATGTTTGTTACATTAATATTTTTGCATAATTATATCTCTAGTGATTTTCAATTCAAAATTGAAAATTGTATAGCGGAAGTCTTCTTACATAGAGGACTTAACTTTTCTGCTCGACATGAATAACCTTATAAGATAGTTTCAGATTTTGAATATCCGATTTACCCAACCTATTTCTGAAAAGATTAAAAAATTTTTATGTGTAATAGCTTTTCTAAATATTCTGTTAAATTTTTGAGTTGAAGAAAAAATAATTTTAACAAATAGTGTATTGAATGAACTATTTCGGGTTTTGATATTTTCTTCAGATATCATTTGGGGTTTTTTTACTTAGAATCGAGAATACTACTTGAAGTCTGTCCAAAGTTATTGAACCGTCAAATTTGGACAATATTCAATAAAAATACATATACTTGTGAAAGAAGTACAATTGAAATCGATGAAATGGAAATTATCTTAAGATATCTTCAATGACACATTATTATTTTTCACTCGGAAAAAAATCACAGGATCGAAAACATATTTCTTACTGAGATTTATAGTGAAAACGATAAATGTTGACTCTTTTCTCAATTCGGAAGTCATTCGGAATACCTCGCTCAATTTTTCAACGTTATCATCCGGATACTTTCAATGTTTCAATGCAAAATCACCGTAGACATCAAATTCTTAAATCATGTATTTAATCCTGGCAACGGGCGTTTCAAAAATGACATCTTGAAAAATTTCAACACTATTGAATGAACCCTGGGGTATTTATCAAAATCGAGTAATTAAGCGAACTGTGAATTGAGGTTATCTTGGCATAGAGTATAGTGTGTTTATTTCTGAATACAGGCTCTACTACAGATGAAATACCGGTATATTTCACAATGGAATTCCTGATTGGAGTAGCGAGTGTCTGTAGTGTATGTTTTTTATTCGGAATAGGAATGTTATATCGGTAATTGCTTTTGTAGATGGATCTGAAATAACCACTATCATTTATTTGAAACTTGAAAATCACATATAAATTATTATTTATATAAATTACTTTATTCGTAGGCTACACTTGCGAAGAGGAAAAGGAGGTAAGTTTTAAAAAATCATAATTCTATTTGATAGTTTCAATGTCTTCTTATGTACAATTTTTTCCAAAGAAATCAAAATAAGGGTAAACATTAATCAATTTTCTAGAATGTCGCGTTCAACCCAATATGTTGGGCGATTTAGAAGAATCGCCAAGGATTCGGGAAAACCCAAATGATTATGAAGAGTCTGCAGAGCATCTGTATGGTGCATGTAGTTACGAGGATACCTGCTACAGCACACTGGCTCTAAGAGTTAACAATGAATCTGCTCTGGAGCCTTGTACATCAAGACAGCCAGTCTACAATGATGATAATGTGTATGAACTTGCTTAGAACTTTGAACGTCAAAATGATAAGGGACAGTCACTAAGCGTGTTAATATCTAATTTGAGTGATCCAACTCAATGACTGTAAACTTCTTAGACGTCATACTAAGTATATTATGCATTGTGTTAGATTTAATTAATCTTTCATATCAAACAGGTTCAATATACATGTATGTGCTTGATTACGGTATGATCCACGCAAGGTCAGCTTTCAAAGAATTAAATAGACAACAATTGACGTTAACAACTTCACTTAATATTATTTATTTTAGGCTCTGAATTAATGTTGATATTTTTAAAAACCTTAAAATTTCAATGTTGCTCAATAAAATAAAACGCGCCAATTCGTACCTTCTATATGCAATTTTAGTTTCCAGAGCAATTTCTAGCGGATGATAGGAACGAGATGTCATGGAGGAAGGTCGTAAATAGGGTGAGGTCATCATGCATCGGACTCTTGTCTTATAATTATTTGATTATCTTCGTACAAGACAAAATCGAAAATTAATATACAAATATTTTTAGTACAGTGTATACGTTTTGTATTGCATTATTTTTTAATTTGAATAGCCTTACTTTAAAAAAAAAAATTAAAAATTGGACTTTTGCATTAAAAAAAAAATTAAACTATATATTAATAAAATAAAGTCAGATTAGCCATCATTAAAAATTGGAATAAGGTTATCAAGATAAGAAATGCAACTTATAAGAATCTCTTTTTCCCCCATTAATATCGTAAAAACCGTCATGTACAGCAAGCAATGTTTGGAAACGGAGATTAAAATCAGTCTTGTTTAACCGTAATCAGTTTATTTTATTGTCATTTTCCGCCAAACAAATAAATTACACTAGTGATTACATCCAAACCAATTATGAAAAAAAACCTTCCGGGTTTTTATTTGGGGTATGATAATACCATAAAACACATAATGACAATAAATTAGTTTTTCGTAGCGCTCAAGTTTGTGTAAGGCACAATAAAGCTCCTTTATTGATAAATAGCTCTGAAGATGGAAACATGCGTGTAAAATTTTGATATTTCGAAAATGAACTCAATTTGAATAAATATTAATGACCAAAGTTGCTATTCTATGGAACTGTAAATCTTTCGACATAAAATGTGAACGTTTCTATGTACATTATCTTTACTGTATGGATGTTTTAAAATGCTTAGTAAAGACCTTCTATAAACTAAAAAAGGATTCCTTCTAAACTTATTATTTAGCTCAATTTCAATACAGAATAGGTGCCAACTCCACCTAGAAGATATCTTTTACACAAAAAAAAAAAATAGATTAAAATCGCCTTTACTTACTGAAGTATGTAAATACCTGCCAAATCAGTTTTCAAATACCTTTTTTCCTAGTGTGACGCGGCTTTCTTTTTGTAAGATCCGCTCTGAAACTTGAACTTAGTTCCAATTCAAGGTTACATTTTTCAAATAGAAGATGGTTGGAAAAATCCTCACTTGGGCCAAAAGCTGCAACACAACCCTCATTTGGGCAATGGAATGTCTTTTTTGTTTCTGTAGTATGTTGGCTTTTATCATATGGAAACCAATGTCCTCTGGTTCCTCCAAAATGGTTAATGGCAGATGTTCCATACTCGGAACGGCAATATTTGGAATCTATAAACCTAAATTTAAGTTGAATCCAAGTATAATGATTGTCAGAAAAAATTTATACAGATAGGGTTTGCTGTAATCATGTTTTAATGTTTTAAGATATAGAACTTTCAATAATACTTAAATTTGCTTGGGTTTTTTTCTACTAAACCAACTAGAATACTGATTTGAATGACTCTTTTGTGTACACTAAACATAGAATGGACTTTTAGGATGTAAAGGATGAGGGTCATTCTATGTAATGAGCCTGAGGCTCAAGAGGGTATCATGTAGCATTATCTCCGAGTGCAGCGAGGCGTAACTCAATTCAAAGAAGCTAAAAAATGACCGTTGTGACGTAAACACACCTGTGGTCAGTGGTATATAAAGCACAGCTCCATGTGCCGAAATCATTCTTGAAAGCTTGTTAGTGACAACCAAAAACATTAACTGGGAGGGTAATTTCCCTCAAAATTTTATCAATTCGGGTTGGGTTCATGATACCCTCTTGAGCCTCAGGCTCATTACATAGAATGACCCTCATGTTTGGAGGAGGGTCCATTATATAACATACCGCTCTACGAGGGTATCATGTAGCGTATTTGAAGAGTTGGTCACAAACAAAAATCAAGAATGAAGACATTATTCCAAAATATTTAATTATTTTTCAACAAATTCAATATAAAATTCAATAAAAACTCAAAAGAAACCACATTTTATTCAATATCAAAATTCATACATCTCATAACATTATAATGGGTTATTCTTTATTACAATTTTAATTAAATTCGTCAACAATGTAAAACAGCACACTATCGTCAGTCAATTATTCATCCATTTAACACTAAATTCGCAAAATGTCCATCAGTATCACATCCAGCTATTTCTTTGTAGTAAAACTTAAATAATGTCTTTGACGAGGACCAATTTGCTGCATTCATTATTTCTTTTATCAATACACCTGACGAATAAGCCACCGAAGTGGAAGTTCCATGGAAAGAATGTGCAGTAAAGTTCCCGATTTCTGACAGTTCTAGCACATTTTTCCAGCCATCTTGCTAACGTACATGTTGAAACAGGATTAAATGTTTTGTAGGAAACAAACAATGTAGATGATTTTCTATTGTTTTTGGTTCTTTTTAGATATTCATGTAACGTGGAAACAACACAGAGTCTGTTATCAGAAAATTTATGTAAAACAACTCTATGTACAGGAGTTCCAGGTTAACACATCTTTAATAACTTCTGAGTTTGAAAAATAACCTTATCGGCAAACACTGACATATACCTTAAATCAAGAGCCAAAAGTGTCTGGGCCCTGGAAGCTGTTGTAAGCGCAATAAGAGCTATTAATTTAAAAGTTAACAACCGTAAAGATATTTCATGTACTGGCATTAAATTGCGCCAAAAAAAACCCTAAAAAACACAAAACTTTTGATACATCCCATGATGTTCTAACTTTGGGTCGACTTGGATTCAAATTAAAATATCCTTTCATTAACTTTAGAAGTAATCATGGTTCTTTAACCCATAAAACACCAAAATATGGTAAAGTGTTAATCAACATTGATTTATGAGAATTCACATGTTGAATATGAAGCTTTATTACTCATCAAAGAAATCAAAATTTTTACAACTATTTCTTCAGAGGCTGAAAAGGGATTGGTTTTCCATTTAGAACACCAAAGTATCCATTTTTGCCAGCAACATTGTATTGTTTGTTTGTGGCCGGACGTAAGGAAGCAAGGATGATGCCACTATCGAATATTGCCAGTCATTTGTCATAGAGGAATCTCCTGATACAAGACAGGCGGTTAGATTTATCTTGCGGAGTGGGTGTACCTCTCCTGAGTGTGACATCACTAAGAGATCCTTGTGTCGAGGAATTCTAATAGGAATAGAAATCAAAACAGACATTAGTTGTGGAAACCAAGTTTGAGTTTTTAAAACGGAGCAATAATTATTGCCTGTCTAAGTCTATCTTCTAAAATCTTATTAATTATTCTATCAATTAATTTAAAAGGCGGCAAAATATATGAACATAAGATTGACCATGATAAAGTGAAAGCATCAATATGAAATGCGTCAGGATCAATACTCCAGGAAACAAACTTTCTCATTTGTCTATTTATACGAGAAGAAAAAAGATCTATGTCTGGATTTAAAAATTGATTACAAATTCTCAAGAAAATATCATGTTTTAACATCCATTCTGAAGCATCAGCAAATTGCCTAGAAAGGAAATCAGCATATATATTTTCACATCCGTGTAAATATTGGGCAGAAATGAAGATTTCTCTTTTTATGCACCAATTCCAAACTTTTACTGAGAGATCATCAAGTTGTTTTGAATGCATGCCACCCATTGCGTTAATGTAAGAAACTACAGTTGTATTGTCCGTTTTGAAACAAATATGTATTGAACTTTATTCTTTAAAAAATGATTTTAGTGCAAAATACACAGCCATTAATTCTAAAATATTGATATGATAAGATGATTCTGAATATGTCCATCTACCTCCTGTCATTTTGTTTTCAAATCTAGCACCCCAACCTTGCAAGGATGCATCAGTTCCAACCCAAAAATCAATTGGTCTTGATCTAATATCTTTTCCATTTAGAGATTGTATATTTCTACACCCCCATTTTATTTCATTAATACTTTTAACAGAACAAGTCCTGAAAGAATTATAATCATCATTATTCAATTTTAAATTTTGATCTTTATCTCTCTCTAAAGTCCTGTAATGCAAAGGTCCTTCGAAAACTGCATTACAAGCATGAAGCAAGAAACCTTTCAAGGAGGCCAATTGCCTGATTAGAATCCTTGGATTAGACAAAATAAATTGACCTTGTCTTCAAATCTTTTCAACTTTCTCATCTGTCAAATAAACTTTAAATTCAACTGAATCAATTATAACTCTATAAAAACAAATTCCCTGCGAAGGAATGGTTATAGGTTTTTTATCATTTATTGTGAAGCAAAGATTGTTTAATTCTGACATAACTATATTTGTTTGTTCTTGACATGTAGAAAATGTTTGATTCATGATTAGGGAATCATCAATACAATAACAACATCTTATGCTATTTTCCCTAAAAATGCATACACATGTTTCAATATTTTTGTAAACATTCTCGGACGTGATGTTAATCCGAAAGGTAAGACTACGAATCTGTAAAATTTTCCATTCCAAGAAAAAGTTAGAAATTTCTTATAGTCTGGGTGAACACTGACACTAAAATATGCATCCTTTAAATCAAATTAAAAAATTTTTAAATGATAATATTCCACACATTCATTTAAATATTTCAGGTTTATGATTGGTCTTAGATTACCATCTTTTTTCATTACAAGGAAAATATTTGGAATAAAAGAATTCGAACTATCTTTTACTTCTTCAATTGCACCTTTATCAACCAACTGTTTTACTTCTTTTGATACCATTTTAGATTCTACTGCATTAAATTGAATTTGTGTTGGAAAGACTTTTTGAAAAGGTTGTTGAAAAAAATCAATTTTATAACCTGGTTTAATTATATTTAATATCCATTCGTCTTTTGTAATTTTTTCCAGTAAGGTTTATTACGTTTTCTCACCTTTACTTGTTGTAATTGTACTGCTTTTCCATTGCACTTCTGTACTGGAACTGTCCCCTTTGACATCTGCCTCTCTGGGAAGGGTATGATGAATACTGGCGATTTTTGCCTCTGTATGGGTTTTTGTCTGAGTAGCATTTTTAAATTTTGCGTCATAATTTGATTTCATTCCAATTGGTTGATTTCATTTCATCTTTTCATAGAGACATTGTAGAAGGCATTGTCAAGCATACTCATAGAATCAGCCAACATCTTTTTGCAAATTTTGGACTCAAGTTCTTTTTTATTTACAAGCATATCAGCCATCTGTACTAAAGGTATGATACCGGTGGCTAGAGATTTTTTAGTTACTTGTAATGTTAGGTCATCTGAATGGGCCTGCTTGTTCATTGCATCCCATATTTTCTTATTGACTCGGGGAACTTTCAATAAATTACAGTTCTCTGGTCTGTCATGGTTTTTCTCTAAATCAACCATGCTCTCTGTGCTACTTTTGATAGAGATTGCTGCATTTACAGCTTTTCCAAGTGCCTTGTTTACTTTTGGACCAGTTTTTTTCATTCGCATTTAATTGTATGATATCCCAGTCATTGTTATTGATTGTTATCTGAACTGATTCATCATTCAAAATTCCCTTAAAACTTTCTTGAGGATCAACACCTTCAATAGAAGGAGAAACTTGATCATTCAAATTAGAGAAATCAAAGTCAAACTTATAGGGGTGTCATCAAGAGTTTGTCGTGAGTCATAATCAGATATGTTTACCAAATTTCTCTGCGGTCGATTAGGTATAGTTTGTGTAAAATTACCGGGATAATTATAACCCGAAGTGCGCACCGTAGATTCGGTGGAACGCATGCGTATTACGTGCCATAATATTAGAAGTACTACCAAACGGTTTCACATTATCTGTGAGAGAGGAAATGGATTGCAAGAATTTATCTATCCCTAGTTGATTTTTGAGTTCGTCAACATTAAACTCTTGAATACACTCAGACTGAGTTTCGGACTTTTTAGACTGTTTTGTCACCCGTGGTGGCGGTACACTTGCACTTGCCGAAAATTAGAAAATTGCTTTGCGTTTCATTCCTCTAGTTCTTTTATTTGTTGCAACTGTACTTGTGTCCTTCGTGTCCGGGGTTTATCGCCAAACAATTCGTCTATATCTGAATAATTTTAATGGTCGCTTCCAATGAACGATAGGACATCGTCCTGGTTTTCCATCTTTATGGTAAAGTACACAACTTTATATTAACTTAACTTATCAGTATGAAATTAAAAAAGGTAGCTGTTTTACAACAGAAATAAAACAAGAAACTTGAACAACGTTCTAAGTTTTACTACACACCGCTATAAGATGTTCACCTGTTGTACAGGTAAAAACACACGCCGCTCAGAGAAAAAAAATGATTTCGGCACGTGGAGATGTGCTTTATATACCATTGACCACAGGTATGTTTACGTCACACGGGTCATTTTTTAGTTCTTTGAATTGAGTTACGCCTCGCTGCACTCGGAGATAATGCTACATGATACCCTCGTAGAGCCGAAAGGCGATATGCGATATGTAATAGAATGTTCCAGGTATCTCAAAAATCAATTTGAAAGAATTCTTGTTTTAAACATATCTATTCTCATCGGTACATAAACAGCTTACTTTCCTGTACCAATACCATATGCTTTCCAAACACGTATGCCTTCTTCCTCAAATACAAAGTTCGAGTACGAGCTGATGGCAGGAATTGGCTTGAGGATGTCTTTTGTGAAGCAATTTCTAAAACACTAACCATTTTTCGCAGTTTTCTCAATTGTCTAAATCAAAAAGATAAATCAATCACATTAATGATTTTGCCTTTCCTAAAATCAATAACGCCTGTGTTCTTCTAAAAAGACTATCTATAATCTCCCCCTTGTGCTGTATATATAATTGTTAATGATATAACAATATTAGGATTTTCAGGAAACAAAGATGTTTCTTTTCTATTTTTTTTTCAGTTTAGAAAAATGATACAAAAAAACAAATTGTAAATATCCAAATTACAAACCTCTTTCATTGAATGTGCTGTTAGAACATCATGTCCCTGGTTAACAAAGCGACGGATACAGGGGTTTTCCTACTGTTTTTAAACTGGTTCCAGGGTCCGTAGAATTGGGAAAATTGACGCGTAAACTGTTGAAATTGGGAAAATAATAAACTTTCTAAAAGTACTATTAGTTTCATTATTATGCTGCAAAATATAAACAAAAGTGAAGAAAATAGCTGTTTTGTTGTATTTTAATTATCAGCACGGTTAAACATTGATTCTAATGACTTTCTTACAATGATATTTTTCTCTTTTATTGTCTTCATAAAAGTCAACAGCTCTTTCCAACATCTACGGACACCTGATTGGGAAAAAACGCCTTGAATTGGGAAAATATTGATGATTTTTCGATTGGGAATGGGTCCGGTAAACGGACCCAAAAATAAGCCAGGAAAACCCCTGGGATAGCTGACTTTAGAGCCGCTCCAGTTCTGTCACATGGCCCTATTCCATTCTGTGCCTCACAGAAGTTGAACAATCTAACCAGGCCAGTGACTTGAGGAGGGCCATCATCTCTGTTGACTTGTAGCAGCCAGCATTGTCTGACAGACATGGAAAGAGGATATTGATGCATCAATTGACTGAATGTTTTCCATAACATAATGATGATGGCTGCAGTAGTTATGCTATCCTGTGATACTTGGCTTTGAAAGATGTGGACAAAGCCTAGGCTCTCAACACAAGTTTCAAATAAAAGTTGAAATGGCTCGTGCATATTTGATAGTTGTTGTATTTAGCGAGTGCAACACAAGGTTTAAGGCCTACTTCAGATAAATTATACAAACGATCTGAGCTGAAATTCGCAAGGGGGGTATGTCTTCAGAACAGTCTAAATCACATCTCCCGACGACGCTGCATTGCATGTTGAACACTTTCTTTTAAAGTTATATATGTAAAGTCAAAAAAATACTGTAAACTGCTATAAAACAAGTATTAATCAAAGTACTGTAAGTACTGAAAAACGGAGTCTTGAAAGTGTTCACATTTTTCTTCAAATATGCAGTTGGAATTGGGTGTTTCAATCTATTTTAAGATTCGGCTTTCGGTCCGATATTTTGTCTGAAATTCTTATTGAATCCGGGACAGTCCTTTATAATTCTAGAAAATTGGCACAACGGCCGGTATAGTGTATTTTATGTAAAAATAAGGCTACGTATACCCCGTTCAGATGCAACGCTCGCGCATGAAGTTCGGATAGTATTCAGGTGATGTAATGCTAAAATAAAATTCACATCTTTTCAAAATTAGCAGAATGCGTTGTGAACTTTACTGTGACTGGAGAAGTGCAAAGGCTTGATTAACAATTCAACCTTCAATCCCTCTAATGATTAATGAACTCGTCCACCAACTATAAATGGTCAAAGGCTTTGAGCATTCAGTTACGTAACTCATTTCACAAATCGCTCCAACTATTGAACCCGAGCAAAAATATTTTAACCAATAAACCTATTTGTTTATTTTCTAAAATAGAGTTTGGATTATACAAAGAGGACATAGGAAGATTCAAAATGCATGTTTTCAATATTATATTTACTGAAATACATGAGAACTTTCTGCACTCTTTTCTTTAGCATAGATTCAATTGATGTGTACTACGCGCGGCATCCGGCTTGAGGCTTCGGCTGACAGTAAACTAACAGACGGGGTCACGTTACCCCGTCTAAAAACGAAGGTTGTAAAAAGAAACTCCAGACGACATGTTTACAAATCGGACTCTTTTTACCTTCTTTCACTGGTGCTTCTAGAGATTTTCACAAAGGGCGATTACTCTTTTAGCCAAAACCAAGACTTTTAAAGTTTTAATATCCAATACACAAAACAACTATTCAAAATTATAACAAATAGTTATTAAAGTATGTTATCTTTTTAAGTATTGCTAAAATTTTATAAACTTATCTTGGGATATTTCATAAAATGACACTGAAGTGTTGATTATTTAGTCTGTTTACTACGGTGTAGACTCGAAATGGGTATTTGGGCCATAACCCCTAAGATATGTCTCAACCAAAACTATTTTCATACATAATAAATCTCAATACACTTTTAATTTTCCATATAAGTTTCATTAAATTAGGTGACATTCATTTGAACCCAGTCCGAGGTCCTTACAGAGGATGACTCTTAAAGAGTTTAGGACACTGGCGAAACAACTTTTCAGCTTAACTGTACATAACAAAGAACACTGTACTGTCACTGAAAACCATCAAACAAGGAAAATTGAAATTCGAAAATTTTGAGCTAAAATCAGAACCACACCCCTTTATGGAGATATGAGACGCCTCCAGGCGCCTTTCCAAAAATAAACGTTACAATTTCTTAGATTTGTTTTAACAATTTTGAGTCTAACAACGAAGCAAAATAAATTCAGGCGTAGGCCACTGATCTACAAGTTATGAAATTGAAATTAGTATTGGCTTACATTTTAAAACTTTATGCGAATTTTTAAAATGCGTTTCGTTGTTAAATACTTGAACATTTCAAAACGGCAATTATATTTTGAATACAATGTTCATTCATTCGTATTGATATCTCAAAATGTGCTATACATCATTTATAGTATGTTGCGATTTGAATAAAATAAACCTCAACTTTTTTACCAAATTTAAAACCTGACAAAAAGCCACGGTTTATTTTCAAGATTTAAGAATATTTATATAATAGTGGATAAAACTTCGTACTAAGATTTTCCCTCAGGATGACAGATGTATAGTCCCTGAATTTTGTAGGCTGCAGTTGGGGATCCGGAGAGGAAACGGGGGTTGTCAATGATAATTCAATTTCTTAAACTGCTTCTGTGACAAACATACAGTTATGGTGCAACTTAACACTCACTTTACCACGAAGCATTGAAAATAACTTAGGTAAGTTTGGTAAAACATCATTACTTGTATTATCAAATTCTGCAGAATATCACGACGAAGTGGTGTACGAGTTAGAAACCAATGATTCCGGAAAACAAAGCGGGCATGAATAATCCAGCAAAGGCTTTATATGGTGAAAGTAGTTACAAAGGGGCCTGCTACTGAACACTGACGCTCAGAATGAACAATCTGGTCGGAAACCATGAACCAGTCTTCATCATAAGGGACACCACTAGACGTGTTCATTTCTTACATGATTAAAGCAAGTGAATGACTGAAAAATTTTAATGCGTTGAACTTTAATTAGAGCCCCGCTCTACGGGAGCCCTATAGTCATCAGTCTGTTCTTCGTTTGTCTGTCAGACATATCTTGTCCGGAGCATATTTTCCCTCCTCTTAGCCCAATCTCTCTCATACGTTGCTTTTGGGTTAGGCTGTGTAGTGACCTTGAACTTACTTTCTATGTCAAAAGGTTAAGGTCAAAGCTGACCTATGTGTAAAATCTTTGTCCGATAATTTTATTTTCTTGTTTAATACTTCACACACAAAAATTCATCAGATAAAAATGCGCAGTGAGCTTCAACCATTTTACTAGATCAAAGAGGTCACATCAGAACCCTTTGATAAATCCTTGTCCGGACCATATATTCTTTATCCCTAATTTTATTTATACTTTTCATCTATACTGTATACGAGAAAATATTCGCCCCCGTTTTATTTTCGCCCCTTTTGCCCTCGTTGTCAGAGGGCGAATTTAAGACTGGGCGAATTCCAAGGTCTCTAATTATCAACTTTAAACACAAATGTGTCTGGGCGAATTCCAGATGGGGCGAAACTGTTTGCAAGTGTAGAAGGGCGAACATAACACGGGGCGAAAATAACTCTGTATACAGTAGTGTTTGTGGATAAAGGTATGCAGTGACCTTGAACCAAATTTTGAGGTCAAGGGCTAACGTCATTCTGAATATTTTTTAACCAGTAGTTTTTCCCCTCTGACTCAATCTTGCTCTGCCTTTACCATAAGAACCACTATATCTGTATATACAAGGAACAAGGTTCCTCTGTTATACTTATAAGACAGTTTTTGTAACATCTAATGTTCATAAGTGCATTAGAATTATGTATATGAAAACAGGAAAACTCAGTTATCGTGGCAAAGTATGAGACTGGGTTTAAATACTTCAGTTAAACTTTGATTCATTGTTAATTAAAATGAATTTGTATTTGGTCAGGACTTAATTATACAGCTTTACAATATAAATAAACGTATATAATTTTTATCAATATTGGTAAATTTGGACTATTAGCTATTCTTTCATTATATTTTCAATAAAATTACATAATGTCTTATCGGGGACACTAACTGATATTCGTGATAACCGTAAATTTGCTATATATGTAATTGTTTTATATAATTGGAAACCCTGCAATCAACTTAAGCCACTAAAAATTACGATGTTATATGGTCGATGTATAAAAAAAATTCCGTAAAACTCACCAAAGTAGTTTTATTCATCAATATTTATTTTCAAAATACATTTATTGTATCATTTACGATTATTTAACGTTTATTAGAGGCTAGGTGGTCAACAAGTTACCCATCAGATTTACCTTAAATTTTAAATATGGTTTTTTTTTTGGTTTTGTTCTTTGTTTGTTTGGGGGGGGGGGGGGGGGTTGGGGGTGGATTTGTTTTGTTTTGTTTTTGTTTTTGTTTGTTTGTTTGTTTTTTTGCTATAAACTATAATTTAGTATAGAAAAAAATCCTAGTGTCTGAACTTTAAAATTTGAAAATGTCCTGTATTTTGTTTATAGTAAGCTATCTTTCTAAGGGAGAATAATACAGTCTAAATATGTCACAATCTAGCTCTCTTAACATAGATCTATTTTCTTGTACAATTGAAAAAAATATACAAATTTTTGCTTAGTGATATAGTGATAGCTCTGCTCCAAACACACGGTGAAATTAATGTAATAAATTTCATTGACTTCCTTTATTTTATCTTTCACGTGTATATGAATTCTGATAACTTTCAAAAATTAGCAATTTTAATTGCTCTTTTGGAATAAACAAGAGAGGTGATCTAATGCTGCTAGTATAAAGCCAGGTCTGTTTGACTTTTGGTTTGGCTTAACAGGCAAATAAGGGTCGACCTAGGCCTCTTTGTTTTGTTTTGTTTTGTTAGCTATTTAAAACTTTCCTTGCATAATTTCCACATGGTCCTCTTAATGTTAGCCTCCGTTGATGTTGATAGCCTTAAAATAGAAAGAAAATACAATTTTAGTTTTATAATAGTGATTTAAGAGGGCTGGGTGTTTGCGGCCATGCATTTTTAAGCTTTATAAATCTTCTTAAGAAGAAAAGCTACGTATGAAGATTCATGAAAACATTCAAACTTTAAAGTTAAAATTTATGGAATTTTTCTTTCATAAATAATAATTCATGGCTTAGCAATCACTTAAAATAATTAAGGTAGATCTGATGGTTAAATTTTGTTGACCACCTAGCCTCTTTAATACAAGTTGGTATTCTTTTTTTGGGGGGGGGGGGGGGGGGGGTATCATTTATCGGTAATGATGTCGGAAGTCAGTATCTCATTTATTAAACAAAAAAATTCGTTTCGCCAGAAATTTTCAGAAAAGCGTGTTCAGTTATGTAAGGAAGTATTTGTTATATTTTAATAACTAAAATTTATTGTAAGCTATACATACATTAAGCGAAACTAGATCAAGTGACATTTCAAAACGTTATCTCCATTTTGAATACATGTAGTGTGAGAAAGAAGTTTACGGCTCATATGATAAATGCTTTGGTGGTTATTGAGTTATGAACGGTAATTGCTCTGCTAGTATATTCCAGGATGCACGTTAACTTATTGAAGTTAAGATTCATTATGTGAAAAAAAAAGTTAATTTTCATTTTAAATCTTAGTACATAAGATATAAGTGTACGAACTTAAATTCATTTCTATGTAAAAGAGAAAAATTAACCGTGAACAATTCAAGATAACGAGTATAAAGATTCATAACAGATGTTTAGATGATAAATATACCCATGCAATATATGAAAGTAAAACCCCATAATTATTGATTATAAACCTTAGCACTTTTGTTGCTAATAAGGATCTTATTCACACAATGCAATCCAATTTAAAAAAAAATGTTTTAACATATTAATATTCTATTATTTTTGTACAATCGACATTTTTGGCAAAACATCAAATGAATATGACTGGCAGGTATCAACATTATGTTCTTAAAGCTCATAAGAAATGCATCATGTAAACTGTCATGAAATATTGCTACATTTACAAATGAAAAAAATTATTCATATACGGATTGGTTTTGAAATGTATCTGCCCTGACACCACCATATTTCTTTTAAAAACAACTTATGGTTAGAGTATTTTTTAAGATGACTGACTAATAACCCCTTATTTAATATAAGATAAATATGGCTCATAAGTTTCTAAATAGTAATCTCGAATGACTATGAAGACAAATTGGAACCTTGTAAAGACTTTGATATGTACGTTTTATTATCATTTGAATACTAGTATGAAATTAAATTTCCTGTTTTTTAATATTCAAAACTATCAAAAAGGGCTATTGGATTTAGGAAGTTAATGCATATGTTTAATGCGTTATTGATACTGTTAACACAACTTTGATATAGTTTGTGTGGTATTTTCCTCGACATGGATGTTGCTATTTTTTGTTTGTTAGTGTTTGTTGTCGTCTCACCTTCTTACACTCTAGATGGGAAAAATATCTGTAAAAAAAATGTGACAACGGAAAGGTAAAGTCCAATTTTCTAAATATAAACTGCAAAGAATTTAATTCACTGTTATACATATAGTGAATTCGTAGTCTAGAATATCAAATTCATCCTGATCTGATTTTAACTTATACATGCTGCTGCTGCTGCTGATGATGATGATGATTATCAATAAAATCACGTCACTCCTCTTAATGGAATTGCATTCTGTTTAAACAGTACAACAATTAATGTCAGATAGTAAATAATTCATGTTAATCATGCAATAGAACAATGAATAAAATGATAAATTCTGAATATCTTTATCTTGTGTGCCTAAAAGCTATCGCAATGCTAGTTCAACACATTACTTCTTTTTATTATATATTGTAAAAAATATTCTCTTTGCATGGAAAACAAATATAGATTATATCTTTTTTTGTTTAACCGCAGAATTCCGGATGAAGAAATATTCCTTATTTATTCTGAATGTGTTGTTGATTCATTTTTATTCATTTCTTTATCAATAGGGGAGAACTTGAAACAAAGAAGATATGTTGTATAAACTTTGAAGAAAAGAATAATAAGTGTGTAGGTAGGTACATGTATAATTTAGATAAAATGGTACATTTGGAGGAATAAATTTCATCATAATTAATTCAAATTGCTTGTGAAGTGTAAATACTGGTCTCAAATTGGGGATGCAATTCTATAGCAAGGAATATCTTAGAGACTATCTCTTTAATTTAAGAATAAGGAATCATTCTTTGAGTATTAAGGGGTGATCAAATACGACCGGGGTGGTCATATCCATCAAAGACCGAAGGGCTTTATGACACATACGATCATGCCCGACCGTATTTGATCACCTAATAATATTCAAAGAAGGATTCCTTATTACTTATATTTATATAATGTTCAGCAATTGTACCATTAGATTTTAAACTAGTCATTGATGAAATGTATTGGACTATACATTACAAAATTGATTCGTAGCGTTATCACAGACAAAGACACTAGAAAATGTAAACATACCTAAATATTGTCTAAAATAACAACAAGATAATTTACTTATTAAATTAAAACGTTATAACAGAGGGAATCATCATACGAACATAGGAGTAATACTGTAAAATACCAACTCTAAACAATACAAATTAATTACAAAACGTTTATTTCAACCAAAACAAATCATATAATTATTATTTTATAGCAGTTCACTGTACTTGTTACTTTCAGAATGCAGTCCCGGCTTTTTTGGATGGAACTGTACTGACATGTGTCCAGAGAATTATTATGGAAGAAGATGCTTGGCAAAATGCAGTTGTAATGAAACGCAAATTTGTCATCATATGTGTGGATGCTTTCAAAGACTGGACTTGGATAATTCAAATATAACAAAGAATGGTGTTAGTATCTTTTTAGAGAACGTGACGTCTTCGCCTTTTGCAGTGGAGTGTTCTACTACAGAAGATGTTTTATCCACGTTATCCACAAGCACAGGTCTAGTCTACTGCTATCTTTATTTTTTATTTGCATGTTAATTTCTCCAGAATAACTATTGATTTCTAGGAATAACGTTCGTTATTTCTTTTTTTTTAAAGCAACCTATTCATTTATTGTCACTAATGCAAATCAGAGTTCGAAAAATTGATACCTGTGATTGTCGTTTCATATATAAATATTTTTGTAGTACCTATATACATGTATATAGCTAGTATTTGCAACATCTTCATGCTTAATTTGTTTGACAATTGATCAACGAAAACCTGACTTACTTTTATTTTTTTTTTATGTTTCGTCAAATTTTCGTATTGTGCTCGTTCTTTTTAAGAAAATCTTTTTCGATATGAGCACATATCTTATGAGCAATTGTATGGATTACTCTCCTCTGGATTGCCTTCTGATTCATAAAGTTGCCGATAATTTTGTACGTGTGCAAATCAGGGATGGAATAATTGACAAAAGTATTTGTAATTGAGGGTAATTCATTACATTTTCAAAATAATTGAAAGTATTTTGTAATTGAGTCTGTCTTCAATTACAGGTACTTGAATGTATTTATATACATTCCAAAAATATCATGTATTTTCAATTACTTTTTAATATTTCAATTACATTTTTTCAAGTTAAAAGTTTAAAAAGATGTCTTATAATGATATATAGTTTGTATACCTGTTTGGAACGGGCTTGTATTTTTGCAATAATTAAATGTCTCATAATGTTTAATATGTTTATACTGCATGACACACTGCCCAGGGCAATAGGTAAAGGTCTAATTTTGTTCAGGTGTGCAGGCATCTTATACATCCCCTACTTTAGACTCAAGGGAGTCTAAATACTGTATTCTTGTGAATTATAATCTTTATTATTTTATATAACACTGATGGGCTGTATTGCCCACAGTTTTACTTTCTGAATTAACATATATTATACCCAAGAACAAAGATACTGAATAAAAATTCACTTTAACCAAACATGAACTCCTTAATGATACTTGATGAATTTAATACTCATAAAATGTTTCTAGAAATTTTAAAATTCAAATTCTAAAGCAAAATCTATAAATGATGATTAAAATGAACTCAAACATTTAAAAACAATACCGTACATAAAGCCTTGTGTATCTCAGTGCTGTTTATACATGTATTTATTCTAAAGATTTTAAAAAATAAAAGTAATCGAAATGTATTTAATTTCATTTGTCAAAGTAATTGAGAGTAATTAATTACATTTGAAAATCAATGTAATTGTAAAGTAAAGTGCAAGTAAATGACAAAATTTCTTATGTATTTGAAAGTAATTAATTACATTTCAAAGTAGTTGACCTCAACCCTGGTGCAAATACAAATTTAAAACTGCTTTTTATTATAACTTCAACCGTTAAATTTCTAAATGTTTCTAACCTATTCACAGACTGAATCGTAATATTTTCCTTATAATTTTTCAAAATAAAATTTATTTTGAAACTCTTATTCTTGGTTTGATTCTTTCTTATGTTATGATTGGTTCGTTGAAGATTCGTCCCCAACGTACCCAAATACAACAGGTTTATCAACAAATGAATCAAATATTAAATTTTCATTCCTAATTGGAGCAGCAAGTGTCACTGGTGTGTGTTTTTTATTCGGAATAGGACTGATTTATCGGTAATTAGATTTATTTCGTGTAGAATATTTTCTTTGTGCTTCAATGTACCTATAAAGTATCATCCTGAAATGCATTTTTTTCCTCGGTTGTAGGATTTACATGGGGAGAGAAAAAGCAGGTTGTTATGATAACTTTATTTCTTCGCTTGCCTTTAGACACATTATAGAAATTACAATGCAACCATAAATGATATCAATCAACCACAATGATATGAAAATAAGGTAAAAATTATTAACAAGTATTTTTAAATGTTCACAGAATGTCGCGTTCATCATAATATGGTGTACGATTTAGGAGATACATCAAGGATTCGGGAAAATCCAAGTGTACATGAAGAGCCAGCAGAGCCTCTGTATGGTGAATGTAGTTACGAGGATGCTTGCTACAGTACATTGGTACTAAGAGTGAACAATGAATCTGGTCGGGAACCTAATACATCAAGACAGCCAGTCTTTACAGATGATGACAATATATATGAGTTTGCACATCGTTATACACATCATAGTGACGAGGGACAGCCATCAAACGTGTATATTACTGATTTGATTGAAGCAACTGAATAACTGACAACTTTGTAAAACAGTTATTTGAATATTTTGTGAGCTGTAATTAAGATTCCTTGACACACCAATATTTTATTTGATAAATCGATAACGAATCTTTTTTGAAATATGTTTTCACAAATAAAAGAGAGCGACATCGATCGGCTTTCAATTATTTTATATGATTCTTTTCTTTTTTTTTTCTTTTT
>WFKH01010931.1:24408797-24448483 GCA_016163765.1 Magallana hongkongensis | reverse complement strand
GGGGGTTGGGGGTTGTATTTTTTCAGAACGTTTTTAGTGTATACCACTGTCAATCAACTGACGCTTTCGAATACTTTGAGTGAATCGTTTGATTTTTTTCTTTTTTAGAAATTGACAGTTCTTTGAAATAGTATTCTAATAAAATGTACATTATGTAAAAAAAAAATGTTAAAACGATATGTTTGTTACATACAATTGTATTTTTATATGAAAAGGATTTTATATAAGGACTTCACCGGAACCTATTCGAAGAATTGAATAAAATCAATATAGAACAGTGTTTAACAATCCCGCTTACCACTGAACCATCTAAACAAGGCAGAAAAACTTGGTTTTATTGACAAAAAACCTAGACACACAAGCACAAAATGCACAACGCACAGTTTTTAGAATATTTTTTCATGTAGAATGATTACCTTGTAAATAAAAAAAAAATGTCGTAAATCAACAAAATTTTAATCTGGAAGAAATATCTAGCTCGGTCTTCACATGCTCTTATTGATAAACACAAATAACATTAAAATTGGTTGTATTTAATCTTTTAGTCTTTTATATCGTTTTTGTGGAGAGAAATAAATACAAGCTGCTGCACATAAACATAGAATTAAGCCCATCCCAACAACTGTTCCCACGATGATTCCAACTCTAGCGAAAGTACTTAGATCCGTCCATTTGGCGAGTATTCCTGAAATAGTAACTTGAAGTTTATTCTTTTTTAATTATCTACACGTGTTGGATTTTATGAGCTCGTCTATAAAAATGAGTGTTAATAGATTCAAAATGAACATCTGAGCTGACCTTCACAACCAGCATATTGCGCAGACTCGTCCGAATTATCTCGACAGTTGACTTCCTGGTCACATTTCAGCTTTTCGTCGATGCAGATATCATCAAGACATTGAAACTCGTTCTTTGAACAAATCTTGGAATCAGGTTCTATCAAATTTCAATTTCAATTGTTTAAATAGAAGCATATAAAAAGGGTTTTTTTTTTCTTTACTATTGTTTAAAACTGATAAATGATACTTAAGCCTTACTTTTCTGGACCGTGGCGGTCAACTTAAATCCAGTACTGGTACTGACTACCATACTTTTGAACTTGAACGTTGCAATGTTGCCACTGGTAGCTATTGGCCGAGGAAGGAGTCGTCCACACAAACCCTTGTTGGGAGATATCTCAGAAGACTGGGTAGTATCTCCTAAAAATATACAGTGTTTTATTCTTATTCTATAATCTCATTAGGTAGGGGTTTTTTAGGGGTTTTTTTGGTTTTTTTTTTTTGGGGGGGGGGGTTGCTTGTCACACGCAATCTCCAAACAAGCAAACAAATATTTGGGAAATGTTAGGCAACCATATAATGATATTGTAGTATTCCGGATTTATGTAGGTTACATGTTAGGGTTTTAGACACTACATGTTGTTTTCCGGTTTGTTTATTAAATGGTTTACATCCACATGGTTGTGTGCTACCTGTGTTCTAACGATACATAACATTGGCGACGAGGATGGCCGGCCGAATCGGAAGAATTGATGTTTTCGACCCAACACAGGAAACGTGGACCTTGTATAAAGAGAGGTTGGACAGTTATTTTGTTGCAAACGATATAAAAGACGAAAAGAAAGTTCCCGCGCTACTGAGCCTCGTGGGCGCCAGAACGTACGCATTGTTAAGAGACTTAACAGCCCCTAAAATACCGGCAGAAAACACTTACGGGGACCTCACAAAGATTCTTAAAGAACACTACGCACCAAAACCTTTAGTTATTGTGGAACGTTTTCGTTTCCACAAACGTGATCAACAGGAGGGGGAGAGTGTCCGAGAGTATAATGCAGCCTTGAGAAAGCTTAGTGAATTTTGTGAGTTTAAAGACGCACTTAACGATACCTTGAGAGACAGATTTGTGTGCGGTCTCAGAAACGAACAAATTCAGAAGAAGCTCCTGTCAGAGCCAGATCTTAAGTACCAGAAGGCTTTTGACATAGCAGTGGCCATGGAAACCGCATCGAATGACGCGGTGGAATTACAGAGTAAGCATCTTCCATCGACCGGTGTCAACAAGATCAACACACAACCGACAAGGCAGAGAGACAAGAGCTACAGCCACCAACGACCTCATCCATCCACCCAGTCCTGTTTCCGATGTTATGGAAATCATCCAGCGGATTCCTGTAGATTTCTGCTGGAAAAATGTCGGGCATGCGGGAGGCCAGGTCACATTCAACGGGCGTGTCAGACTAACCCTGTAATATGGCCACCAAAATATGACCAAAAAGCCAGGAAAACCAAAGTTCATGAGCTAGATGTCGAAGAGGAACCTATGTATTCACTGAAAATAAATGCAGTAGGAGGATTTCGAGATGCAATTTGGGTACATCCTAAAATAAATGGAAAAATGTTACCTATGGAACTTGATACAGGATCAGCTATATCCGTTATAAACAAGGAGATGTACGAAGAAAAATTTTCAGATGTGAATCTGACAGACACTGACATTAATCTAAGAACATATTCAGGTGAAAGTATCGTACCACTGGGAGTGTGTACGGTGACTGTAGACTTGAATGATCAAAAGCAGAACTTAAACTTGTATGTTGTACGAAAGGGAGGACCCCCATTGTTTGGCCGAGAATGGTTAAGAAACATGAAAGTAAACTGGGCAGAAATCAAGGCTGTAGAGACTTTGAAAAAAGGCGTCGATGGCTTGTTGGACACATACAGACATATATTCAGTGATGAACTTGGCACCCTTGAGGGGATCAATGCAAGGATTAAAGTTAGAGAGTCAGCGACACCCAAATTCTGTAAAGCTCGTGCGGTTCCCTTCGCACTGCGGCCCAAGGTGGACAAGGAATTGGATCGTTTAGTGGAGGCTGGAATCCTTAGTAAAGTAGAGCACAGTGAATGGCTACCCCCATTGTTCCCATACCAAAGAAGGACGGGTCAGTGAGAATCTGTGGGGACTTTAAAGTTACCTTAAACCCTGTCCTTGATGTGGATCAGTATCCACTTCCGAAGATAGAGGATATCTTTGCAAGCTTAGCTGGGGGCCAACAGTTCACGAAACTGGATCTCAAGAACGCATACCTACAAATGACAGTGAGAGAAGAGGATAGACCATACCTCACCATAAACACCCAGTGTGGGCTATTTCAGTACAATAGGCTTGTGTTCGGCGTGGCATCAGCTCCAGCTATTTGGCAAAGGGCCATGGACACCGTATTACAAGGTCTTCCGGGAGTGCATTGTAATATGGATGACATGATAATAACGGGAAAAACCACAGAGGAACACCTAAACAATCTTGAACAAGTACTGAGACGTTTAGATCGATATGGCTTGAGAGCAAATGTACAGAAAAGTGAATTTCTGAAGGACAGAATAGAGTTCTGTGGACATGTTATAGACGCTGAAGGTCTACATAAAACCACAGAAAAGGTGTCAGCAGTTTTGAATGCTCCAGTGCCGAAAAACGTTTCAGAGCTTAGAGCTTTCCTAGGACTAGTTAATTACTATGGACGCTTCATGGAAAACTTGTCATCCCATTCTGCTCCATTGTATAGTCTCCTAAGGGATGATCAAACGTGGGAGTGGTCAGATTCTTGTATTTAAGAAAATCAAAGAAATGATGACATCGGATCAAGTGTTGGTGCATTATGACCCAGAAAAGCCGGTGACCTTAGCCACTGACGCATCACCCCATGGACTTGGAGCAGTTTTATCCCACACTATGCCGGATGGATCTGAAAAACCAATTGCATTTGCATCAAGGACCCTCGGCTCCGCTGAGAAAAAGTATTCGCAGATTGACAAGAAAGCGCTTGGAATTGTGTGGGGAGTAAAAAAGTTCCATACATATCTTTATGGGAGGAAATTCACCCTGTTAACAGATCACCAGCCGTTAGTATCCATATTCCACCCTGAAAAAGGAGTCCCAGTGACGACGGAAGCTAGGCTGCAGAGATATGCATTATACTTATCAGGATTCCAATATGACATCCATTATAAAAGCACAAAAAAAACACTGTAATGCAGACGCTCTCTCAAGACTGCCAGTTGTGAATCCCGAGCATGGACACAGCGATGAAGAATATGATTCTACAGAATTATACATGATACACCTTATGGACAGCTTACCAGTGAATAGCAAGGAGGTGAAGAAGGAAACCTTAAGAGACCCTTTGCTCAAGCTGGTGTATGAAATGACAATGACTGGATGGCCCGAAAATGTAGAGCAAGAAGATCTAAAGGCATACTTCTTGAGGAGAAACGAAATTTCCATACATCAAGGATGTTTGGTGTGGGGACTTCGAGTGCTTATACCCCATTCCCTTCAAACAAGAGTATTGAATCAACTTCATGAGGGACACATAGGAATAGTTAAGATGAAGTCACTAGCCCGCAGCTGTGTTTGGTGGCCTGGGATTGACAAAGCCTTAGAGACACTTGTCAAGAGCTGCCAGGGATGTCAAGAAAATAGACCCATGCCCGCCGAAGCACCCATTCACCCTTGGGAATGGCCACAACGTGCATGGCAACGCATTCATGTTGATTTCGCTGGACCTTTTCAAGGCAGCATGTTCTTGGTATTAGTGGATGCATTTTCAAAATGGCCCGAAGTAGTTCAAATGTCGTCAACCACAGCAGAGAAAACAGTAGATGTACTCAGAAGAATATTTTCTCGAAATGGATTGCCAGACCAGCTTGTATTAGATAATGGACCACAATTTGTCTCTGAATGCTTCCGTCAGTTCATGCAGTACAATGGTATTAGACATATAACTTCGGCACCATACCACCCTCGAACAAATGGGTTAGCAGAAAGACTAGTGCAGACTCTCAAGCAGTCGTTGCGAGCTTCAAAAGTGGATCAAACCTCACTGAACAAGAGGCTTGCGAATTTCCTTTTGACGTATAGAAACACACCACACACAACTACTGGTGAAACTCCTGTCAAGCTACTCATGGGGAGGGAACTGTGTACAAGACTAACCCGTCTTAAACCAAGTGTCCGCAAAACAGTAGAATTACAGCAAGACAAAATGCGCGCGATGATTCCAGAACCGGCTCGTCAGTTTGAAAAAGGCACACATGTGGCAGTCCGTGATTACAGAGAACAAGGGAAAAAGTGGATCCCCGTAACCATAGCTGCAAAAACAGGACCGCTTTCATATGAAGTGGAAATCGCGCCTGGGACCACATGGAGAAGACATACTGACCAGCTGAGATTGGCCGACTTTGCAGCATCACCATTACCTTCGCCCATATTAGTACCTGACGAAAACCCTGCAACTTCGTCAACTGTTCAAAAGGCTGTTACGGAACAATTCCATGATAAGGATAGTCCCGTGTCTGATGAGTCGTGTGACATGCGAGTGCCGTTAATATCGCCATCACCCACACAAGAAAGGCGCTATCCAATCCGATCTTCGCGTAACACCCTCCCAAAACGGTACCAGGACTAGAGGCGAACTGTGAATACTGTATATAGACAATTGTGTTCGTGTTGCATGATATTATTTTGTAATGTTGTATGAAATGTTATTTGTTTATGCAAGATAATGCATGGATGTGTGAGGCATTTTTTTTATATTTTCTTTTCTTTTTCTTTTATTGAGTTTTACAGTTCTTACTAGTCAATTGTAATCTAGTCAATGCGTGTAGTCTTCCTCCATATGGACTTGATAATTGATGATGAACATTTCTAGTAACATAAATGTCTGATGTCCATCATATTTAAAAGGGAGGAGTGTAGTATTCCGGATTTATGTAGGATACGTGTTAGGGTTTTAGACACTACATGTTGTTTTCCGGTTTGTTTATTAAATGGTTTACATCCACATGGTTGTGTGCTACCTGTGTTCTAACGATACATAACAGATATGAGCCTTTTTCTTTACATAATAATTTCATGTTAATTATGATATTATAATAGATCTCACAAAATGGACGCTATAGTTATTATTATTATTATGCCTTCTGTCAGTTTGTCTCTATATATTCCATACTCATCTATTTTCGCATAGTATACAAAGGGTTTATAAAGCGTAAGCATACTATGCCGAAATACAGCAAGGCAAATGTTTTCAACGAAATTCAACTTATCGCCGACAGTATGACCGCCAACACTAGGTTCCGAACTCTCGACCCTAAAATCTTTTCGTCCGATAGCCCAACGCGCTACCGTTACGCCACAACAGCCGATGATGTAGTTGGCGGTTTTTATAGATATGGGTTACCCCATATCCAAGATATTCGACTTTTAAATACTAGTAACTTGAATTTTCACTGTGCTCAGTCGATCTCTAAGTTAAAATCACTGAACTTGTTAAGGAACTGGCGTATATAGTTCTTCATGTCCTTAGCAAATACTGCCACCAGTCTTCCATCACTAGCAAACAGTGCACACATCCTTAAACAGAGTCTACACGAGTGCGATCAGAAATACGGTGCAGGTGTTGCACAACTATTCCGTCATTCAAAAAAAGAAAAACCACACACACTCATACACAATAAATAATTAAAAGAGATTGTGTGTTAACTAACGAACAATAATCATGATTATTGTAATAATATAAGCAATATTCATTCGTGAAAAAATTGTCAATCGAAGAATGACCTATATTTTCGTGAAAAAGACTGAGGAGGCAGCTAGCGTAGGAATATGAATACTTCACATTTACATTTCTTGGGGAAAGGTGCTTTTCAAAATTAATTCTACGTTAATTTTGTTTTCTAACACATATTACATATACATCGATATTCTAAACATTTGTTGTAATTAATGTTGTATCTGCTGATATGAATAGAACTATATTTTTCAGCGCAATTGTGTAAAGAGTACCTGACTATAGTAATATATCTTGAATAGATAGTAAGCACTGATCGAATATATTGAAAACGTAGATACATACAGCAATTAAAATTATTAATCTTTCCAAAAATGCCTCAATATTGACGGGAATTATAAAGTTAAAGTTTCTAATAAACTTTTGAACAAATTGATTCAACATTTTTCAAGTAAATTGCACATAAGAATCACGAAAACGCTTTTTTCAAATGATGCTTGATTAAGAATATACAAGAAAAAAATCAATGAGATTTCGTCTGCTAAACAACTCGAGTTTTCTCGGTAATGTCAATCGTGTCTCATTTCTTGAAAAGAACAAAACATTTGTTTTTTATTGTACAGCAACTTGTTGATTAAATAATTAATCAAATCAATTGATTAATTTAAAAGAACAAACGCTTGCTTTTCCGGTGATTGTTTTTAGGGACTAGACATAAATCAAACGTCACAGTTTCTTATGGCAAGGCACATCAGTATACACAACTGTCGGCATAATAATAACAATAGTGTTGTGTTGTGCATGTACTACTCCGGCTCGTGCACTATGTATCATACCCCGACTACTATTTAGGCATAATACATGCACAACACAACACTATTATATAAATAGTGCGAGGTATATCTAGTGATGTGGTTTTATGATGTCATATGTCTTGGAATACAATGACAGAATAAGCAAAAACTGGTATCAAAATTTTTGAACCAACTTATTTGGTATTAACATCCACCTGCTCTAAATCTTACGTCGCTTATTGTAAGTAACAGCAAATTCACAAACAAAATCAATCATTATGAAAATTGGTAGTTATACCATCATAGATTCTCAATACATCGGTGCAGTATATTACTGACGGTCTTCCTACGTCGAAATAATGAAAGTTGAACCAGATGACGTGACCAGGGGGCGCTTCCACTGTGGTTTGACATCTCCATCCACTGGGGTAGAATACATCTTTGGACAGGGCTATGTTTTGTACTGTCCTTATCTTTATTTTCTTATCGCAATAGTCCTCCATGTAAACTGCAACGTATGAATTATCTAATGTAGAGAAGATTAAATGGGAATAAAAATGTTCTGATTTTTGTTTACAAAACGTCGTATACCTGCGTTATCGTAATGTGCCATACACGAGTTTAAGCTAACATACACAGCTGCTAATTCCAACAGAAATTTGGCAAGAAACATTTTTGTCCAGATAAATGAAAAGTTGAAACGAACGGTGATTAAGGAATTCACTAGTAGATAATGGACTTCGCAAGTACTCACACACAGGTAAAACTTTACCTGAGACAGGTGCCATGAGATAAAAATTGTTTTTAGAAGATATAATCACAAATAAGAGAACACTGGATAATTATGTGCAAAGTATAAAGACACCAACCACACCAAGCACACCCCCTCCCCCTCTGAGCTTTTCACCCAGTTAAGTTAGATTCAGAGGAATTAGTTTTACGATGTTACTATGAGAATTTTAGAATCAACGGAACGGATACAAATTAGTTCTTTGAATTAGTAAATGTTGAAAATGATTGGGTTTTAAGTAGAGTTTGTGGAAGACTTTTGTGAATTCAATTGTTTGACATATTGAACTCACGGACAAAGAGGTGACAAAAACTTAACATTTAACACGGTTTTAATATAGGAACAACATCCAAATGGTTCACTGATTGAGACTGACTACTATTACTGATTCAAACTATAAATCATATCATGAATTATATCAGTGTTTTTCCAAGAAAAATGTATTGTTCAAGCATCACATTGGCAAAATAATACAATTTACATTTCACAATAACTTTCAATTTGTCGTCTTTATCATTCTGCCTTATTCACTTACCTCACATTCGTTCTAATTTTACCTTTTTTTTGGGGGGGGGGGGTGTTGTGGAAATCTTTTTGTGAGATTGAAGCTTTGATAATAGGGTATAATAAATTAATGAATAGCTTACAATTAAAAATTGTTAAGTAGTAAAAGACAATTATGTGCCTGACCTTTGGTGCCAACGCCACAATGCAATTTAAAACTCATTCACCATGTACATGTATAAGTAAGCATTCGGGTTGAATCAATGTATGGTGACTTCTTATATTTATTCGTGCTATCATTGATAAAAAATAATGCATCTTAAAATTCCGGAGACATCAGATAAAAGTGCCTCGGCAATAAGAGAAAGCGCCGTCTGTCAAACTAAGTACATGCATTCCCCATTTCAGAGGTAAAACCAAAAATGTAAAAATACGAAGAGGATTAGGATGAATTTTAAAGTCGCTGTGCTTATTTTTTTTTTTATCTCTATGGTGACAGCCTCAGTAAAAGCCATCATAAGCATTCTATTGTTTGTGGCAAAGAGGGCATTTCATGTGACACATATAACTGTCCAAAGTGATGGTTTAAACTTTTGGGTGTTCGTAAATAACTGGTTCTTATAGAATGGAATTAAATTGTAAATCGCGTATGATCAACATAAGCCGCAAATAAAATTTATTTTATTGACCAATATTTTTTTATTTATCCTAATTCTTTTCGTCGCAACAACGAAAATCTTTAAAACGTATATGTAACCTGTGCATAAATAATGAAAATATTATTTCAACAGAGATTTCCTTCGTTAATGTTTGAATTTTGAAACTGTCTCAGAGTTTGGGTTTGCTGAATTCTCATTCTATAAAAAATTGTGGGGTTTTTTTTTTAATTATAAAATGAGATTCGTGTTGCGCGCTGCACTGATTGTGGTTTTGGACACACTATTATTGGGAATCGTTCGATGTGGAAATATCAGGTGTAAGTAATTTCATTCTATAAATAATTTTGTTTAAAATTATATCTATAATTATTTTATTTTGGTCGGTTATGACGGTGTTATTATAATTCAGCTTTACATTATGGTTTATTTAAAGATTTTGTGACTGAAATTTGTGGACAGGAAATAGGTCCAGACTTCGGGACCTATCTTGAATTCGACAAGGAAGGTATTATAGCCACGGATGGAAAATTCGCCCCTCCAAGTCTTATTGGTAAAGAACTCAAATGCACCGTTACAATTCGAGGAATGCCGTCTTCCGGGGCAAAACGATACATGTCTGTCTACTGGCGAAATTTCATATTTAAAGCACCGGAAGTCGACAATATAGCGAAAGATCCGGAGACGTGTAAGAAGGCGTATGTTACTTTATATAAAGGCAAGGGAACTAATGTTGCAGAGAAAGAAACGTTTTGTGGATTAAATGCCTTACCTACACACATTGAATGGGAGGGGGAGTATGCGACCTTGTTTTTCTACGTGGACTATCGATCCCCGGCACCCCCGGATCCGGACGATCCCTCTAAATTCCTGTATTCTGAAATCTTTTTCCGACTTGATATTACCTCATTTGACTTTGGTAAGTTAATGTCCCTTATTAATTTTCAATCTTAAGTTTAAAATTATTACACGACAAATGTAATAATTTTTTAACTTTATATCGAAAATGTCTTTAAATTTAAAAGTAATAAATGACAAACACCTAGTGTCTACGAAAAAAAGCCGCATTAAAATTTAGTGAGATTCCATGCTACTGTATATGTTGAATTAATTTTAGTGATCTGAAATCTTTGTGCAGAGTGTGTGGATACCAAGGAGGGTGTGGTCATGATGTGCAATGACAGCAAGCGGTGTCTGGACGATTCCTTACGCTGTGATTTCTGGTTTTCCCGAAACTGTCAATCGGAGACTTATCCCAGGGATAACTCGGATACCAGTAGATGGCCCCCAGGAAACTGCTTCAGTATATATTTAAACAATTAAATGCTTTCTTTGGTGATTCATGATTGTGGTATATAAAGGTAGCGACAATGCAGAAAAAAATACATAACCTGCCTTAGCGGGTTATGTAAATTTTTTCTGCAATGATTGCTGCCTTCATTTCCCGCATTAATCATCAAAGAAAGCGTTTTATTGTTTATATTTACATCTCTCTTTTTAAAAAAATTAATAAATTGATTGTAAAAAGTAAGTAAAATTTACTAAATTACTGTTAATGTACATCAGTACGTTAGCTAAAAGAAACAGCTAAATCGTCTCCTATGGGAATTTGAATCATGATTATTTCGTGCAGTCCGTGATTTTTCTCAGGTCGCTAAAGATTTCGACCAATGGATAAACGGGGCGTGTAGATTTCAGTTTGGCTGTTTCTATAGAGCTACATGTATGAACTAACTGTAAGTTAATTTCCGTAAGAAATAGAGGGAATCATACTCGGTAGATGTACATGTACACTTATACATTTATTCATTTGTTTTCAATCAACCATCGATGATTTGATATTTGTATGCGAGAATAGTAATCTACGACTTGTAAATCTGTATATAAGGAAATTGTACAAAAAATACATGTACATAAAGATTTCTATTTAACAAAAATTGACCGATGTAGAGTTTGATAATTTTGCAAATCATATATATGGGCATTTTACGATAAACCAGATACCTAAAGATTTGTAATAACCTAATACTGGCATTTTTTAATAGGTTTTATTAGTTTTGGCGAGAAATTTATCAAACAAATATAATTTATGAATGCATATGTGAAAATGACGAGTACATGTCTTTCTTTACAGAGATAGTTCAAACTACAACGACCGAGCCCCTCCCCAATACTCCCCCTCCTGAGCCTGACTTCACGCCCCTGATAGTTGTTGTAGGACTGGCGGCTGCCCTCGCCTTCTTTTTCTGGTGTTTCTGGAGGCCTGGCTACCTGATATGGCGACTCGGTCGACTGCGCAACCATCCCTGCGTGAGAGCATGTGGGGCGTGCATTCCGTGCTCTGTAATGTGCATCAGATGTTGCAGTTGCAGCAGCTGCTGTACAGGTGAAAATCAGTGCACTTGCAATTCACAAGAATATCGGCATAGAAATAGGCACAATTTGTCATAAAAAAGAATAAGAAACTGGGATAATGAGTTGTGAAGATAGGATGTGTAATTTTCTCTTTTTCACATCCAGTATACATGTAATTACGATAGCATTAAATACCTATCCATGTTTGATCATGTTGATAAAATGACATTTATCCCCCATGGATTTGACTAATTTGGCTGAAACTGTTAATAATTTTTGTGCAAAATGACACTTTATTACTGATCATATACATTCTGCATAATGTTTAAGGTGAATATGAACAGAGTCCTACGGGACCTGCAGCATTTAGAGCCCTTCAGATACAGGAGCTGGAATCGCAGAACTCTTCTGTAAAGGAGAACAGTCTACTTATCGGTAAATAGAAATATTTGACTTTCATCGATATACTTGTAAAAAATCTATCTCCCAAAATTTAGCTATTTTAATTAGCATTTCTGTTATTCATTCACAACATCTAGGAGGAAGTTCCCACTCTGGTAAGTCTGGGAAGGATGCGGGAAGTATTATGCCATGCTTTCCAAGGACTTCCGTGCCGGAAAAACAAGGTACAATCAGGTGTATAATCTAACAGAGAATGTTTGGTAATGGTATGCAATTTGAAAAAAAAATATTTACAAAAGCTTCTGCGAATAACAATACAGCTGTTTATTCAATCCCAACAATATTAATTTATACGCTCCGAAGAGAGTCGGTATATGTTGGTTCTAAGTTGAAGTATTTGAATATTCTAACACAATCACATATTCTGAACTGATTGCATTTAATTCATTTATTTAGATAGTTGTTAGACAGGAAATATTCTATCATTAATAACCAAATTTCGTTTTATGATGTTAAGATTGTCAAAGAATGTATGAAAATTGTTTAATTGTCAAAGACTTACTAAGTTTGGACAATATTTTGGTAAACGATATTAAAATTGTAAAGTTCAATTTAATAATAGAGCAGTATTTTCTGTTGCAGGGGGTAAAGTTAGATTGAGACAGGCCACGGTTTGTCCTTTACAAACGTCAACAGAGGAACAGGACCAAGGAAACGGGGAACAGGGCGGCTCCGGTACAGAGCCCGGAACAGGAAGTAATAATGAAACCAACAAAGAGAACCCCAAAACGGGCGTGTCTGCAGGCGACATCAACTTCGTCACTGATTGGGTGAAAATGTTAACTGGTGATGGATGCCATCTTAGAGAGCATCGTTGAAACCTTATAAAGTATCAATCACGTAAACATCGCTGATTTAAAGTGACCAACATTTATATTATAATATATCGTCCTTGACCTTTCGTATGATAACAATTATCATATAGTTTCATTGCCTTATTGTATCTATAATAAAAATCGTCCGTTTACGTTTTTGACTTGTGTAAAAAAAATATGATGTGAATGTTATCTATGGATCATTTTGAATTTAAAAAAATGTCTTCCTGACTTTTGCAGAGTTTCCTCTAAACGTCATTGACATTTGTGTGATTATCTATAAGCGCTCTTGTTTTTCATGGTTTTAATCTAACAGATATCATATTTTCTGGCTCCATCTATGTGACAAATTCGATTTTATAATTTTTTTTTTTAATTTATGTGATAAAACAAAAATTTTGGATAATATGTGCAATATCCAAAGTTATATCTTATCGCATATGTATATAATTTTAAAGTTCTTTCCTCATCATTTAATCTACAGTACTAGCATTAAATACCACTCAGCTTGCCGATCAAATAGCGAGTGATAATCAACGAAAATTATTTAGCTTTAATTGTTAACCTCCGTTAACGAACGATATTCGAATCTGATTTAACAAGTTTTGGCCACTTTTGATAAGTGTGTTAGTTTTGTTTTGTACAAATTCATTGATGACCCGGCACAGGTGAATTAAACTCTGTCGATTGATTTACCGAAAGTATTTCCGTGGGAACATGGAACGTCCGAGTACTTATGGTGTACTTATATCACTTAGGAATGGACCTTCCTCCATCAGAATTTCATAATTCATTTCCGTATTTAATGCCAATCATTCACTCAAGCTTGTGTTAGGGATCCAAAGTTATTATTTTTTTTATTTTGAATTAAAGGGTCACATGTACAATCGAGTTGGCTTTAATTTTGCACAAGAGCAAAGGCAAATTCGATCATAAAAAATCCATTGTGTGTGTGTGGGGGGGGGGGGGATCTATTGATGAAACTTATCTGAATTAAACAGATTCACTCTTGCAAATTTTATTTCAACCTAAAAGGAGTTAGTTGCCTATTATCTCAGGAACAATTTACGTAAATCAAAATGTTTTATTTTAATATCGCTCAAAAAAAAAAAAATCAAAGAATCAAACGTTTTCATTAGAATACTTTGAAAGAATTTGTTGGTTGTTTTTTCCTTTCACTTTAGATTTCAATTCATTGCGTTTTTTTAATATCGCGAGTAAACATAATGGCAAAGGCAAGCTATTTTATTGAGGTTTGTGCTCGTTGCGAGACGCAAACAAATTCCGTTTAATATTATAGACACATCGTCTGCATTTCTAACAACAGGTGGGTTTCCTCTTCATTCGTACATATACCGATCTACCTACGGGAACCAGTGGCGTAGCTACCATGTATGCTTATATGCCTGAGCATGCACATCATTTGGGGAAAAAGGAAGAAACTCAGTAAATAAATAAATAAAGAAAAAAAAATTTTAAAAACCCGTTTCCGTCACCCGGTCCTACTTTATTCGGAATCTTTGTGGGTCATCCCAGCGGTCATCGGCAAATTTTTCAATGCTAAACAAAGACGTCTTAAGTACCAAATATAGACACGCAATGTGGTCTTACAGTACCATATTAAAGAAACAGTACACAATGTATGTACCTAATAAAGCAAAGATTTATTTTGCATTTGAACTAATACTTAGTTTTACACATCATTTTAAATTTCCCCCATAGAATATCACAGCTTTATTGAGATATTCATTACCATAAACTAGGTGAAAATGAACTTAAGAATAAAAGATTTGAGTGGGTCAACAACAAACGTCAAAAGTTTTTTCTTCTTTTAGCTTTTAATAAGTTTTGTGATTTTATTTTATGCCTAAACTATAACCAATACAATTTTAACTGCCTAAAAATATGCTTAAATAGTGAGCATTCCTTTCAATTTCTGCTATGATTTTTAGTGTTAAAAATCGTCAGAATCCATGAGCTTCCGGGGCCTTCGCCCCCTGGGCCCCCACCAGGCTTCGCCCTGGACCCACTGGGGGGCGTCATGGCGGCCCCCAGACCCCCTGCCATTTTAAGCATGCACTTCGTTTCTGGTCTAGCTACGCCACTGGGAACAAATCATTGGATATTAGAAATGGATTGTTCGAGTTCAAATTGTCGCTCACAGCTAATGTAGTGTTTTGTACTTTGTACAGTATGCACCTGTAAAAAGTGAGGCAGGTGTTAAAGCATTTGAATCGCAAGCACCTGCCGTTTTAAACTTTTCTTCTTAATATATATACAAATATTCTTATAATAATTAGATTGTATTATAAAATTTATAAGGGATTTTTTTCTATTTATCAAAGGAAAAGTTTAAAACGTCAAGTTCCTGTGATTTGGATAATAATGAGGAAAAATAAAACTCAAAATGCATGTACATAGATAATTTTATTGCAATATTGTTTTCGCCAGCGAAACACAGTGACACAATGTTATCATTAGAAAGTACATGCTTTCTGTATGTTAAAATTTAATTGAAAAAATAATTATCTTGCACCTTAAATAGTCAGCATACATGCAGATTAAACATTGAATATAGCCATGCATTACTAGTATCGAATGATACACGCACATTCACCTCAAATGAATACAGAATAAATCAGAATCTGTTATATTTAATAAACATTTAGAAATCTTCATACTTAACTAGATAGGGACTGCAAATATGTCTCACATTTCAATACAAATAAGATAATCCAACAAGACTAGTAACAATGGTGAATAACTGTAAAGTCATGACAGTATCAATTATATCTTTTATATATATATACAATTAAATGATGAGATGTAGAGAAGGAGAATGGGGGTTGTAACTCAATCTAACTGCATTTAACAATTGCTAGCTCCTGCATTTACATTCATATTTATTTTCCCTGATTTTTCTCCCGGAACTTGTAAGTGATTTTTCTTGGATGCGGAGGAAGACGGCGTCGTGGGTCGTGATCCGACGTCAAGATCCTCATCCGTCTCAAAATCGTTAGACATGCGCGAAGGCGGCCCGGAAGCGACGTTTGTGTATGCGTAAGACTGGTAACCTTTTTTGTAATATTTCTTGGTTACGGGATAGTTTCGTAAAGTACTTGTGTAATGTTCCTTGGGTATTGGTTCGTTCAAAAATCGTTTCCATTTGTAGTGCCTGTAGACTAAGACTCCAATGATGACTCCGATCACAACAAGGGAACCAAGACCGAATGCCAGACCGTAAATCAGAGCAGAGTTGTCGTCAACGATCCCAAGTTCTTCCGCTACAAAATAATCAATCTATCGATCGATCAATCAATCAATCAATTAAATTTACAAGTAAATTTACACAGACAGAACGAGGATATTTTGAAAATGAAGTTTGGTTTTTTTTAAAAAAATAAATTGGTTTCGTTGAATTTTATTACCAAATAAAGAAAATTGGACTACTTTTGCTCGGTGTGATTGTAATGTAAATATGAAAAACTATGATCTGTGATTTTATATACCTGTACAAGCAGTTTCATCTGATTCGTCCCCACATTGATTAAAACTGTCACATCGCAGAGATTTGTCAATGCACAATCCATTACTACAGCTGAAGTAATCTGTGGCACATGGCGCTATACGTGCAGAACAAAAACCCAAGACACATTAATCTCTTTTTAAAAGATCAACTTACCTAAAAATTTATATGTATAATATTAACATAAAAGACGAAGACAAGCGTTAAAGAAATTCTACGGAATAGTATCAAATGATTATCAAAATGAAACTTTGCAAAGAAAACAGACAAAATCCACTTATAAATTCTTATTATATACAAATTGTATCATTAATACACAATTTTATTTACATATTCAATTATATTTATATCTTACAGTCATATCACATACATATCAGGTAATACGTTAAAAATCTTTATGATTTAAAAAGAAAATAATTTAATTTCTTACCTTTTGTGAAGGCTGCAAAAATGATGTCAAAGCCCCTGTAGCGGGCGCTACTGTCGGTGACGAATTCTAAGGTCATTGACGTGGAGCTGGAACTGACGTTATGGGGACCAGACCTGTCGCAGTACGGCTGGGTGTTGATCTTTGGAGAACCAGTGGAGGCACCGGCGTAGAAATTTACGTAGTCCACGCATGCTCCAGTTCGTTGTTCTTCCAATTCAAATCTCCTACAGAAAGCGATGAATGATGAAAGCATTGCATTAAAATGGATTTAATAAAGATCGGTTACTTTTGCTATAAGTGCATGCAGTATTAATAAAAATTAAATTTTTTTAATAAGATGATTGCGAAAACAAACAATTTGAACAAAAACAAACACACAATTAAAAACGAAACTGAAAAGAAGCAAATTTTTAACTACCTGGGTACGGCAAGCACTTGATGACCAGATGGCGCTGTGACAGTGATGACGCAATTAACATTGTTGCTGTAGGTAAGAGCGGTGCTAGATTGTACCCGCATGCTGGTGGTGAATGTAGATGATAGAGCGGAACTGCATGTCGATGGAAGATACACTTAACAATAGAAAAAGGGAGGGTCAATAAACATGTTTAAATATATGAATATATATATCTTTAATGACTGTAGAAAAGAATTGTTTGACTTGACAAGTGGATTTCAATTACATGTATCATGTGTGGTTTGTTTGTTTGTTTGTTTTTGTTTTTTGGTCACTCTATATAAATACTCCTGACAAAACATTTTCAAAATCGTGCTTGTGAAACTAGGGAAAAGATGTAATGCATCAAGGAACTTTTTTGCAGTTAATATCGTTTCATTAATGACAAACTATAGAGTAAAAGTTAACGATTAATTTCCGATTCATTCTTTGCTTTTGTAATGCGTAATTCGATGAATTTTTCCTCATAACGTGATGTGATTTGTATCTTTAAAAATACCACTGAGGATAATGTGAATTTTTGACCTTATAATGTATACAAAGAATAAAATCATACATGGTTAATCTTTTAAGATTTTATTACTAGTAGATCACCGATAAAGCATATCAATGTTACTTTTTGGAGGGAAAATTCAGTATACGTACAGTACACGTATTTAGAACAGTTCAGCCTGGGAGTATATAGGGTTTCCTTGTGAAGTGAAACAATGAAGATAACAAAACTTATCAAATATTTATACAATATTTATATTACATGAAAGTTATGTACATGCATTATATCAATTTTCACGTTATCATCGCGAGTAACATACCGGCTTGTAATGCTGCCTCGGATTCTGATACTAACAGTGTACATCCCAGTACAATACACCACATAACACGCATTCCATGCATTTTTGAAATGACTTTGAAATTTAGTTATCCTCCATTTTGATTGTTTACAAATTTTTACATTCGCCTTCGGATTCGCTTAGCAACAAAGTAAACAAATATTGGGGTATTTAATGGTCGCTTATCGTCTGTCTGCAATAAGTTTTAACTGCCAGAAACTCTAAAAATATAAAAAATAGAAATTTTAATTTAAAAAGATCAAGTCTGATAAACATCAAGTAATATTTGAAATATAGTGAAACTGCCTAAAAATTTAAATGACTATGTTCATTTAACTGCGTAAAAAGCCGGAAACGTAAGCCGTGTCCGTGTTGTATGTTATAAGAACCCAAACCGGAAGCCGAAATAAGAAAGTAGATTATAAACATGAACGGTCAGAACAGCAACAAAAAGTGTAACCCGTTTGCCATTATAAACAATATCCCCCGCGATTATCATTCAGCTGATTTGAGGAACTTCTTTTCTCAGTTTATAGAGACCAAAGGGTTCAATTGTTTTCACTTCAGACATCGCCCAGAGGTGCAATTGCACAAACGTAAGGAAAACGGAGAGGATGAGAACTGTGATCAGCAGAAAACTTCCAGTACCAACACATGCTGCTGTGTTGTTAGTGTGTTTGAAGATAGATATGATGAATTTTACAAGATGTACCATAGAAAACATTGGTTAGATAGTATTGGGGAATCTATCTCGAAAGTGTGCCATATTTCTAAAGTGAAGATTCAAAACTCGGATGGTAAGCATTTGGTTGAGTTTTTAGATAGAAGGAGAAAATACATCATTGGAATCCATGGGTGTTGTATCTGTTGCACTGCTACAATCTGTGGGTTCCGATGATAAAGGAAATTAACAGTACAACAGAATCAGAATTTGTAATATACAAGTACATCGACATCTGAACATCAATCAGGTGCTTAAACAAATAACTTACAACAGAAATAATCTTTATTTTCAGAACTGTCCTCATTTTATAAAACAAGAGGCGAATTGAAACAGATCCCTAGTGACAGAGAAACATTCACAGAGGCTGATTTAATGAAATTACCAGAGCTGCATCCCCCAGCTGCCATGCCGAATGGAAATGTAGGAACCCCAACATCTATTTTCATGGAGGCTATCAGACAATGTAAACTACCTCCAGCAGTGATTAAGAAATTAGGACTCAAGTTCCCCAAGACCAGAGTGAAAAACAGATATGGCAATGTTCCTTTCAATTATGGGGGTAAGATAGAGGAGCCTGAAAATTCTAATTCTGTGGAAGAGACAGTGTTATCTGGAAGTGGACACAAACTTGTCAGTGATGGTGATTATGAAGAGAAGACAGATGACTCAGACCTGCACAATCAAAACATACGCAAACGACTGACCAAGAAAGATCCAGAGACCAAGAGAAGAATGGAGCTGAATATTGAGGAGAATATGATTCACAAGGAAGACAATGATTCAGAACATGTTAGTACATTCATTCCTGAAGCAAAAAAAAAAATCTTTCAATAATAAGAATATTGTTATAATTGTGTAGTGTTTCTATATTCCTTTTATCAAGATTGCATAGTCATTTGTGCTATTTTAAGATCAGCAGTAGATGAAATTGCATATAAAGCCATCAAAATTAGTTTTAATAGTAATATGGTAAATTATGAAATTTTCCACATTCCACTCAACAAAGTACAACTATTTTGAAGAAATATTTCTCTCTCCCTGCCCTTTAGAGAAATGTTTAAAAGTCTGTGAAAATTTATATTAAATTCTTGGTCATGTTTTATGAAATTCTCCAGGATGATGACAGTTGTGAAGAATGGGAAAGACACGAGGCACTGACAGATGACCCAACAAACCAGGAGAGGAACAAGGAGCGGCTGTTTGAGGAGGAGATAGAGCTCAAGTGGGAGAAAGGAGGGAGTGGCTTAGTGTTCTACACCGATGCTCAGTACTGGCAGGAGCAGGAGGGGGGTAAGAGCTTCATCCATCTATCTATCAGGGGATAAAAATATATTATCAAGATTCTTCTTCATTTATACATCTAGTAAAAGTTACATGTATATAGAGGAAAAATTGATGATGTTTACATTAAGAATGAATTTATTGAGTGCCATATAAATGGAAAATGTATTTGTTAAGAGTTTTTTAACTCATATGCATCGTTGATGCAAGCTATGTATATTTTGATCACTGATATCTAATGAATGTGAGTGCTAATAGAATGAGAAAAGCTTTAAAGATTAAGATACATATATTGGACTTTTGCAGATTTTGACGAGCAGACCACAGATGACTGGGATGTAGACATGAGTGTCTATTATGAGAAGGGAGCGGGTGACAAGGATGCTAGGGATCATGTGACCATGAGGCAAGAAAATCGTCGAAGAGACGGCAAAGAGGCCACAGACAGGTTCACCGCTGGATTTGGTAGGAAGAGGAAAGTTCAGCCTCCAAAGGAAGGGCTCAAAATTGGGAAATTCGAGACTCATACCAAAGGAGTAGGAAGGAAGATCCTAGAAAAACAAGGCTGGCAGGAAGGGCAGGGATTGGGATCAACAATTAAAGGGATTGCAGAGGCTTTGGAAAACGATGGTCAAAATCCCAGGGACAGAAAAGGATTTGGGTATGTACTGGAGTTGTAGTTTTGTTTTGTCCAATTTTTATTTTAGTCTCCCTGTCTATCTGTTATTTCACCCGTTTTAGAGAATTTTTTTATCGAATCCTCTTACCAAGGTTTAGAGATAGAAAAAAAAAAACCATATTGGATAATGATCGTATCCCACCAAAAGTGGGATACGATAAAATCAGACAGATAATGTATATATACAAGATATGAACTTCAGTTAAAATTTTATACTGTTTACAGGTACAGAGGTGAAAAGCTTGTTAGACCCACAGGAAAATGCAAGAGAGCTGAGAGAGAGGTCTTGATTTCAACAGTGTATGATGTCCACTCCCAGACTGACCCCCAGGACCCATTACTTAGGCGGGGTCACCACTACCACATTAAGTATCGAGACAAGGTCGACTTTACTAAGCCAAAGGAAAGCCAAGGCTATATTGACAATTAAGAAACTGCATTATATATACATCATTTACATTTGTAAACACTATGATAATCACATCTTGTTTTTCAAATGTGTTCTTAAAAAAAAACTGCTTAAAAGCTGTTCCTTCATCATGACAAATGAAAAATTATTGGAAACACATTAGTCTGTTTTGTTGGCTTGGGATGCTGAAAGTGAAGTGGATGAAAGCAAAAGATGATTTATATGTAAACTTGGTTCCTAAATGGATAGAGTGTAAATGGACAGAATGAAATGAAAGGAAGGTGTGAAAAAGATATAGGGTAAACAGCTGTTTAAATGTTGAAAGAAAATGAAATGGTAGCATGAAATTAAAAAAAATTAAAATATGTATTCTCTTGTTCTTGTTAGAAATCATATACTTTTATATGTTAAACATAGCACCCCAATATTTCTCTCATGAGAGTAAATACTATCAGAGTCAGTTGCATCAACAATTACGTGAGATCTTTTGACCTTAATACTACAGGTAGTTTACATTTAAAGAAAATTAAACAACTCTACCATACATGAAAGTCTCTGGTGAAAATTGGTCCTTTCAGATTCTGTTAACATTTTAAAATAAGATTTTTTTTAAAAGGTGGGCATTGGTAACACAGCGACTGCAAATTCCGTTTTATTTGGGGCTTTAATTCATTTACAATAAAATTTGATAACTCATTGCATTCAAATTGGGCTTACTAGGAAAGGGTTATCTCTCTTGCAGAGTCGATTTAAATTTCAGCTGTGAAAGAAGCAAAAAATACCTATAGAACAAATATATCAGATATCATCTTCATTTCTACAGTGTATGATGACCATTCCATTCCCAGACTGACCCCAGGACCCATTACTTAAGCCATTTTTTAAATAACGTACTGCATACAGGGATATTTTCACTCCCGTTTTATTTTTGCCCCTTTCGCCTTTGTTGACAACGGGCAAATTTAAGACCAGGCGAATTCCAAACACTGTTCAAATAACTGTGATAAGGTGGCTCACTACACCTTGAAATAGTTTCTCAAATCAGCAGAAAATTACTTGATTATGATAGATATCATATGATGCATAAGAAATGTATAAGTCAAATAGACGAAAAAATATCAAATTTTGGATAAAAAAATTATGATTTTCAATAATTTAATTTAGTAAACATGAACAAAAGCCCCAGACGAATTTAAACTCATGATCTGCGGTTCACAAGCCCGATACTTTAACCACTGAGCTTATATGATTCAACCAAATTGATCGATACAAACAATTAAATTGCCATCTTGTGACATAGTGTCTTAAAAAAAAGTAAAAGTCTTGATGTAGTGTCGGTGCCTTAAGTAGAAAGAGCTAGTATCTGTTTCTAGCTGTGTCTGGGAAAATTCAAAGTGAGGCGAAACTGTTTTCAAGTGCAGAAGGGTGAAAAAATAACCCTGTGTACACTATCATATCATATTCTAATTGTTCAATACACAGCCCTTATACTTTCATTTTTGTTCATTTTATCAAGAGCAATACCTATACAAATTATTTCATTTTTGTTCAGTCTGTGAATTTCCTGAAGAAATTCTTCATATAGTTTATATATACCTGTACAAGCAATAACCATTGTTCTTTTATAATTTAATGATCAATAAAACTTGACAATGCATTAAAAAGGTATTAAAACTTTAAGAAAATCTCTCACAGAAAATAATGATAACAATAAGGTACAAATTTTAATACCATCAGTGCTTAGTAATAAAATCACAAATTACAAAAATAAGAAATCATCCTTTTTTATGTTGCAGTCTTAACAGAGACCTGCTCTGATGAGAGATGATTAAAAGGTATATACAGGCAATGTCAAAAGTTACATGTACATACAGCCCACATATATACGTCAAAACTTATATGGGGGACTGCATTGTACAAATGCAATTATAATAGGGATTGGTCTTATATAACATTGTTTTATTGTGTGTACTTCTTTTCCCCAAAACTAATGGCAAAACTTATATAACACAATACAATGTGTTGTAACAGAAGTACAATTTGCTGACATGTTTTTTTTCTATTCTTTTTGCATGCACTTTAAAAAAAAATCTTTGGGAATAAGATGACATCATCTATGGCAATTAAGATCAACTGTAGTAATTTTCAAGTGCCCTACTTCATAAATATAGATGTTATCCTAGAGTGCATTTAATTCAGGAAGAGCTTAAAAAAGGAAATGCAATCATAAATTTCATGCAAAATGACATGATTAAGATTTAAAAAAATAAAAAAAAAATAAAGCCATCAGTGAATCATAAAATTAAATAATAAAAAATATATAGCCATATTATTTCCTGCGACATAAAACATCTGTTCCCTTTAGTTGTGTTCGAATTTTTTCATAAATTGCCATAATAATATAATAATTAAAATATCATTAGGTTCACCAAGATAATGTTCTTTTAAAAGATGAATAAAAATAGAAAAATAGTTAAATTTGTGAAAGTAAAGTGTTAAATTGGCAGCTAGTTCATGTTGGGATAGTACATATAGCTGGGAAGAAAATCTTATCTGTATAAGCAAACATTCTGCAGGATTGGCTTATTTCTCAGCTTATTCAGACATACGGCTTTTGTCAAAGACTAATTTATCAACAGAAAAATTTGCATATGATGAAGAAAAGCCCTTATATTATGGGATAATTAATGCACTTCAAATGCATGGAACTGGCAAAATGGAATTGGTGGGCATTCATTGAGCAGTAAGATTCACAGGTGATATATCACTGAAAGCCCCAAAGGGTGAACTTTATCTCCAATCTGTTGTTGTCTAACTATAAAACAGCTAAATTTTATCACAAAAAAGGAACTACATTTTCTACATCATACAAAAATTTAATATCACAACACCCCCTATTGAAAAGCATCCACGTTTATAACTTTTAATCAAATAGCCAGTTCAAAACACACTGTGCATATAAGTATACATGTATGCATTGTGTTTTTAAATAATCTGTTCAAATTCAAGTTATATAAAATTTCACAGTTTATGATCTTTATACAAACATGGTCTGCTTTTGTTAAAGACTGTAGGATCGTTACCTTAATTAATATTCAAACTGATGGAAACTAATAACGTTAGGCAACACCTAGATGTACACTCTACCGTTACATAAAATAGAGAAACATTATATAGAGACCTTTAAAACCAGTTAGATGATTCTGCCAACACTATACCTTTAATAATTAATTTCTAATCAATTTTAACACAATTTAACTCAAATAAAGGAAACAGCCTTACGATGATTCCACAGGGGGTTAAAAAATGTAAAGGCAGCTGCCATATCAATTAGCTTCACCATTAGCATGCTTGATAAAAGGTGTGTTTAATTAAACAGTTCAAGTTTCATACTATCGTGCACACATCCATAATGTTACATTAAGTACAATAAAAATAAAAAATAAAATAAAAAGAATAAACCTTTTAAAGCTACAATTAAACGTCCTTTCCATTTCCATTCCAACTAGAAAATGAATGTGACCTTGCCATACAATAGATTCTTATATGCATATTTATATCTATATAAAACTGATATACATGCAGTCATGGATGTAGTCCACATGTTACTATATGCATTAAAGAAACCATTAATTTCGTGCAATTTAAAATTTTTTTTCTTACGGTACATCATGCAGTGTTCAAATACAATTTTTGTTATCTGTATATCAATGCATGTAGGTAGAAATAATGATCAATAATTATCCAATTATATAAATAATCACACACAAAAAAAAATTTAATTTTCTTTAGAAAAAAATTAAGAATTAAAAAAAAACCACTTCAAAGATACAGGTACATGTACACAAAATTTACACTATGGAAAAAGTACAAAAGCAGTATATAAAGAATCATTTTGATTTCTCTCATGTTTAAGTTCACTTTTTTACACGTACCTGTTCTTCACAGCAAATACATTGTATTTACATATCATTACACATATATATATACATATATCATTCATATTAACTTATACATTCAAAGAATGTAAAAACAAAGTTTTCTTCTTCCTTTGTTTACACAAATAAATTATTTTTAATAAATAAATTGTTCATAAATCTCGCATAATTTAAATGATAAACATATAAATATACCTGTATACATGTACTACACAGTTCATTTAAAAAAGAAAAAACCCAAAAATTTTCAACAAAAAACATGTCATATTATAAAAGATTTTATTCTTTTATCCTCTTCATGTGCAAAGAGAAAACTTTGGAATAAATTTAAATTCTCTATCATCACATTTTCATGAGTATCTGTTATACTTTTTATAGAAAAATCAATGTTAAAGATACAAGAATGAATACAATTCAAGAATCATCTAAAATAAAATTGAAAGTGCAGATGTGGAAAACAAATGTACATAGAAAAAAATTCCAAGAATGTCCAACAAATGCCCAGAGGAGCAAGCTAGGATTCAGAACATTAAACATCCATAACGGGAAAGTAAGGACTGGAAAAATGAATGCATAAGCGTACTCTTGTTGTAGTTTGCCTATATGGAGTTTAAGGTGGTCGCCAATGGAATTATGATTGCTCAGCCAACGGCTTGTCGATGTTAGCTTCCGCAGATATTTTCCTAAAAAAGCAAAGTAAGATTTATTTGTTTAGATATTGATTAAATCTTCCAACAATCTTTCTTACATCAGGTCTTTGCACCAGAGAAGCTTTTCTTTGCAACTTTGCCTTGCTGGCATTATATGTACCGGTAATTTAGATTGGAAAACATTTTTTTATATAACTCACAGTACCTGATATGAATCATTATTATTCACATTAAGTAGTAATGAAATAAGAAATCCAAGGATGTACATTTAAAAAATCGAATTAATCCTGCTATTATTCCCAAGGATGTACTTGTTAATAACATTACTGGACCAAGTTCCCTTCGGAGATTCATATTTCTAACGTCATTTCTTGTTCCAAGAAACAATTTCCAACCTCAATCAGTGCTTGGAGGTTGATAAGACATTCATTTGCATAAGTGAACTCTTACACAATTGATTTATAAGTACCCTCAGTATTGACATGTGTTTTACATATTTGCACACATCTACATATATTATTTGCCATGTATACACCACTCAATTACCTTTTCACCACCCTCTGGAATGCATCTGGTGCTGAGTTGGAACGACCACTCTTTTGAAATTCTTCTTTGATATAAGCATTGTCCCTGAATGGATTTTTGAAAGATCTGTGTTTTAAGATGCTCTTCACCAAAATCTAAAGAAGAAGAAAACATAATTTAACAGTGTTAAAAACAAGTGTAAAAAAGAAATTTAAAGTTAAAGCTAGCATACATACATTACCTAAAAGTCTTACATTGATATGACAAAGACCCCCCAAAAATTGAATAATATTTATTCCTTTGTGTCGATCACAAACAATTTCTTTGACATTGTTTTAATTAACATGTTTGAACAACCAGCAAACTACGAAATAATTCTTAAAAAACTTTCAAATTAAGGAAAGGGTGAAACACTGCATGCAGGCAGACATATATTTTGCTCCAGACACGAGCAGTGATGATGATTATCATGCAGCCTTGTTAGTAAACCTGCTGCCACCAGTATTTGTGAATTTATTGGTAATCTTCCTCTTAGAAAGTACCAAAACTTCAGTGTAACAAATTTGGATCTGAGTCTGTTGTTTTATGTATAGTAAAAGGATGTGTATATATTACATATTTCATCCTATAGCATACAAATTCCATGTGTACTAATTATATCTGATTCAATTCCCTAGCAGCTTCAAATGAAGACTTGATTGGGTATGGTATTAATTTCATTCTTTCTTTTTTTCTACTCTTTTTCTGTTCTCACTAATTTTAACTCTCAAAATGAAAATGAACACCAAGAATATGCCATTGGGTGTTTCTTTTAAGAAGGCAAAAAAGTTTTCAATCTTCACGAAGATACAAGTAGACTTACCATAATTTTAAAAGGTTGATTATAGATGTTTGATAACTGACTCGATTACAAATGAATAATAGAGCTATTGAATTCTAAATCAGAAGGACTTTAAACAAATCTTCTGAACCATAACAAACATGCAAATTTTGGGTTCCAATATTTATGTCTTATTCCTTTGTTTGTTACACATGCATAATATTCCATCTCCTACGAAGTGCATTCATCTTCAGCATCCATACTGTATAATGTCTTGATGCATGATTGTATGATTATATATATTGTCCTATGGCTGTCATATTGCAGAAGGATGTTTGGCCTTCTGTAGTTTTTGTGAATAACAGCCTGAGATAGAATGAATTTGCATGCAATATACATGTACTATGCCCCCTCACCAAATCTGCATAAATAAATCATATAAACCTTGCTTCTGTTACCTTCAACTTAGGTACGTATAAACTATAATTGAAACAGACGCACATGGAATTTCAGAATAGTAATGAAATATAGCCTCATTAGCCCGTAGGTAAATGTATGGCAATAAACTTTGAAAGGTTGTGGTTTGAAAAACATCTTATCGTATTCAGAACTATGAGTGACATTTCATACTTTTCAAACTCTGACTCACAAATATAAAAAATACAAATGAATCATATACGAGTCTGAAAAAGTGTGATCAATATATGTCTGTACTTGGTGTACCCTAATATCCTCACTGTTAAATCAAACTGCTATGATACATACAAATACACTCATGATTTTCAATAGGGCCTTGTGCAACAGTGGGCACCATGAGGATTGGAAAGGTATGGGGAACATTTTTGGAGGGGCCTTTCTGTAGATTCCTATTTAAACTCAAGGAATTAATATTCATGTAAAATTGCGAGAAGCACCTTCCAAAGATTTTAAATCTTGCTATTTTTGTTACATTTTTGAGCTTATGATATCATAACAAAAGTTTGGGTTCATGATTTATTATTCTCGCAATTTGATACTATATGGCTTCATAGCGAAATTTAGTACTTGCGTAAAATAAGGAATCTACAGTACAATAGGTGAGGTAAGAGATTTTCAGTGGGGCCTTATTTGTCCATTAGCACTAAAAGGATAGGGTGAGTTATCGTGAGAGATTTTTAATGGAGGCTTATTCTCTAAGAGAATAGGTTACAGAGATTTTTGGTGGGGTCTTATGTCCCAGTGGCCACCAAGAGGATAGGTGAGGTGAGGTGAGAGGTTTTCAATGGAGCCTTATTCACCAAGAGAATAGGTCAGATTAGAAATTTTTGGTGGGGCCTTATGTCCCAGTAAGCACCAAGAGGATAGATGAGCTAGTGAGGTGAGAGGTTTTCAGTACGTGTCCCCTTGATACTGACCAGAGTGTCCAGCTTTGGCACATGTTTGACCACATTGTCAAGGTCCTCATCGGTCAAGGTCACCAGGACACAGTTCTCCTCCTCTGTAGGGAGGGGATCTTTTCCATCCCTTGTTACCCAGGGATGCTCCTACAACATGATCATATCATATCAATATTTATTACAAAAATGATATCAATTCATCAGTTATAAAACTTAAGTTACGGTATACCTCCACAACAATGTACAGAATCATAAATGGGGCAGTTATATTTATTTTCACAAATATCACCATAAAGATTCTAAATGTCTTAATCAAGAAGGAAGTCAATCAAAATTTTATTACTTAACCAGAGGCCTGTTCAGCAGAGCTGGCGCTTGTTAGCTCTCACCAGAATTCTATATCTCTCTTACATAAATTTTTACAAGCGCTCGTGAGCACCCACTCTGTTAAACAGACCTCTGTATTCATGGTCAAATCTGTAAAATGACTTAACATTACAACAAGTTTGCTAGGGCTGGAGGAGTGAGAAGGGAGGGGTGAAAGGTCAATCATCTTACCTTGACCTCAGGTAGGGTTATTCGTGTTTCTGGATTTTTATCGAGCATCTTCAGAATAAGATCTTTTAGTTTCTCTGAAACCACAGGCCTACAACATCAAAAATTAATGTTAAATAATCAATAAAGATACACATGATTATGAAGCATATATTATGCATAATTATGAGGAATATTCCTCATATACACAAAAATGAAATCCCCATTTATTGATTTAAAACAATATTATAAAATGAATTCCATACATACTTTTCAGGAAACTTCACTGGGTCATTCATAATTTTCTTGTGTAAACTTAATGGAAAGTCATCCTCAAATGGGCACTGCATGATAAAAAAAAAAATCACTATAGGATATATTAAGTTTCAAATGATAAAATGATAAATGTACATGTATCAATAAAGTTGATGACAATAAATGTGTTTTACCATTGAATTACAAACTCGTTATTTTTTTTTTTCATTTTTGAAATTATAGTTTGACAAAGTAGTACTACATGTATTTACACACCTGAATATATGTAAAGTACAGTACATGCAAGCTTACCCTTCCTATCACAAAACAATAGAGTGTAACACCAATAGCCCATATGTCTGTCGCCTGAAATAGAAACAATCTGGATTTCAATGAATGCATATGTAAAGGAAAAATAAAGAACAAACAACTTCTCAAAATTACTGTTCTTGTGAGAAAAATTATCTGTAAACCTTTAATCAAACACACCTGAAAGGGTGGTATCCATTTTTTATTATTTTTTTTTTTTATTTTTAAAGTTTTTAAAGCTGCACATACATGACTTAGTGTATACTAATTATTTCTCATTACAATTAAATCATGAGGGGAGTCTTTAATCTCATGTTTTTAATGAACCCAGACTTCATTTTCTATAAATTTCTTTTTTTTCCTTTTTTGTTGCCAACATATAAATGTCAAGTCATCACATTGAAAATAATACGGCAAGCATTCTTGTGTTTTCACCTTGACCATAATTAACTTTTTTATATTACATACACAAAATGAGTAATGTGATACCAAAGGTTGATTAAATACCCACAGGATATTCAAGCAAAAATAATACATGTAACTATACAAGAACATAATATTAATGGTACTAACATCTAACAAGAGCATATTTTACTACATGTATAGTGAAACAAAAACAAGTTGCAATCAATAGTGGGCATCAACCTGACAATTCAGAGTTTATTAGAGTTTATTTGTTCATATCATAGATTTGGCTTTTATATTGGAATAATAATCTTATAGTCTTTATAATACAATAACAAACATCAATGACTCCATTTTAGTGGTACAGATCACAGAGAACAACTAAGAACGTTTAGATAAGTACATGAAGAAAGTGGGTTCAACCTCTGATTCACCTTACAGAAGTTTTACACGAATCTACACATTTCATATTTTCCATTTAGAATGACAACAATACTTAAAGTTCCGAGAATCTTAATATTTCTAAACAGCTACCTGCAAGTGAATATTCCGAGCCAAATGACAGACACAGTACAAAATAGCTAGGTCTCGTCCTTTTGTGTGGGGGGAAACAAACCCATATATATATACATGTATCGACTGTAAATCTGGCAGACTTGATTACAATTAATGCTTCTTTTACAATCTTCGACAGGCACAAGACATTTTTCAAGACCCTTTTACTGAAAGCAAACAAGTTTTCTAGTCTGACAAACCTTAATTAGGTTTTTAATTACTTTACTGCCTTGATTCCTTCAGAGGCAGACTCCAGTCAGGCTCACAAACTTTCATTTTTTTTTTTTTTGTAAGTAGTAAGCCTGCCACAGAGATGAAGTTATTAAAATTGAAATAAAATTGTCTTAAAATTTTTTTTGCCCCTTTCACTAGCTCTGCTCTCTCTTATACTTGCACTCATTGCACAGACTTGAAAGGGTCTAGACAAGTCCATCTATCAGTATCCTTCCCTTTGAAATACTGATGACAAATCCATCTTTTATCCATCTATTCATACACGGTATACCAGAAGCCACGACTGTCTATCAAGCTCTTTTTTTAAAGCGCTAAGCATAGCTCAGCGCTTTATTGTCGTTAGACTTCTTCTTCCGGTGCATCGAATAAACGCCCCCTATGAGCAGAAATTTACATGATTTAAACTGGTTAGAGAACCAGTTTTAGGGCTTTCGCACACAATTGCACGGGCTATTGTGAATCTAATGTTCGGGCTATTGTAAATCTAATGTGCGGGGCTTACGTATATCATTGCAGGGGCTGCTACGCAGTAATGAGGAAATATAGTGCGTACTGAGTATACCGAAGCTAAAATGTAGAAAAATCAAATCGATTCTTAGCAAGAAAATGTCAAAAACTATTATGAAATAATTTTTTAAAAATCGAATATGTGACTTTTACATATTGTTTTGCGAATTCGTAGTTCTGTAATATTACTGCGAAGGAATACATTGAACAGCGCCGAAAAGATAGCGTGGGTTTGTGGTGTAAACGTAATCTTTTCTCATTTTGTGTCATTTATTATCAATTGCAAATTTTTACCACAACGTCGGTAATTTATATTACATATGCTTTTAAGAACTGTTTTATTTAAACAAAATGTTTTCATTGAGAGTTTAGCTATGCTAAGTAGCCATTTAGCGATGATGCAAAATAACCTTTAACAGCACTAATAGCTGCATAACAAAACAAAATAGAGTAGTGTTATTTAAGGTGGAATAACCCAGCTGGAAAAAGTCACTCTATTTGGCAGTAAATTAATTGAATATGAAAGATATCATGATAAATAAACTGTACATATGTCAAATAAGCAAAAAATTTGCAATTTGGGGGTAAAAAATGAATATCTAAAAATTCAATTCAGTACGTAACAACAAAAGCTCCCAGCAGGATTCGAACTCAGGATGTACGGATCATAAGTCCGACACTCTAACCACTCGGCTACGGAGTTAATTGCATGTTACCGCCGATAAACTCCTTTTAACAAAACTAAATGGCGTTTCGATCAGAGGTCAGCAATTTTGTGATGATGTGTTATTCCACCTTAAAGTGATGAAGACGACTTGTAAATAGCCATAGTTTTCGGTGCTTGCCGCTCTCCCTGCAGCACGTATATAAGGAACTCACTAAACACTTCAAGTTCGCGTTGTAGATCTCACCTGTGTGGACGTATATCTTACCTCGTTTACATTTTTACTTAGACGCAACAGCTTACCAGCTAAATGCAAATTGAATTAGGATAAATATGGATGAGTACAACTTCAATGCCATTTTGACCCTTCTGGCCTTGGATACTTTCAATTGATATTAATTAAACATATGCCAAAATTTCAATAAGTTTTATTTCTAACTAAGCTTTCACAAAGTAAATTTCCTTTAAAACCAAGATAGGTTAGCGCTTTTCAGTACTTTCAGTACTTTGATTTTTGCTGGTATGGATTTCCCATATCGCTTTCTTAATTCTTTTGAAATGGCATCTATTTACCATTTATCAATATCTCATTATTGGACACCTTTGTTTTGTATCACGTTATACCTGTCCTATTAGGCTTGCTGAGGATTGATTTTTCTTTCATTTTTCTACCTGCTATAATTTTGATAGTTTTTTTTTTAAAGATTTTTTTTTTGCCTTCATTTGGTTATGCATACGAAATTATCTCATATCTGTCAAATTGATCCTTACTCATACATCTACAGGTACTTCTGCTGCAAAAGTTTTCAGAATTCTCAAATAGTAGCAGGTGTAAATATTTACTTTAGTTAGTAATTCCAAACTCTATCAATTCACATCTCTCCCCTTTCATCTGGTAATGGTAAATTGATATCCCATCCATGATAAATTTCATGCAAGTTTTTTTGTCATATTGCAACACATTTGTTTAGATATGCACCAAAAGATCCAGAGTACTATGTAAACATAACCATTGGATGCAATCAATACATGCAATTATTGGTAACAGCTATGGGTAACTAAATCCCTAAGCACATTATTCTTACCTTTCCACTAAAGTTTTCTTTTTCTTCTGAAAAACAAAATTACATTTTCCTTAAATCAGAAAAACATGTACATATGTCTATATGCATGATATTCAGTCTGTTTAAAAAGATGAATTTCACTAATCATAAGAAACGGTAACATTTTCCCTCATTTTGTTTTTTAAAAACTTTGGGTATTAAGGTATAATAGCTCCCAAGTAAGGAAGATAACTCTCTTCATAATAAATCATTATTTCTCTACAAGAAGTCCAGTTTCTATATAATCACACCCAACAAATTATATTGAAATTGTGTGGCTTCAATTATGAATCATATTTCTTTTGAAATTCAGTATCACTTGAGCAAAAGTGTTAAAGGGATGATCAACCTTAGAGTATATTTTTTTAAATTTAACCTTTGAGCGTTTCTGGTGCCATGAAAGCTGGAGTTCCTGCCGTGTTTGTTAGAGTGATGTCTGTTCCTGTGAATTCATTGCTGACCCCAAAATCAGCAATCTACAAAATACCAAAAAAGTTGACGCAATTATAATGCATGAATAAACAGCTTCAGATCTGACAGCCAATGATGAACTAAAACAATTAACACAGTATTTATTTGATTTCAATAGTTCACAGTAAACAAATGAAGGATTAATGTCTATTTTAAAGGCTTCTCTGTTAAGGAATGTACGTGTATGTGTAGAATTATATGTAATCTTGATTCTTTCTTTGAAATATTCCTTATACACATAAAGTTTTTATACCATAACAAACACATCAAAATGCCTTAATAAAAATCATTTCAAAGAAAAACATCATTGGGATATTGTATCAAAAGACAAAGACTTCTACTGATTCATTCAATTTCAATAGACATTAGATGCCTTAGTTCCGAACAAAACACATAGAGCTTTGTCATATATACAAATAATGGAGTTGTTATTATGTTTGCTGTATGGGTGCCTTCAAATGAACTGTGTGTTGATGATCACAAGGAACACAGATCAATGACACTGAAAACATTACAAACACAATTATGATCTGATTCCATCATAACCAGAATGTTTGTGTGTGTGTGACAGTTGTGCTATAAGAGGGTGTATTTGTTCCTGGGAGTTGACATTAGCAGATACTTAAACAGTTCACTGTAAACTCCAACCTACCTTTAGATGACCATCATCCCCCAAAAGCAGGTTAGATGGTTTGATGTCTCGATGAATGATTTTCTGATAGTGCACTGAAAATACAATCAAATTGAATCTATAATAAATCATGGCTGTTTTTTTTTTATGGTTTATTTCAATAAGGCTAATGGAAAAAGTGGATATTTCGAAATGATATATATGAAAGTGTTTATACATTCAAACCTCATTATCTTGAACTCCATAGGACCAAGACAAAAATTTGAGATATCTAAGGATTCAAAATATTGAGGTCAAAGTTCTTAAGGAATAAGTTGTTTGAACTCTCAAACTACTTCCATATATCATTGTTATTTCAGATTTTGGTGATGGAGATACTGAAGTCAATTGTATAACTACAGAGCAGGAAGATTATAAAAGGCCATTTTGACTGCAAGAAAATGTCTTTAAAAAGTATGCATTTAATATGTCCATGTAATCAATATCTTTTTATGAGTACTTTTGAGAGTTTTTCTCATTTTTCAAATCTTAATTTGAAAAAAGGTAAATTGAAACTACATACACTATCCCTTTTCCAAATATCTTTTATCCTAATTTTCTTTTTTCAATTCAGGTTCCAAAATTTATATCCATGGGAATTATACCAGCAACAACAATAAAACAGAACTGTTTATTGCATTTTGTTGATATTTTTCCTGACATTAACTCTCCAACTTCCCCAACAGTAGCAATTTGGAATTGCAGCAACAACCCCCTAACAAGATTAGCTTAAACATAACAGAACAGTATTGATGCATTTAGGTAAAATGTAATTATATTGGCGGCTAGGGCCAGAATGTAAGACCTTGGAAAGGAAGCTCTGGAAATAGGTTGATTTAAGGACAAATAATTGAGTAGGCTACTGTGGGGTATTAAGGTACAAGGAAATAAGGCTCCGATGAAAACGGAGAAATATCAGTGAAAGAAAAGGAAATTTGAAGAAAACTAATCTCCATCATCCTGTGATATTTGTGGTTGACTGCTTCTGTCTCCGAGACCTTGGTTACCGAGTACATTGTTCCAGAATGTGTCTCTTGGCACTATGAAGGCAGAAGGCGGTGAATTTTTGTAGTTCATTTGCAAAAATGTCAATATCTTTAATTTGATTACATTCATATATGGCTGTTCAGTTAATGAAGTCATTTTCATTGAGGAGTGCATAGCCTTGCTGATAAATATCACATTACAACGGAAAACGGCATTGCAAATATGCGTCAAAGACAAAACAGAAGAATGCCTCAAATGCCAATGTGTATCAAAAATGGTCTCCTTATACCTTTGAGTTGGTCAATCAAACAACCACTGAAGTTCAGGGCTGCATTTTACAAAACAGTTTACAATAAAGACCAAATTTACAAGTTCCCATTATTCATCACTGCATGTGAATTGTTTTGATCTAAAAGCAGTAAAAAATAATTAGATTGAGAAAAAAATTGGAATATATTTTTGGGGGGTATAAATTTTATCTATAAATGTTCTGCTTTGAGGGTCATTCAACAAGACCGAAAAATATCATGACTTTGTTGTAAGTTCTTCTGTGGAATGCCACCAATGAGTACCAGTATATTGCTTTGGTCTGTAGTTTATAAAATTCAAAATTCAATACCATATTGCATGAGCATGATCAGGGGTGGTGGGGTGGGGGAAGGCATGTTTTACAAATACGTTGGGTAGATAGAAGCAAGAGGTTAATACTTACAATATTCGGTTCCCAGAATGATGTCTCTTAGGTAGGACCAGGCTTGTTGTTCAGATAAGGGTTTGTCTGTAGGAACCTCCAAAACCTCACTGAAGAATGATTTAAAACTAATTATTACCTAATCAACTACTGATACAGTAATTAATTTTATGCATTTTTAACAGTTTTTCATCTTTTAATCAACAAAGAAACATACACAAAACAAGTTGGGGTACACAGGGGTAAATCAATTCATCATATTCTGGTCAATTCAAAAACTTTTATCCACTCAAAATGATGTAGTTGATAAGGTAACAATTATTTCATGCCTTTTAGGGAGTCAAAACTATTGCCCCATAGTAGTGGAAAAGCCTCAGAAAAATGTTGTCCCCCGACTTGGGCCTCGAACAAGTCTTCCAGCTCTGGCCTCGACAAGACCTCTGGCTTGGGCCTCAGACATCACTTTCCTGGGGCTTCTCCTTAAATTTACCTTTGGGACAATTATATTCACTGTTTTCCATATATCCATGAAATAATTGTTTATTTCAACCGCTATACATTAAATAACTGTAATTATTAATCATAATTTAATGTGAGATTTACTGACAATTAAGAATGGAAAGCAAGAAGAAAATTCAGAATTACCCATACCAGATATATATAGGCATAGATGTTTAAAACTTCAAAAGACTTACAGAATTGAATAAATTTGGTTTTCATTTACATAAAAAAACACCACTTACCCCTTCTCCACAAGTTCAAAAGCTGAAATGTTAAGAACATTGAAAAATTAAATATCATTTAACATACACAACTTTAAAAAAACTACATATGATTTTGTTATTGCACTGTATGTGCACCAGAGACGTTGCAAAAATTTAATATTATGCAACAAGCAAGAGAAATAGGACTTGCAGATTGAGTCCATAATTAGTGAGAATTAGAATTTGGCTTGGTGTTTATGTTCCTGAAATGTCATGAAAATGACATAGATCTTCTATTTGTAGATTTTAATGAATCCTTTTCTAATTCAAGAAACCAGTACTGGCATCTTCGTACATCTGAACTATTGCACATCAACCCCCCCCCCCCCAAAAAAAAAAAAAAAAAATGAAAATAAAAGTTTGTTGCAAGGTAAAGTTAATATTCATGTAGTAAGTTAACAATTGTTTCAACACAACTTATTTTAGAAAATTATCAGATTAAACATAATGATCGAATCAATACCACATTAAATGAATCTTTTTGATTTTTTTTTCACAATTTTTGGTGTGACAATTTTTCAACAACATTCATTTTGCTTTATAGAAATCATGAATTAAGCATCAAGTGAAGAATTAATGAAGCTACATCATATTAAAGAGATTTTTTGGTAAACTTGTTTGCTCTTTTTGGGGGTTTTGTAAGCAATGGAGCTAATCACCTTAATATAACCCCCTGAGGAGACATTGAAAATTGATTCAACACACTAGGTGATCAACAGCATCTGAATGAAACCCACATAGGGATTAGAAGTGTATCGTGTATATTTTGTTTTATATCCGATAAACAGAAAATCGGTCACCTGATGATAATTATCTTCTTATTGTCTGTTTCGGTACGGAGTAATTACCGGTATTTCAATGCTGTTAACAAAATTAAAGTCTGAGTGCATGGTAAAAAAAAGGAATTTTTTTACTCCCCTTCACTTTGGATTGTTCAATTTCCTGTTTTTTATTTTTTTTTTTTTTGGTTGAAAAACATCAATTTTTTTAATGGCACAGTTTAAAGATAAAATTGCAATATCCTTCATTACTGTGAGGGAGAGACTAGCAATTTACTTTCTAAAAATCTATAGCCTATAGCTGCTGTACAGCGACTCAGCTGAATTAACCTGTATCGTTCATCCCTACAGGAAAAATGAATGCATTTAATTGAATTTTTTTTGCTTTCCTCTACAAGACAAAACAATCTTGAGCGACTCCGTGATGATTTCCTGTCTCGGCGTTGATGACAATGTTTATAATGAAATCGTTCAATTTGGATTGTTTAAGGACACACATTTTAGAAAATCTTCTAATCCCTCAAAATCTTTTAGTACTTTTAGTCTAAAAATGTCAGCCAAAGTTATTGTCATCAATCAAACTAAGGAGGTATGGGACACCTCCATACTGTGACATACTTTCATTTGAAATAAACAATTAAATTAGCTATAACATTATACATTTTTCTTTAAATTTCTTTCGATGTATAACACTAAACACCATAATGCAATACATTGTAGGATTAAACTTTAGCTATTGATCTGCAAGTCATGAGTCTGAAACCTGCTAGAGCTTTTACATATTTTGCCTTCATCAGAAGTTTTAATTAGATATGACCAAATTGTGTACATTTTGAAAAATGTGATAATATGCTTTCAAAATAATGTACTTTCATCCATAAATATCTCAAGATGGCCAATACTCCATTAAGCTAAGACAAAGGAGTTTCATTTTACCCATGTACAAGTTGTCCTCATTTGGGTCATCTAAGACTTCAACCAGTCTTACTACATTGGGGTGGTCAAGTTTCTTCAGAATGGCGATTTCTCTGTATACCCGGTCCATGGGAGCCAGGGGGCGAGCAACTGCCTTGCCATCTCTAGATGGGGGTGGCCGTCCTGTGAAGCAATTTGAGATCACCATTGTTATATTGGATGTTTGATTGATTGAAACTTTTATCCCATCAAGAATATTTCAGGTCACAAGAAAATACCTGTACTTAAAAACTCTTAATCGCATAAAACACAGAAAAACTAGCTCAATTAACAATGTATGCAGATTAAAAACTTATACTTACTGAAAAACCCTGCCTTTTTCTTTAACCGGCTTTTAGAAAGTATTTTCATTGCCTGTAAAACACATAATGTGTTGTTTCTTTAACAAAGAACTTCCAGTAAAGGAGCACAGTTTAGTTGAAATCTTAGTAATGACACTTATTTGTCAAAGTAGATGAAGCTTCATTGTCATCCCCATGGCAACAAACCTTACCAGTGCAACTAATCCTCGGAGGCTATAGAAGCTATTACAATAACCTTTCAATGTTATCAACAAGATTTATCATATCCATCTTAGAGCCAATCTATTATTTTTCTGCTTGAAAATTTTCCTTTCCAAACATTCAGGAGTTTCTTTAATAAGTTAGTGACATAACAAACACAAACAATGGAGCTATATGGCCTCCAGAGTATCAATGAAAACAAGGCAAGAGTTCTCCTTATCAATTATTCAAGTGATGCAGTGAAATGGGGTATCAATTATTCAAGATACTGTCTGGGTGAAAAAATCGGCCTGGAGATCATATTTCTCATGACAAGAAGATTAAGGGGGCAATGAGCACTTCTAATGAGTCCATTGGAATGAACACTGGGAGGTCGGCAGTCACCTCTTAATCATACTAATCACATGGTAATCAGGATGGTAACAAGGCATCAGGAAACATAAACTTATGTAAATCAGGCCTGTCAGAAGAAATTACCCCATAATTATTCTGAGAAAATTTCCAAAATTCTTGTGTTTATAGTTTCTGTAATGAAAAATGGTTGGTACAAAACACAAATTAACAGCTAGCAATTTAACAGTGATTGTGAAGGGTTTGATTGAATTAAACTACATTGTTTAAACAAAGGCTGAGAAAAGGCCGAAATTTAATTTATTTTTGCACAAAATTTGCAACAAGCAAAAAAAAAAAA
>WFKH01010931.1:24366388-24380999 GCA_016163765.1 Magallana hongkongensis | reverse complement strand
AAATTGGAAATTAAAAAAAAAAAATTTCCCTTTCCACTATGGCAATAACTTTAATCAGAGTGGCAGTATTTGATCTGATTTGGTCGAAACATGCCTGAGAAACTACTGGGAATTTACACAAACAATAAATTTTTATTGGCCCTTAAGAACTGAAAGAATATAATTAAGATGATATGGGTCAGTTTTTAACTGATAATTTACTACAGTACTTCAAACAATGAAGAAATTAGAAGATCTAGAATAAAACACTGTTGATGTGAATTTGGTATGTAGTTGTGTGAAACTATTTTTTTTTTAGTACAGTAAACAAAAGACTCGATGGTGTTTGATAAATTTAATGAAAATAGATTGCTAAAGTGACATTTTTATTAAAGGAATAATGATGCAGTTTTTAAATTATTCAAATTTTTTTTCAAGATCCTAACAAATTTGTTACCCTAGCTTATATGCAACTTTTCTAACATTCAAACCCATTAACTTCCCAATGCAATTTTACGTTCTAGCATTACGTTGGCTACAAGAAAGAAAATGAACTTCTATATATTAACAACTGGTGTATAAGTATCATTTTTACAATACTCAAAGCAGACAAAAGTATAATTATGTGTACCAGAATATATGATTCACTGGTGTGAATATACAAGAGAATAAGCCTTAAATTATCATGTCTATATTGATGCCAAAAAGTGGATAACAGCTCTGTTTAGAGAGGTTTATCTAACTGCATGCAGGAATTATGAAAAATCAGCTAGAATTCTGCCTTTATTGGCAGACACAGAGTTCAAATAAATTGCAAAGAAGTTACTTTACATACACAAGGGTGCAAAATCACTAATTAAAATGTTGATTAGCTTAACCAGGTTCCTGTTAACTAGCTTCCAATACTTGAAAGGGTCCTAATTTAGCATTACTTAGGATAACAAAAAGCTAGTTTTCATCAAATCATGCCACAACTGTATCTGATGCACCATGTAACATATTACTTGTACATCGATGTACCACCACATAGGAAGTCCCAGTATCTTGACACATATCTATTTGCATTTTGACTTCTGGAAAACCTTCGACTGATAAATATATCCTACAGCTGTACTATTTACTACTATAAAGTACAAACTGATATTAGTTTAAGTATGATAAAGCATTTAATCTAAAAGGAATTACCGGTAATCACAATGATTATTTTTTATTGAAAAAAAGGAGTATGTCAAGGTGATCACTTGGTCCTAGTTCTATTTTCAATAATTATTAATGACTAAGCTTTTATTAAGTAATTTTATGATAAAACATTGAAGACTTAATCTGTACGTTAAAAGAAGGTCTACATGAAGATAATGATATTAAAGTAGTCCTTCATGGCAAAACTCATTGGTCCAATCTGTATAAAAAGTCATTTAAATATCATGATTTCAGACGACCTCAGCCTCGACACAGTATATACATGTAATAGATACAACTTTAATCTGGAGTATACCTCAGACAGACTACTCTGAAGATGGACAATAAGAAAAACTCTAAGTAACATAGCTCATACATTGTGCTCCTGGGTCTTCATTATAAGCAAGGAAATTAACAAACACTGTCTACATTGCATAGACAAAAACAAATGAAAGAGTAGACAATCAAATTAAAAAACTGCATTTCATAAAATTGAATATCAGCCTCGAAGATCTGCTTATTTAAGCTGTATGAAGGACTTGAAACAGAACAATTCACTTATTGCTATGAGTTAGTAAACTTACAATGATTCCAACATTTAAGGGGTGGAAATGGATTGGATTGTCGTTATGCAAACTGTTAATAGGACTGATCATGTCACCACTTAAATGTGAAATCCAAGTGCAGTGGTCTCCGAGAATATTCAAATGGATCATCACGGCAAGTCCCGAGAACATACTCTATTCACTGACTGCAGAAGATGATGTCTTACCATAGGACAAATGCAGAAACTTCATGATTCTATAAAAAACCTGGGCATATGTATGTTTACTTCATAGATAAAGCATTACACAATAAGACAACTAGATCAGCTAGCTAGATTATGATATCAATACTTTTTTAAATACATGTACTAATAAGAGCATGGAAATTGGAAGAGGAAGACAAAAAGGAAATGTGTTTGTGATGCTAATTGTGGAAAGATTTAACGGACTCAGGATGCAAAAATTTCCCAATCTTTACCGATGTCCTGAACAACAGTCAGATATAAATGTATAACAAGATGATGAATGATATATATAGAAACATAACTGCTATGATACTGACAGACTGATTATCTACCATTAAACCTTTTTTTTTAATATGACAGTTAAGTTGTCAGTTATAACATTATTAGAAGCATTTTAACAATACCTTGGACTTTCGACAACTATCTATTTCATGCATCAAAACAAGTTAAAAATGACGCTGGGTTCGAGTGAAATATGCATAGATTGCTTAGTCTTAGTGCAAATGCCATATAAATCTTGTTGATTTCAATGGGCCATGGCTAAGTAACCAGAAATGAAATAGACAGGCCTACATCACATTGCTGTTTGACACAACTTAACCCAAAGTCCAAGCTCTTGATAAAATGGTTCTATTATCGACGTTCTTGCAAAAATTCTGCACATATATTGGGTTGTGTTGATTGAAGCTGGATGGCATTAAGACTCCTGTACCTCAAAACAACAATTGTTAAAGCTCTTGGGCTCGCTCTACAATATTTAAATTTCATTTGTACATGTATATTCGATATCATACCTAATGGGATGTAGTATTGTGAACATTATAAACTTCAAGTCATTAGTAAATATACTATACATATCATTGACAAGTATTATCAAAGAAAACAGTGTACAAGTACTTACCAAGCTTAAAGGGCAGTGTCTATTAAGCAACCTAAATAATTGGCCTGATTACTAAATATAAGCACTGAGCACTTAAATCAAACTAGGCAATCTTTTATAGATTAGAGGTTATTCAGCTAATGAGCAATATAAATCACATTTTCATCGTAGTGGCATATATAACTGTTTGGAAGAATCAAATAATTCTGTGTAAGAGACCCTAACAGCGGTGCTTCAGTTCAAGAAAAAGAAGTCCCCCCAAGCTGCTAATTGGGCATGAATCATTAAAAGAAAAAAAACATTTTTTTTTTATATCCATGGCTTTTAATATACAGTGATAATTTTTTTCTGAAAGTGCAACAGGAGAGAACGCAAAAGGTCAGGTACGTACTTCTAATTAGACAAAAGATGATTAAAATGGGGAGGTCTCTGAACTACAAAAGATGAAGGGGGTTGACATTTTTTCTTTGCAAAATTGTGGCTACCATTGAAGCTCAAAAGGTACTTTAAGAGGCTACGGTAAATGTGGTCTACATTCAATGTGATATTCACAGATTGCTTTCTGGTTTCTTTCTTTTACAACTAAACCTGCTGAAACAAGGCTAATAACTATTATCACACATATTTGATTTATCATCAAAACCATGTATTTTCTTTTCATTTATATATATAGTCATATATATTGTAATTATGCTCTATATTTAAATTCTTCTTTGGTATCTATATAAGCTTACTGATGTGTGATTTCATCAATATTCATGAGCATCAATTTTTTTATTTTCAGTGTAAATCACAGTTTCAAGGATCATACGTACAATACTGGCCAATGATCCTATCAATACAACATATTGTAAGAAATTGCAATTCAATAAACATTAAATTTTATGGATCAACTCAGCAATGAAAGCCGTAACTAAGTCAACGAAAATTTGATATATCATCTATCACAAAATCAATTAATGTTAATAGCATATTCATACTCAAAGGTGACCTTAGGTGAGCTTGGTCCAGATTGACCAGATATTATCTGACAATGATTTGTTTCACGGTGGCAAATTAACTGACACAGTTGTATATATACCTGGTGTACTGCATAGGTCACTACATGTATAATATATAATTACATGGCATTTTTTTTATGCTCAAGGTTTAATATACAGTGACTGAGGGCTAATATGGGATGCGCTATATAAAAAATGCCATGTCGTGATTTTTATATCATATACTTATAGAAAATATCAAAGAAACAATTAAAAAAACATCATGTGATGAATGATTATTGTCAACAAATTGCTCATTGTCTATATACTTGTCTCTTTTAAACTTTCCAGTGTCAATTTGCGCCTGCCCAGCTGTTTGTATACTAAAGTTGACGTCGACGTAATCATTTGACATCATACTCGGACATCGGAATTGAATGACGCATACCTATATATATCTACGTCATAAAAGCTGATGATTTTAAAACTGTCGGAGCAGTGAGTGAGAAAGGGGTGTATAATAAAATCATTATGCCTCTACTTATTTTTCACTATATAAGAGCAATTCGATATATTTTGCTGATTCCATGAAAATCGCCGTAAACAGACTGATTCCCTGCAAAAAGGTGCGTCAGTTCGATGAACTGATAAACACCTATTCAGAATACTTAGTACTTCTGTTTACTAAAGGAAAAGTTCCGAAATATTCCAAATAAAATCATGAATATACATAACCATATGATATATTCTAGTTGCAACGTTCTTTTTGATTGGCTCTACTCATCTCCATCATATAACATAACTTGCCTACGTCACAATACGACGCAGTACGTGCAATTTAACTTTATTTTGACGTTATAACTTGTTGGATACACAAAGAATTATATTAATTTGAACTTTTTCTGATTGTTTGTATCGATATAATAAAACAGCTAAAGTATACCATTGAGGGAGTCAGCAAGATTCCAGTTCCCATCAAGCAAGCCTATTTCCCTCGGCTTCGCCTCGGGAAATAGACTTGCTCTCGGGGAACTGGAATCTTGCTGACTCTCTCAATGGTATACTTTAATTGTATACTGAAGATTGCTGGAAAGGGAGGAATAATAATTTTATTACAAATCCCTTGGGTTTATTACAAATGGGTAGGTGAATTTTCGGTTTATATTGTACAGGGCAGAAAAGAGTATATTATCTATAAGTATAGATAAATCTATATTTCCTAGAATTATGAGAGATCTTTTAAATTTCAATATTAAAATCATGTTATCAGATAGTGGCTAATTGTGATAACTGGTACCTTTTTTTAATTAATAAGAAACTAATACAGTCTATTTCTAAAAGCTTCAAGCCTGGCAAAGCATTCATTAAATAGCATTTTCATGGATCATTTGTTTTTTACTGCAGAGATCCTGAAAATGCATGATGCATTGCAAAAACGCTCTCTGCAGAAGCTTCCATAATCGTGGATCACTTTAGATTTCATAAACAAAATCTGACTAGAAACTGAATTAATGGGAATATTCTGCATACATTCTAAGAAACCAGAGTTTTTAGAAGATCTCTAAAAATTACAGAAATTCTGAATTGATGAACTGAAGATAGCACTCAAATTGATAATTTGGTATATCCAACAGTATGCAATTCCTTAAAGTCTTTAATAATTAATGTCACAACTGACAAGTTTATAAAAGTTTTTATCTTTCGATCAACTTAAAAAACACTCCAAAGGAACCAAAAACTATGAAAGAATTTTTTTTTTACACTTACCCAGAATGTTTGACACAACACATGAATTTGGAAAAACAATGCAGAGGTGCTCCCCTTCTACCATTTCCTTTGGCCTTCAAAGAATGTTTTTGAGTCCAAGCCATAGTAGCTGCATAACCCTTTATCACTGCATTATCACTGGTGATGATTATTTTTCCTCCCAAGAGTCAAAAACACACATCTAAGACATAAAACCTGTAACCCTCCTCGTAGGAAAAACAAATCCTCTTAGATTTTCATTACACATTTTTTTTTTCACATTAATCTACTTCCAGCAAATTTTTTAAAAAAAAGTGTCAATATTTCATTCACAATGGAAAGTGTATCTTGGCAATAAATCCAATTTGAAACTTCTGTTTACAAAAACTGAATGAAAAAGAATAAAAAAATGTGTTGTCCTGTTCAAACAATCTTCATTCATCTGAGAGCCTGACAGCGACATTGATTTCAAACAATCGGACTCTCATCCCTAGTTCTCTGGCATCAGATTTGTTCCAGGTGATATTTTCATCACACCGAATGGAATTATACCTATAATAATGTAAGAGTTGAACCAGTGTGCATTATGATTGAACCACTCAGAAGCTTTTATTAACTTCCGATCAATCCATGCTTAGTTACTGAGCCATCTGCTATGCTTAAAGCTGCCAGATTGTATTATTAAAACAAAAGCAAAAAAAATCACCTTTCAGGCTGCTCTGTCTCAATTAGCCATTAATATACCTAAACTGATTGGTCTGGATGAGTAGTAAGTTCAATTTCCACCTCTTTTACTACCACCACTAACTTATATTATCAATTTTTCAGAACTGCTTGCTCAGAGTAAATCCAATAATAATTATCTGTTTGGTTAGAAAATTCTCCTTGTCTAATTCAGTAATCATCTATTGAGGCAACATTTTAGTCCCTATAGGCCTTTTGCAGAATCTAGCTGCTATTTAGATTATATTTCCCCTCTTTATAGACAACAAAAATTACCTTTCATCACATCGTCAATCATATTTTCCTCTTTCTATCTGTCCATTTCATCCCTTATTTGATGTTATATATTTTGTTACGTAATCAAGTCAGGAACACTCTGGGAGACAACAGATAATTATAGTGGTCTACGATTTAGGGTCTGGATGTGTAATACTATATTTACACAGTATTCCTGCACTTCATTTTAACTCCCCTAGTTCACTCACACCTGTCCACCTATAATAGCCACTTTTAGTACCCTCGGTACATCGCTACTTCTGATATTTCATACTATTGTTACTATAAGCAGGTGACAGAAGTCTGTAGTGAAGATTACATTTCAGCAGATAAACAGTCAATAAATATGAAAGTTATAAAAGGAAAGGTGTAATATATCTGAGTGTCAGGCTTTGCAACAATCATTTTTTGTTTGCATTAAAATTTTGAAGATCATGAGAAAGCTTGAGAAAAAATATTCCACAAATTCCAATATTTACCAGAAAGAATAAAAAACAAAAATATTTACCATAAAAGTGCTTCTAACACATGGCTCATAGAGGCTTTTCTACCCAGGTACTTCAAATTCAAACTTCAGACTTTTCAGCACCTTTCTGCTAATTTTCAATAATGATATCTTCAATCCAAACCTTATAAACATGTATATGACTTTGAAGACTTGAAATTCATCAATGAAAACCATGTCATGGTCATAATACTTTCTTATTATAGTCAATATTAATGAATCATGATTCATGAATGACCTTGACTTTTATTACTTAATTTTACTGATGACCTTGACCTCAAATATTACCTATACCTTAGAGGGCACCAATTATTTTCTACTAGGAAAGTGACAGCCTTAAGAAAGAATATATTATTATAATAAGTACTTTAGAAAAAGAGATGGAAGACAATACAAGTACTAACACAACTCGGGCAAACTTTAACAAACCAATATCAGAGTAGAATGATAACCTTAGCTAGTTAGCAAATTAAGTGTTCATGCTTCAGCCTCAACAGTAAAAATCAAAAGAATGATAAGAATGGACAATAATATTACTAGACATACCTAATTTGACATACTAAAGTCTGTATTATATTCCAATCTGATCCTCTTTGGTTTTTTCTACCTGTAAGCTTCTTAGGTTGTCCTGCATTTTGCAAGAAGCTTGTATCTTGGTGATTCAAATCCCATCAGTATTATATGTACGTTATAATGACATAATACAGAAAGGTAATTGCTTTCTGAAGGTTGAACTCAGCTACAAGTAGGTTGGAAATAATTTGTCCAAGGATCTCATTAAATCCGTAACTTATGGGGTGGTATTTTCTAACAGAACTACACTGTGACACTGCGGAGAGAGACTGTGAGAAAGAGAGAGGTGGAGGGGGTTGAATTCCAATAGGAATTACATTCAATTAGTCCATGACTGATATCAAATAAAGACCTTTAAGCAAAGGCTGAATTTCTGTGCATTATAGTACCACACCTACTCTTTGGTATATAGCATTGGCCCTGTGGAATTCAGATTTAATTTTTCACCAATAAAGGATGTACACCTACTTCGAGTTAAGGCAATTTTCACAAACGAATGTGTTAAAAATAAAATTTAATAACATTCAGTGAAATGTAATTCATTCTGTAATATTGCATTGCTCCACAAGAGCACTAAAATTATATCTTAATTATTGCCTCTGTTCGCTTAAAAATCATAAAAATGCTGAATTTTGATTTTCAAGATAATGTTAAACATAGAATCTGAATAACAGCCAAAACGATGAATAAAAGTCAACCTTACGATAAATAATCCCTGTAGGTACATTATTGGATCATTTTAACAATAAACAGTTTTAGTTATAAATAATGGTTTCATTGATTAAAACACATCCTGTTTCGTTCCATGCAATTTAAAAACATTAATATAAAAATAACATTCATTATTATATGCTTGTATTAAAGGTGATACCTGTATTTACAAATCACCTGATGGATATATAATTTCCAGGTTTACATTATCAAAGTACAATACCATAATTTACGTTATCATGCAAGCATTAATTGATCAGCAGACAGTGGAAATGCAATTACAAAATTCCGCCAATGTTTGTACATTAAGCCTTTAGTTAATGTAGTTTACTCAAGAGATGAAACGTAAAACCATTCAGAGTTTCTTTTTTTTTTAAAGCAAATATGGCCAAAAAATTAAAAGAGTTGATCCTATCAAGAGATATTCCCACCTCCATGTATTTCTTTTGAGCACGGGAATGGAAATTGTGTAATGATGGGCCAAGAATGAAGACAGATTGTTTGACTGTCTGTCATCTTGTCCATCCCATCTCTCTTCTAAACATCTTGCTCCAACATGCCTGGCGCTGATAGCAACCGGAGAATTTAGATACACCATTAAACAATTTCACTCCACTCAATGTCCATCTTCCTTCATTAATCCTGACAATTGATTTCAACTTACCATTCAGTCCTTGCCAGCTACTGCAATCTTCATAGGAGTAAAAAGATTACACCAACAAAAAAAGCAATTATCTGAGGCCAATTTTCTTTCCTGTGCGGAAAACTGACATACAAATATATCAAACGTGCACAGGTTTTTTTTTATCTAATTTAAATGTTTTCTCAAGGGCAAAAAGGAAAGTGTGAAATTTTGGCATTATAAAAATCAATCATTTACTGCATACAGTTGCTTTAGTGTGCTACATACCCTAAAATGACTTTGTTTTGTTTTTGTTTTTTTTAAACAATTCAGGGTTCCATGGGCAGCACGTTACACTATGGTACCCATACCACATACCACATACCACAATTTAGCTTGCTCTCTGGCCCATCACCAATTTCAGATACTTTTTTCAGTGGTTACAAAAAAAAATCTTCGATATCATAATAAATAAGCATCATAATAATTTCGTCAATTTTTTTTCTTCTTTACTGGCAAAACTAGGCTAAATCTATAATAGGAAATATTGATATCTTAAGTATAATTAAGCCATTAAGGCTTCATCGAAACAGCTGTCATCAGGGAAAAAAAACTACTCCACAACAGCCCATTCTCACTCAATAACAAATCTATACAGTACATAACAAGGTGATTGAACTGATAATTGGAGGTCATCTGCAGCATCAAACAAGTGTCATGAATGGGCACTAACAAACATATTTACTACAGTATGCAAGTATTGCTTGTTGACAACATAATATCATGAATGAACATTGACAGACTGTTTACCTCTTTGATAAGCATTTGGCACCCTATGAACCACAGAGGATCATCAATATGTTCAGGTTGAAAACACATCAAAATATATAAGTTGCTAACATCATGACCATGCTGCATCAGCCATTTTAAAATGTATACTGTACCACTGAGAAGTGTGCAAAAGCTTAATCTAATGTGTTGTTCATAACTGTTCTTGTAAACTCAAATAGCTCCAATGTGATACTGCAAAGACTAAAGGTATGGCAAACATAATCTTGTCAGAATGTTCTTAACAATAACAATTCAAATGACACCATTGAGTTTTTCATTGCAGCCAAAATCAATATAGACAGTTGTACATGTTTTGTAAATGTATCTATATTTTAACCTCATTCTGAAGGAAAAATTGAGTAAAAAATAATCTCTTCTGATTTTGCTAAACTAGAATCTATAAAGTATTTGACCATTGTTTATAAAACCCTAGCTGTCACTCAATTTGGATAGGATGAACTTCAACCTTGATATATAAGTACTATATACCAATTTTTTGAAAAAGTCACTACCAAGTGGGCAGCTATATATGAATACATGTACATGTATTTACAAAGAGAACAAAAAATTATAAAGCATATGCACATTACCCTTCATCATCACAATTAGCGGGCTACAGAATAAAGAGAATAACAAACCAACAGAGACGTCACCTGACATATTTATTGGTGTGAAGTGGATTCCAAATGACAGTTTCCAGATTCCAATTATTTTTCAAACACCCTTAATTACCAACTCAACCATTATCAATTCCCCTTGGCATTAGAAAATAATTTTTATGTAACTCACTGAAAAAAATGGGCTTTCTTTGGGAAAAAAGAACTAATTAAACAAAAATTTTGCAATCAAGAGGGACTGATATCGTTGGCTTTTTTGATATGGATATGCTAAGATCTAGCTAACTCGGAAACCATGAAAATTAGGTTACATGCATATGCATCTTTGTTCATTACTATGGTAAATTAAATTTTCCATGCCCATAATAAAATGTAAAACTTCATTCTATGATTCAACCAAATGCCAATGTGCGATGCTTTAAACAATTTCTTATTAAGCTTTTATGAACAAACAAACTTGTTTCAGCTGGCAGCCTTAAGCATCATTTGATCTTTCAAAGGCCATCTTGATTCAAGCATTAAATGAGCACCCATCAACAGAGAAAAACAAGAGGCCCATGGGCCACATCGCTCACCTGAGCAACAACAGACATAATAAAATCAGCTTTATGGAGTCATATACTAAATATCTGAACAATGTCGTATAATAGATCCTGTATAAAAAAAAATTCCTCTGCATATTCTTATGTTTATCATTGAGCCCCTTTGTAACAGGGTGATTTTTATTGAGCATTGCAGTTCTCAAGAAGATGATCAGACTTAAACAACTGTTTATATATGGATTATAAACCTACATCAAACTTTGAACCCCTTGTGAGGTCTAAGAATTGTCCAGGGGCCAGAGTCTAAACAATTTTAAAGAAACAACAATATGTCAAAATAAATGCTTGCATATAAGTAAAACCATATATAAAAAACATTTGAGTTTTTGTGAAAAATTTAAATGTTTTCCTTTGTAAAATTGGACCCACCCCCCCCCCCCCCCAACCATGTGGCCCAACCCTACTCCTGAAAAATCATTATCCCTGGGGGTAGGGTGGGGCCACAATTGGAAGGGGGGGGGGGGTGCCAAATTTTTACATAGGAATATATGGGGAAAAATCTTCTAAAACACAAATTGTCTTGAAGAGCTCTAACTTTAGTCAGTTCAGTCTTCAAATAGTCTAGATTAAAATTTGTCAAAATCATATTCGAACAATTTGAATCTTCCCTACCTGAGGATGCTTCCACACAAGTTGCAGCTTTTCTGCCTAATCGGTTTCTGAGAAGAAGATTTTTTAAAGATTTTTCTCTATATATTCAAATGAGAAAATTCGACCCCCCTCCCCCACTGTGGCCCCACCCTACCCCTCGGGATCATGATTTTATCCAACTTGAATCTACTCTAACCAAGAATGCTTTCACACAAGTTAAAGCTTTTCTGGCCGATCGGTTTCTGAGAAGAAGATCTTTAAAGATTTTTCTGTATATATTCCTATGTAAAATTTCAACCCCCCCATTGTGGCCCCACCCTACCCCTGGGGATCATCATTTGAACAAACTTGAATCTACACTACCTGAGGATGCTTCCACACAAGTTACAGCTTTTCCGGCTGATCAGTTTCAGAGAAGAAGATTTTTAAAGATTTACTCTATATATTCCTACGTAAAAATTCGACCCCCCATTGTGGCCCCACCCTACCCCGGGGGTCATGATTTGAACAAACTTGAATCTACACTACCTGAGGATGCTTCCACACAAGTTTCAGCTTTTCTGGCCGAATGGTTTTTGAGAAGAAGATTTTTGAAAAATACCAATAAATTTTCAATGATTTTTAATTGTCTCCCCTTGAAAGAGGGCGTGGCCCTTCATTTTAACAAACTTGAATCCCCTTAACCTAAGGATGCTTTGTGCCAAGTTTGGTTCAAATCGGCCTAGTGGTTCTTGAGAAGAAGATGAAAATGTGAAAAGTTTACAACAACCATGACGACAACGACGACAACGACAGACAACGGACAAATTGTGATCAGAAAAGCTCACTTGAGCCTTTGGCTCAGGTGATCTAATAATTCCTTGTCATGCACTGAGTGCACAATATGAATAATAAATGCTTATTCCAAACATGAAAATACTCTGGATATTGATTACCAGTAATATAACTTTCACTCTAGTTGCATTATACAAGGATAATTTAGAAGAGATAGATAATGCAGAGGCTTTAAGAAAAACACCCTCTCTGTTCTTGCAGCAAGAACACAGACCTCTTGCCTGCATGACAAAGTTATTTTGTCAAAATCGGGGGCAAAGATGTCAATAACACAAAGACAAACAAAGAGCTAAAGAATGAGAAAGTTCTTGTCTCGCACATTAATACCAAAGAGTGCAATGAACCTCCAATTTTTTTCGCCAACTTTGGGTAACAACGCAGAAAGAGCTGACAAGTAAACCAATATGATAACTTGCATTACACCCACATTCACTAGATAATAGGGAGAATTAACAGAAAGGCCGTAATTTAGGGTATGGTCAAACTCCAAATAAATGGAAAAAATGAGGGGGAGGGGATGCACTGGATCCAGAGGGGGTAAAGGAGGACCCATTGTTTCTTAAAATAACATTAATCTACTGGATTAAGAATCGTAAACAGGCAATCTAATTGTTTAATTAGAGTTTCTATAGAGTATTGTTCATTACAAAGGAAGATGTATGAGGACATAATGTCACCCTCTTCCTCAAATGAAATAGTAATATTATACATGTTGTTCAAGTGCAAAATTATATATACATTTGCAACATTCTTCATTTCAGTTAACAAAATTAAGAAATTTTACTACTGTTGAGTAGTACAAGGACAAGTTTCTGTCTCCTTTAAAATGTTGCGTGTACTAGCTTATTAAGGTCAAGATCTAGTAAATGATTCCAGAAGGTCTTTTTGGTGCTAGAATCATTATGACGTCATAATTGATTTGATGAATCTTTTCCCGTCTTTTATGGCTTTAAAGGAATTATGTAGAAAATAAAACAATTTTTTGACATTCTATATTTAATCACAAGAAAAGTAGTCCCGATACCTATATTCAATTTGACATCATTTTAAAGATGAGGTCAAGAGCTTGTTAAATGCCGTTTTTGGAGAGACTGTAGGCATTCTAGATATATTTCAATACTCAAAAATGGCCAAAATTTCGAGACTTGTTACTTTTATCCTTCATATTTCATAAAAAATGGTTGTTTAAAACATGATTTTTCATTGTGTTTACCAAAATTTAAAGCCCCGGTACACCCTATGAAACAAAGGTATTGTTATGAAGCATCATTGAAAGAATTCATATCTTGAATTTCATAAACCTGTAGGCACCTTTCATTTACTAGATCTTGACCTTAAATATGAAAAATGAAAAAAAATTATTTCATGCATTTAATAAACTCTTCAAAGCCAATTTTTGTTCAATCAGAAATATGTATAACGGTTCTCTTTAAGAAACTCCCAGCCAGTATTTTTCAAATATATTGACTAGTAACATGAAAAGCCTAACCCACGGTTCTGACTTCATAAATAATAAATACATTAATAACATACAGTGTTGTTGTAATCAGCTGTAATTGACAATAGTCTACGATTCTCTAATCTCTCGCAGCTAGACAAAGAAAAATGTACTCGGTAATATGGGTCCTATTCCATAGAAAATCAATTCTGGGACTGAACACATAATGTGCTTACAGACAGAAAACATTGTTTATCTCAATGTATTGGTGCCTCGGATGAAATTATTTGTTTCGAGTTTGATAGAACGGTTGAAATAATGGAGTGCAGATGATAATAGAACCTAATATTCATACCTTGAAAAAATTCCAAAACCGCAAGAAATACTCACGTAAAAATTCATTTTAATACAGAGGGGTTTACTGTAATTGCATATCTTTGATTCAACCTAACTTTAATTAAAATAATCTTAAAAATAAGTCAATATTTATTAACAGATATATGAGATTTCTATTTGACAGGCATGTGAATTAATAAACAGGTATCAACAAATTAATTTTCTTTAATCTTTTTAGGATATTAAACCCTATGCAATTTTGGGGGAATTTTATAAAATTTCAACACACTTACATGAGTATATGAACATCTGATACATATATACAATAGGAATTTGGAAATAAGAAAAAAATAATATGAAAAGATAAATTCTTTCTTATAGGTTCCAAAATTTGACTT
>WFKH01010931.1:24340375-24357397 GCA_016163765.1 Magallana hongkongensis | reverse complement strand
AATCTCACATTTATGCAGTCTATCTGGAAAAAAAAAGTGACAAATGAATGTAAAAAAAATACTAACTGTAATCTTAATTTGAATTTCACAAACACAATACAAATATTTGAATCCAAGTTTTTGATTGATCAACTTGATGCATGAAATCTAGTTTCATATCATTTAGCTAGAATTTATTCAATTTAAAAGCTGCATTTAAAAAATTTCAAAGCTCAATCAACAATGAATGATTCCATTTCACATAAAGAATAACAGATAAAGCTCAGAACAATTTATCCAGTAGACTTCTACAACAATAAAGTTCCATCAAAGGAAAATCTGCAAACAGTTTAAATAGCCTATTTTCCACCAAATGACCTAGATTGTGCAAATTTCTTTATTATGTTGAGTTTTCTAACGGAGTTATTTATCAAGTCAACTATTTTTACGTTATATTAACTCTTTTATTATAAAACAAAAGATTAACGACATTTTAGATTCCAATAGATGACCTTTTAAAGATTGAAATTTGACATTTCCAATGACGCATTAAAAGAAAGTGACAGTCAATCTAGAGGAAATTCCTAATCCATACACTCGTCAGACAAACTGACAGGGGGATTTTTATACAACACTGAGTCTCCAAAACTACTACATACAACATGTACATACATATAAGTTACTGTAAAAGTGGTTATTTACGCATGGGGGAAATTTACACTAGTTACGCGATAAGCTTAAAACCGTGGTAAAAAAATTAAAACTTTAGAGTGGTAAATCGCGCATCCACGTATTTAATACCCATGCGTAATGTTTGACTATAGAAAACAAGTACTTAACCACCAGCGTAAATAACCACTTTTACAGTAACATGCAGTTTTGTTATTCAAATGTTACATTAAAGTTGTGTTATTCAAATGTAACATTAAAGTATTGTAATTAAAAGAATTCTTTGAATTACAAAACTTTAATGGAACATGTATATGTATATATTAAGCTAGTAGATTATAGTATATGAGCATTAAAAGAGCAGAATCTCTTTCTCTTCCTTGAATTAGGTTCTGAATCATAAGGAATGATATATATATTGGATTTAATTGGTATCAAAATTCTACCACTACAAACTTAATTACCTCCTCCTTACCCACCAAAATAATTAAGGTATTAAAGAAGAAAAATTTAGAATAAAAACTTACGAACCAATATGAAAGGCACAGTCAAAGTTCAAATCTCTAAAGGCACTCATGTCATGAAGTAAACCGAATCTGAAGCATTTGAAATCCAAGGCACTTGGATCAGCTAGCAAATGAAGGCACTTATGTGAACTGTAGTACAGTGTGGATTTGGTCAGTCGCCTGTATCCATCTGGATCTGCGATGTCAATCCTTAAGTTCGATAAAGTTCAAATCTCAACGTTGTTCCTACACCAGGTGTATCAAATCATCTTCCTGAAGAAAGCAAAATATCAAAGAATTTCCATCAATTTAAGTGAACTAAAAGAATGACTGTTGTGCAACATTAAACTTTAAAATTCAACATGAATTTGAATCCATTTTAATGACTGGACTTGTTAATTGAAAATGAGCGTCCATTAGTATACATGTATATGAGTCTATAATCAATAAAGCCTGTACATTGATTTCTTTGGTTACCTGCTGGTCATTGTCTCTTTCCAAGTTTGTACGTATTGATCTATCACCTTTGTTAAAAACATTATTCCAAACAAAGGACAAATACCAGCCATGAAATAAATAACATATATATCTTATAAAGAATCAATTCAGAAATCCTGTTTTGATACCAGTTATAGTACAAAATATTTCATTCAATGCAACATAAGTTTTGCACATACATATATGCATGTAACAATTTTCTACACAATTTTAATACCTGTTGATTCATATATACCAGGGTATACCTTTACATGGGTTGCAATCATTGCAGAAAAAATATTACATAACTTTGCTGATGCAGAGTAATGAATAATGAATAATGAATAATATTTGTTGTTGATACTAGTATTTCATTTTTGGTGGTTTATGCAGGTATGAGGATTGACAATACATTGTAAACAAATGTATTTGGAATCAACATATCATACATCTTAAGGTGAATCAAATGATAAATTAGATGATTTGTATCAAAGATATAAAGATCTGACAATGAATAATAATAAAAGGCAATAAGTAGGCATTACATACTAGTCTTATCAAAGATCATCACAGCCCAGCCCCAAATACAAAATTATCCTAAAGTTTTAAAATGTAGATCTTGGTGACCCACTTTTAAGACCTACTTTTAAGGCCCTAAAAATCATCAACTGACAAGTTTTTAACAACAGTAGGCTATTGGGTATCAAAAATATTAAATTAAAATACTTTCGATTTTATTTCCCTAATTATCTCCCCCTGTTTATATGCCACTGTCATATTTAATTTTAGTACCGGTATACAGTAGATGGTAGCCTATGGGCTATAGACACTTTGTGACAAAGTTGACACAAATATAGCTCTTTGCATGAGCATATATAATGCTTAGATGACATGTGTAAACCTATTGGAATAGTATTCAATACATGTATATGTAAAATATTTGTAATATGCAATATTTGTCAAATATTTTACTATAATAATATTTAATGTTAAGAACCATTAATAGAAATTAAAACAAATTTGATTGAGGAGCACTTGACCATATGGTTATCCATACGGTCATATACTTGGCAGGTCATATACTTGGTGCAATACCAATATCATGAAATTGAGGTGAATTTAAATTTCTTTATAAACACAATGATTTGACTATAAAAAGATACGTAATAAGGACTCCCCCAGTTATTTTTCTTAAAATCTTTACAAAACCTTCAATATATATAAGTATAACTATATATAAGTAACTCCACTACAGTCTTAGGACAATGCAATTTTCAGTACTTGGTATATATGTTCAACAATCAACATGTGTTTTTGAACAATGAAGCATGCATGTAATACACTAAAAATATCATATTATACATGTAAAACAATCAGCACAGCTGGAATCTACATGTTCATGATCCCAATCAATTAGGCTTTTATAAATAAGGTTATAATAAAGACAATGTTCAGGTGGGTATAATTTTTTTTACTCAATGATTTAAGACATGTGTGGTAACATATTGTAAAAAGAAAAGTACTTGTTAAGGGGTTGAGTAGGAGTGGCCAGGGATAACTTAAAAGCGAAAATGTAACAATTAATATCTGATCCCAGGGACATAATTATATATACTAAGTATAAGTAAGTAAGTATATAAGTAAGTAAATGGTTTATTATAGTGACATGTGTTTTATAAACAGATAAAGATACAAGTATATTATATAATAACTTAATGAATAAACACCCGGCCCATCGGACCTATATGTCACTTTATAAACATGAATATACAAATAATAATAAGTTTACGCATTGTTATTTTTATATATAGGATAGATTGTCTGCACATAAAAGCTGAATATATGAATTTATAAGTATATATATGTCCCTGCTGATCCACACTTTCCAGAAGTTAGGTCCCTTGGCATCCGTCTTTGGGTGAAAAGCTTTAATAGACCCCTTCACGATAACTGCAGTACTGCTCTCTTGCAGGGCAAATTGATATATTTTGCCGAAGTTTTAGTAGATAGATAATTAAATGATGTCAATGAAACAATCAATGTTACATCATTTTTCACCAAAATATGTCATTTTGCCCTGCAATAGAGCAGTATTGCAGTTACCGTGAAGGGGTCTATTTGCAGTTTAGGGGTTTGTAACTTTTTGGTACATAAAAAATTTATTAAACTTTGATTGCCCCAGGATGAGGTTACCCGTATTTAAAACTAAAAAGAATGGACCCTTTCACAATAACTGAGGAACTGCTCTCTTGCAGGGTAAATTGTTAAAACTTGGCAAAGTTTTAGTTTGTAGATAATTGAATGATGTAAATCAAACAATTAATGCTTTACGTCATATTTCACCAAGTGACTATGTCATTTGCCCTGCAATAAGAGCATGCAGTACTGCAGTTAATACCACTAAGGGTCTATTTATCACAAAATTGCCATAAAATTCCCATAAACGTTTCATATTTTTTGGCAACTGGACCAAACACAGAATGTTGAATGTATGGAAGCTGGTAAGATAGTTCAGAGTTGCTTAGATTTTAAAGGCTGATCAAATGGTATTTTTGGTTGGGTTTTTTTTTTGGGGGGGGGGGGGGTGGTTCCAAAAATTGGCATCTCTGATTACCGGAAGTATACCTGCTAATCTATTTACCTTGTTGTCAATTGAAAACTGATAAAGTAAATATTACCTAAAACAAATAATCAAGAATCTATACACGATTTTGTTTGGTATTTAAGATAACTCAAAATATTGACAACAAATTGCACAGAAAAAGTGGCGAAGGAAATTCGAAACGTGGAAATTCCGAAGGATCTGCGACATAAACAGAAAACATGTCATCATATTTCTTACCCTCGTCTTATTCACATCTTTGTAAAGCATAAAGCATGTCAGGAGCAAAAAAACAAATCGTTGTAGTCTTTGTTTGCTTAAATTGTTATTTGTTTTGTTATCTTGCCAATGATTCCGAATGTAATGAAAGGCATTCGGAAGTCCTCTAAATAAATTCGAAGTAGTCCCCCTTTCCTCAGCAGCTCAGTTCATTGTGTATCGGGTACATCTACACTACCTGTTAACATCAAAATACTTGACGATGTATTGAATGGTAAGTTGTTGTAAACGACTTTAAAATTACTTACATATTTATTTCTTGTAGTTCTTTGTCTGTTGTAGACTATTTCCTGACTTATCCGAGTTATCAGTGGGCGTAAAATGAATACACTGTTTATGAAATATATGTACTGATGTAGAAGAAACAGTTATATATCAATATGTAGATTTTATGAAGAAGTGATGAGTATATAAATTACATTTAATTATTGATTATAACCTGATTTTGACTGTCAGGCATTCTTGATTACAATTATTTGCAGGAATGCCCCCACCAACCCCATATTAAAGGACCAGGCATGCATGGTTCCTGGTTAAAATTAAAAAAAAAAATCATGTTACATTTTGGTAAGACAGCTATCTCATTTTCCAGTCTCATATCTTTAACATTTTCAAAATAGGTCAGTAGTTAATTAACTGCTGAGAATATAGTTGAACAACTGAATGGTTTTGAAGGGATGGGGTCATGCATAAGATATGTACCAAAAATGGGTGAATTTAACATTAATAATTCAACTAATAACCATTAATAAATTATTCATTGTAATAGTTTGGGCTATATGGACCTTGGATATCAGCCTGGGTAGCTCATTGGTAGAGGTCCTCAGACAAGAGATGCAGTGGTCCTGGGTTCGATTCCAGGTCAAGCCATATATATTTTCATAGTACCAGTATACGTACTGTAAGCATATTATTTTTGGCGTGTATGATATTTGGCGGAAAATAATTTTTTTACAAGTAAGTGAGGATTTTAGCGCATCTTTGAATGTACTTATTTATCAACATAAATTATATATCTGACATTTGGCGATGTTCTTGATTTAGCGAACGTCGTTTTTCGTAAAAACGCTAAATAGAATACATGGCAAAATATAATACATTAACAGTATTTGCTCATTCCTCAATCTTTTCCTACTACAGATTTAAAGGCACAGTTGTGTGACTGATTATTGGTGATCACAGACACAGATGTCAGTAGATTTATCATGTAATTTTTAATTACTGCTCTGCTTCTTATAAAGAGCATATGAATTAATAAGAAAATAAAAATTGTAACCAATATTCCATCATTATAAATATTGCTCAGATAATAAATACAGTTGAACTTCGGTATCTCGAACACTGATATCTCAAATACAATGGATATGTCGAAGTGATTTGTAAGTCCCAACCACTTATACTTTAAGTATTTTACCCTTATCTCGAATACTCGGATATCTCGAAGTTTTTAACCAGTCCCATCTAGTTCGAGATAACGAGGTTTGACTGTAGCTATAACTGTTCACTTTACACTTTATTATGTTACGGCTAGGTTAGGGGCACAACTAGGCTTAAACTAAAGAGCTTTTGGTTTAAAAACTTACACTCTTAAGTCTACGGACTGAGCTAAAGGAACATAACTCACTAATTAGTACCAGGTAGGAGTAAAGGGATATAACCCACTAGTTAGTGCAAGTAGAAGCGAAAGGGATATAACCCACTAGTTAGGGCGATTAGGAGCTAAAGGGATATAACCCACTAGTTAGTGCAATTATAGGAGCTAAAGGGATATAACCCACTAGTTAGTGCGATTAGGAGCTAAAGGGATATAACCCACTATAGTCTGTCCCAGGTGAGCGATTCCATCACTCTTTTTTGATTTTCTTACGAAATACGCATACCTGTCAGTGAAAAATGATTGAAATCAATATATGGCAGAAATTCCAAGATTTTCTCTTTCACACATTCCCTTTCTATATCCGGAGAAATTGACATGAACAAAAATACATTTTTTACGGGGATTTATAATGGGAAATGTTGACATCTTTTCACCATTTGTGAGTCACTCGGAATACCTTTCATGATTTTTCATCATTATCATCTGGGTACTTTTCATGTCATTTGCATTTTATGCAAAATCCCAGTAGACTTTTTATTTTGGATGTTTATTGAAACCTGAAGCGTTAGAGGGGGTGTTTTAAAACAGAAAAACTGGACTTTTTTTATTCTAGTGGATGAACTTAATTTGGGCACAAAGGTACATATATTTATAATTATCGAAATTTTGAGCAAAAGGTGGTGGAAGCAGAAACTTGGGACAGAGTATAGTTAGTGCAAGTAGGTACATGGCAATACTGAGCCCATTATACATACTATCACTTTCTTACCCTTTCTTTTGTGATTTATATCACTTTGAAAATCCATGGTTTGAATTATGAAGCCCTATTCACAGGCGTATGTTACTTTAAAAAATTAAAACCATTGTAAGAAAAATGAAGGGAAAAATTATCATAGTAGAATGAAAAACCAGCGCTGTCAAGACATCAGAGTTTTTAGTACAAAATTTTACTCCCCTTTAACTGCTTGGATTGAAAAAATTCTATATTGGTGTCATCTTTTTAGTAAAATTGGGAACATTTAGCAATTATTATTAAATCAATATAATCGAATTTTAAAAAGTACATGTGGTTTTTCTCCCATCAGTAGTTGTCGTACATGTGGTACAGTCAGTTGAAGCAAATTATAAAACAGCTGCAGTAGGGGCTTGGAGAGTTCAGGTTACTGTGAGTAGGATATGTGTACAAGTACTGTAACAGTTGACACATGCTGCATAGATATAAGTTTGATGTCAACTTTAAGTGTGTGTATATCTATGCAACCTTAACCCCAGCCCACTGTGAGAAACCTTTTTGAGTGAACCTATGTGTAGCTGGTAAGGGTTCTAAGATGAATGGTTCTTTCCTTGGGGATTTGGACATTACTATTTGTGATCAAGGTTTGCAATTAAGAATCCTGTATAATGTTATTACATTATCTTACAATCTCTGGTAAAGACAAAAATAACATAGTAAGATATTTGAATAATAAATAATTAAGTCAAAATTTGATAGTTACATAGTAAGATATTTGAATAATAAATAATTAAGTCAAAATTTGATAGTTACAAATTTTAAGTGTAATTCAATTTTATGATTTATTATCCTTGTTTGAAATGATTGAAAGGACTATATGCGGTATTATGCATTTCTCGCCCCCAAAATTAAAGTTCTATAGAGAGCTTCAAAAATAAGATTGAAGATATTTGAAATCATATTGAACATATATATGTGAAAGGTTATCACCCCAGTGACGTCATAATATAGAAAAGACGTCATGAACATTGTCTAATTTTGATAAATTAATATTTTGGAGCAAAATATGGGTGTTTTCCAATGGTTTTTCGACTGGGAAACATCGAGCATATGCTTGCTCAGTACCATTTTTAACTATGATGTGTACAATTATATGAACAAAAACATATGTAAAAATCGTACTTGAGCAGGCCTGTGCTCTATACTTCCAAAGGCACTATATGATCGATAGAAAAATGACAATATTTTCATTTATTTGCAAAATTGTGGGAATTAGCCCATTTTAGTGACGTCATAAATAAACAGCTATTGGACAATTATGACTGATATCAAGGTTATTGTGATAGACATCCTAGGCTCTGTACAATGTTTTATGAAGATTTTATTTTTATACGATACTATTTGAAAATTGTCTAAAAATTTTAAAAATTGTTTTGAATTTGCCCATTCTTATATTCGCCGGCTGACAACAAGGGTGAAATAAGCAATAATAAAACACCCAGGGGCGAATATTTCCCTTATACAGTACCCCCATTACCTCCATTAAAAAATCAGAAAAGGAAAGGGGGGAAGTATTTTCTCATTCCGTACTTCATGTGCCTGTGATCAAATCCACTATCATCTAATACTACCGCTAAATCATTGTATACTCATTCATAGTATCACCAGACCTGTAAACTTGGAAATTTTTTTGTTTATTTTTAAATTTGGATTTTTAAGGATTCCATTATGGGAACCTGTTCAGTGAGATAAACATTCTTGGAAACTGTGGGTTTCCACGTCGTTTTACAACATTGTTAATGTAAACATTATGACAATATGAATTTCAAAATGCGTAAAAAACAGTGAAGCAACCCTGAAAGCTTTTTAGATTTCACAATGAATTGCTTCAGGAAAAAGGTATATTGGTTTCTTTTTATTTCTCTTCTATGTTATACCTATACTTGGTTATATTTTTTTCACTTTCAATGTGATAAAATTAAACTTGGTTCTCTCCATTTTATGACTTATGTGAAAAGTACAATTTTTTATTAAAAATAAACTGTTAAAAAAATTAAAATTTAGGGAATTCTCTCAATATGGCTTGATATTTCTCAAGCCTTCATTAAGATGAATATGATTTTCCAGATGGCCTGTTTGAGGTCTGCTGGACTATTTATTTTGTATACCTTTATTGCTATCAAGAATTTTCAAATCATAAGGACAATTTAAGTTTACTGATTTTTTTTTTTTTTTTTTTTTTTTTTTTTTTGGAGGGGGGAGGGGGGTACCAATGAATTGAGATACATGAACTTGTGGTTTGCACCAATGTTACTCTTGCTGTGGTATAAACTGTAATATGTACTGGTATTTAAAGAAAATACGCCTGCTATATGTATAGGGACTCTAACACATTTACCTCCATTTAGTGTAGTGTTCACATTTACTTCCATTTAGTGTTTATCCAAGTCTCACTCATTTCTAGAATCATGCATGCAGGATAAATGCTGATGCAGCACTATTTATAAGCAGCAAAGGGACCATATTTAGAAGCCATATGGGACTCCATTTTCTGATGATCTCTTAAGTATCTTTAACTACGTATGGTATTACGTCAGAATTCAGTCAAAACTAATGCTTGATATAACAAATAACTTGTTTTCAAGCTATTGACAATTTATTGCTCAGAGCGCATTTTGTCTTTTATGTATTAACTAAGGCACAGTGTTTTTCTGATACAACTATGCCAAAAATAGGATGCAGGTACATGTACTAAAGTTTAAGATGGTATGGGACACCTCCATATTGTGACACCTTCCTTTTGAAATAAACAATAAAGTCAAGTATATAATTTTATAATTTTTTTCTTTCCCAATATTGTTACCTAACGACGTAGCGCATTGAGTTTAAGAGAGTTAACTACGAATCTGTAAGTCATGAGTTCGAATCCCGCAGGGGCTTTTATAATTTTTACCATTCCAAAAATTTTTAAAATATTTTTTTTGGTCAAATTTTGTAAAAATTTGAAAATTCTAAACTGGTGAAAGTACTTTGATTTTTAGGTACTTTTATCCACATTAATATCAACAGGTGTCCCATACCACCTTAATTGGGAAAACATCTTGTAATAATTTGTTGTTTTCAAGTTGGGTAGGTCAGAATTACTCCCCTTGAAACAACATTTCAGTAACATTCAGTAAGTGCAGGTAAACACATTTATTCCTTTTGGCCTTTTCAATAAATTTTGTAGATTCAGTAAGAATGTGCATTGCACAGCAAGAATTATGTATAGCTTAGATTCTATTCTTATATTCAAAGTTTTTCTAATTGATTTCTTTGTTATAAATTTAATTTAAAATAATTTTATTTTTTATTTTCTTGTTCTGCATTAAATTGTTCCCTATTTAAGTATTCGTAATTTATAAATAACACAATTAAGGTATGTGTACTACGATTGAGCTGCTTTATAACATGCATGCAAGTTGACAGTATTATATGACTTAAAATATCTTATTATATACTTGGTATAAAATACAGGGTTTTTGCACTCCTGATATGAACAGTGGTACGCGCCTTTATCACACCCCCCCGTATCGTCACCCTTTATTTCACTCTTTATCACACCTTTCCGGAACACCTTTGTACTTTTTATTCAGATTACCTCGGATCTTATTCTCTTTTTCTATCTGAAGTGGAAACTATGACGTCATGATCAAAACATTTTTAGTATAGATGACGTCACAATACATTTGAACGTCGATAATATGCGGTTTGAAGATAAATGCTTGTTAGTTTTTTCAACGTGAAAATGAAAACTAGCTTTCTAAATTCAAATATATAATAAAAACAACAATACATGTCAAAATCCGTATCACATCCCATATCAACCCTCGACCAATATCAGCCCTCTGGCCTTCGGCCCTCAGGCTGATGTTGGAGTCTCGGGTTGATATGGGATGTGATACAGATTTTGCCATGTATTATTCTCTATATATCTAAATTTTAAGGAGGATCTGATGGATAATTTGGTATTGTAATTAATTGTATCATATGATAAAGACACTATTTATAATATAAGCATACCCACTAGTTCTTTCAAGCTTGATTTTATGGATTCTGTTTATCATTAATATTCATTGATGTCTTATAAAAACAATTTTAATGAATGCAATATCAAGCTTCTATGATGTTCGCGGTTCATATTAAATGTGTTTTTATTAAATATTATGGTAAACAGTATTGATTTTCATTGACAACTAGCCATCTCCTATCTACAGTTTTATGTGCCACAACTGTTTCAATTAAATTCTTAGAAGTATCATATTATAAACTAATAGGAAACAAATTTCAATCAATTAAACTTGAACAGACCTACCAGGTAAGTAAGTAAAAATGTATACTTTAAATCTCTCTCTCTCTCTCTCTCTCTCTCTCTCTCTCTCTCTCTCTCTCTCTCTCTGATCAAAAGACATCACTATTTTAAAATTTTCTTATATAGTCAAATAGATTGGATGAAATCTATAATTTTCAAAAAGTTGAATTTCATAAGTTAAATCGAGTTAAAATGACTTTAAACTGAATTCAAAACATGATATCTTCTAAGTTGCTCTTGCAATTTTACATATGACTTCTAAGTTCTTACTTGAATTGATTGGATAAAGTTTAAATTTGTACAAAAGATTAAATTCATTTCAATTTAAACTGACTTTAAGTTAAATTCAAAAATCAGATCTAAGTTGCTTTTGCAATTCAAGCGGAAGACCTGCTTGTGAATCGCATTGAGATCACATCTAGTTTTTTCTACATTGGTATAAAATAGATTGGGAATTTCCAAAATGCTACGATTGGTTATCATCATTTCTGTTGCCCCATAAAATTTCGCGTTTTTCAATGTGTTCGGCTATAACTTCAAACTAAATAAAGGTGATGAGGTTTTCCTCACTTCATATTACTCAATTTGACATGTTTGCATTAATTTGTCACTAATTCATATAATAAATCAATTATTGCTCTTTTTCGATCAGTACGGTGATTTAGCTACCCTTGAAGTACAATATTCACCTTGCCCTTCCCCCTCGGTTAATATTGTAATTCTCTGAGGAAGCTACTTAAGGTAAGCTCGACACACCAGTGCATAATTTGATGGATCGATAAGGGAATCATTTTGAAATGTAACTAAAAAAAATGAGACCAATATCAGATTTCAATTATTTTATAAAAATTTTTTGGTATTGTTTAATAGAAACCAGAAAAATCGTTTTAGCTGCGAACAGGATATTTTAGAGCTAAAAATTTGTTATCAATAAATGCACAATACAATTAATTATCAATAAATACATGTCAAAGACGGCCAAATAAAGTTAAAAATATTTTTGATAGAAAAATATTTATGAAAATGAAAATCAAGAATTGTAGATATTTTTTAAACCTATGGATATAGAATCTACAATTCAACTGTTACTCACATTTAATAATTGCTATGCTATCATATTTTAACAAGAAATTGAACTGAAATTGTAAAATTCAAGAAAAATTGGAAAATCTTATATTGGAACCGATCCTTATTGTAATTAAACCGATCCCGTTAAAAATCATTTAAAGTTGAAATATATCACAATTTTGCACAAATTCCTGGTTGTTTAGCTTTAAAATGGTTTGTTCGTTTTATTGATCTAATAAGACATATCTATTTCTCAGAATAAACTGCAATATTTTTGTAAAATCTTAATTTTAAATTAATTCTGATCGAGATCAGTTTTTTTCGATGGGGATCGGTTCAAATTTGAAAAATTGCAATTCTTCTAAACTTTTACATTTTTGTTTCAATTTCTTTGTAAAATATCATTGTTTGATAAGTGCTTTATGTGACTATTTGTTATTCTTTAGATTTTATCCATATAGATTTAAATGATATTAAAGAATAACAATTTTAATTTTGAGAGATATTTTTTTAATTTAAAAATTATGAACTTGACCAGACTCTCTTTGGCATGTATTTATTGATAACTATATTACGCATCAATTGAGACTAAAGTTTAAGCTCTAAAGTACCCTGTTTGCAGTCGAAACAATTTTTCCCATTTCACTGAAAAAATACAAAAAAATTCATATAAAATAATTCAAAGCCGATATCGGTCTCTGTTTTCTGAAATCATATTGGAAAAAGTTTTAATTAATCCATCAGATAAAATTTTGGTGTGTCGAGGAACCTTAAAATCATTATTTTACTTACCTCTGACAAATATTGAAGGCTTTAATTTGTGAAATTAACATATTTTATCTAATTAAATTAACATAGATAATTTATCAAGCAAAATACTGCTACACCTGGGCTCAATTTTGTAAATATTTGATACATAATTGCAATTCAGGTTTCAAACTCCTTCTTATTCCATTAGATATTGAAATGAGTGTTGAAATCTCATCTACATTGTACAAACTTGATTGTTACCAGACATCTCAATGGACAAATTGGATGCATAATCATGCCTCAGAATGAATGAGGCTTATATTATAAATTCAGTGGATATTGGAAATTGATGACCTCTCAGGGACAAGTTACGAATTAAAGAAGGCATGTTTAACTCAAGTTTGATCAACTGTAAACAATTTCATTGAAACATTCTAGAGATGAGGAAATTAAAGTCAAATTTTATAAGAGCTCTAAAGTAATTTGAATCAAGCCAATCAAAGTTCACTCTTTAAATAGCCATTAATCTTAGCATAGGAATGTAATATGTTTCTCCAAACAAAATATGTAAATAGTCAGTCGCATTAGAATTCTATGATATGCTGTATTTTAATATATGTTGCTAATGATACAAGACATATTGAGGTGCTAATTGTGTTAATTACCGATACACTAGCTCAAGGCTCTGTCTTTCTTTATTGGATTCGCTGACAAAATTTGTCATCAGAAACCACAAATCAGTTTGTTTTATGTGTTGTAAGATATGTAACGTGTGTTGTATTAAACCCTGTGGCCACAGAGAAAATTGGAAGATAATCTCTCATAGGAGGTTGTTTTACTAATGCTCCAAAATACACTGCAATGGAGACTCTTCAATCTCTGCAATTTCAGGCTCTGTGAGTATGTTACGTATACATCTTACATCTTCAGTACTCTCCTAATATAGTGTCATTTAGATATTTATAAAAGAGTATATTGATTCAATGCTAATCACCAGAAGTAAACTCTTCTAAAGAATGATATTAAAAAAAAAAACATGGAAGAAATTAATTTGTATTCACAGGGAGCATTGATTTTTGAGCTGTCATTCTTAATATTTTGTGCTGTATTCTGGTAAAGTAGGTACAATGCATGATTGCAAGATCTAGAATACAGTGGGCACATAATTGTACAGTATTTGTTAGATTATGAATACAAATCATTGTTTTTTGAATGTGCAAAAGTAAGGCCTTTTTTGTTCATACTACATGTAATTTCATTTTGTTTTAAAAACTTAACCCTTAACTTAATTTTTAAATGGTAAAGATATGTACAATTTACAGTTTGTTAAATTTTTAAAGAAAAAATAACTTTTCAGTAAAACTGCAATAAGTGGATCATTAATACATGTACATATTAACGTGAAGATTTTGAGCAGCAAAAGTTTTTAAGAATATTATAAAGGAGGAGGGCCTGTGTTGAAGAAGTAGATGAGAGAGGGTGTCTTAAGGTTATAAATAGACTGATCATCTACTGTGGGAATTTTTTTTGTATTAAGACATCAAGTATTCCGTACCCCTATTGTATTATTATATCCCCTTACTCTCCCTTACATTTGAAAAGAAATTAAATTAAATGTGTAGTACAGTATTTGACTAGATTAAAACTCACAAAGGGTCATTTGCTACAGCTCTAAATCTAAAATTTTTATAAATTTCTGTAGAGACCTATGGTTACTGAAACACGCAGTATTAAGATTCCTAGCGGTAATGATGGGACTCGACGCTTCCATTGAAAGCTTTTATCAGGAGTAATGCAGTTTACGTGAATTCAGGCTCCATTCAGTATTCTGTGACTGCAGGCATGACTAAAAGCACGTATAAAAAAAATTCTTATCTAAGTTTTCCCTCCCTCGAGTATAAAAATAACTGCTGCGTATTCTCTGTCATCCTGGTCATATCTGTACAGTACGGTACATTACGCTTTAAGAGCATGCTTTAGACATCCAATTCATTTGCCAGGTTCTATTCACTTAAATATCACCATAATGTTCAAAATAACCAGCAACTTTTGAAGCTATTTGATGATGGACAATAGCCAGTGACTATATCTAGTAAATATTGGATGATACCAACCCCCTCCTTAGAACTCGATCCATTCAGGGTCTTTTGTGCAGCAATTATTGGATCAATTATAGAAAACCAACTATCATCGATTTGACTCAAATATTTGATCTTTGAAACTTGTTCAGTATCAACACTATATGGACAGAGAAAACTCAAATAAACTCTGTAGCTTAAAAAAAAAAGGCCATATTGATTGAAACCTCTCAATCATGAAACGCTAAAACACAGGGCAGACTGTATAATAGGAGTGCAGTTCACAGCAGTATAGCATATATGATGTAGTTTAGAAGTTATAATTTAGGCTGTCTTATTGAAAATTCTGTTCATTCTGTTCACTTGAAAGTTTATAGCGGAGAGCTCAAGAGATCTGGCTCTGCTATCTGAGGATGTGATTGATTCTATGTAGACTTTTCATTTTCCATGCTGTGTGATGACTTATTTTTTGCCTCACTTATCTACCATCTACGTTACATGGATGGCATATTACAACAGCTTTTGTCCTCTTTATTTCCAATAACTTTTTCGTCTTCAAGGCATGGAGATTGGTTTTAAAGAGTGTAATAGACGTGTTGGATGAATAAGTCAAGTGGGGGACTGTAATGAGAATCTGATTATTACATGAGTTGGAGAAAAATAGCAATGGGCTTGGTGGATAGTAAATGCCATTCTGGACGACTTTATATGTGAAGAGCTGTCACCATTTTATGTGACGTCTTTTCACTGGGGGCTTGCGCTGGTCAGTTAAGTGACTATTTCTCTCTTTACTTTTACAGGTGTATAATGGATTCTTAGCCACTGCAGGAAATCGGAGACTGCCACAGATGGATTATTGTTATTATTGAGAAAAACTGCTGATTGAAGTGAACAGTTACATCAGAATACTCCTTCATGCAATTTTCTTGGAGGACTCTTGAAGATGGAGCAATATTGAAACACTGATAATGGACCCACTCTGTGTTCTTCCACTGGAGTGTCAGATGAAAAATAGCATTTGCTGACAGGTGATAAATGTCGAGTGACATGGGAGACACTCTGTAGTATGAAACTCAGACGCTGCATGCAAATGAAGAATTCAAAGAAGTGCTTATCCTTTCTCCTGTGCATAGGCACAGTAATAGTGTTCTATGGAATGTTCCAGTGCAGTAATTCCCCTAAAACGTACATGGTGCCACGAGAATCTGTGAAGTATGTCTATGATGATAAACACTTAGCCATACCTTACGACCAGAATTCTCCTCTGATCTTCATTGGGGGGATGCCACGCAGTGGTACCACCTTAATGAGGGTCATGATGGACGCTCACCCTGATGTTAGGTGTGGGGAGGAGACTCGCGTGATACCCCGAATTCTGGGCATGAGGAACCACTGGCAGAAATCGGAAATTGAGAGGAAGAGGCTTGTAGAAGCGGGCATCAATGATGCTGTTATAGACTCGGCCGTGTCAGCTTTCATTTTAGAAATCATCGCAAAACATGGCGACGCTGCTCCCAGACTCTGTAATAAAGATCCCTTTACGTTGAAATCCAGTCAGTATCTTAGTAGTTTGTTCCCTAACGCAAAATTCATCCTCATGATCCGCGACGGTAGAGCTGTCATTCATTCAGTCATATCAAGGAAAGTGACAATCTCAGGATTCGATCTGAAGAACCCCAAAATGTGTCTAGAGAAATGGAACACGGCCATGGAAGTGATGTATTCTCAGTGCCTAAGAGTTGGACCCATGAGGTGTATGCCCGTGTACTATGAACAACTTGCGCTACATCCGGAGGTGTGGATGCATAGAATTCTGGAGTTTTTAGATATACCATGGAACAATTCAGTGCTTCATCACGAAGACTTTATAGGAAAACCTGGAGGGGCTTCTCTCTCAAAGTAAGTGCTTGTATAACAAGTTTTTGATATAACA
>WFKH01010931.1:24289217-24319034 GCA_016163765.1 Magallana hongkongensis | reverse complement strand
CCATGAAATATAATAATGTGGCAGTTAAAAAATACATGCCCTTAATTGTATTATCCTGAAGAAAACAGTTTTTTGCATTGCAAGTACTGTATCAAGCACTTAGATGGACTGAACAGATCATAATAGGTCCCAATAGCCATGAAAATCTAACTGATATCACATACCAAAAGATATATGATATTGACTTTTATTGACTTTTATTATATACCCATCAATTTTCCCTTCTTGATACTGTCAGTTTTACATTTTTTTACATCCGATTTTCCAGATCACCACACTGTGGTTTTCCGATTCCGTATCACCACTCTCTGAAACTTCTGTATTTTAGCGCATTTTAAAAGAGTTTGTTTCAAAATAGCTTTGTTATATAAGTAAAAGTCATACAGTTGATTTTAAAAAGATGGTTCAGTTATTAAAACTTTTAAACGGAGAAGGGTATATAATAAACTTATCATTATAACAGTAATATCATCCAAAGAGCCGGATCACGTCTCGTTGCCAGGCGCGGATCATCAGATCAAACTCGACGCTTTGCGTCTCGTTTGATCTGATGATCCGCGCCTGGCAACTCGACGTGATCCGACCCTTTGGATCAAGTTACTGTTATAATAATATATATGTATTCCCAAGTAGTTTTATCCATTAACTTTGATATAATTACTTGTATCTAAGACATATCAAATGCATGTTTTAGATGCTATGTTAGCCACACAGCTGAACAGTTTAATGGATGGAGAGTTGGACAACTTGGCAGTGATACAAGTGGACAAGTACCTGTGCAACACGATACAGGGAGACAGGTAAAGGCAACGCCTGAAATATTCTCAAAAATTTGAATAAATAAAAGTTTTTGAATACACAAGTTTTCTGTCAATGTTTTTGAGATTAAACAAAGACTACAAGAATGAATGATATGACAAGATTCATGAAATTATCTTTAGTAAACCCACCTGATTGCTACTGTGATATTTTATGAGAATGCTCCATTGTTAATGTACTGTACAATTTATCGTATTATCTATTTTAATTGATTGTAACTTTTGTAGGCGTGTGATGATCCTGTTGGATTTGCATGTGATACAGCGTGGGTCAGAAGTGGGACAGAGAATAGGGAATCCCCAGCAGTACAAGGCTGCAGCAACACAAGGCACCAATGCCGAACACAGTCAGTTCATGATTTACATAATAGCATGTCAAACTTATGATAGCATCTCCAAATATTTACATATCAAGATTCTTAAGTTATCTAGAATTATTTAAGTGAATTATTATTATCACTTTGTGCCTTTTCTTTTAATTCTGCTAAAGGAATTGGGTGCCCACTGATTCAGTTCAACTTTGAAAGGGATTTTACAATCATTATAGTGCATATAAATTGATTAATTAACAACCACCCAGAAAAAGTTATGGTGTTATATTAACTTGCAATTATATGTTTTCAGATTCTGCACAATGTCCACCACAAATGCCAAAACAGGAGGGAGGTGGTCAAAGCTTTATTGGTATGAGCTTCTGTTAATCAGCTCTTTGCACGCTTTACAATTCTTACTCCCCAATTGATGCTATGAACTTATCTTTATTAATGTTTTTTTTTTAGGCACTGTCTCTGATAAGCAGGTTAACAACAATATCAAGAAAGGTATTTACAAATTTGATGAAATAAAAGTTTATTGTGGACTTTGTGGAGATGAAAAGAGAGTTACATGTCTCTAAAATAGTATTGGTCTTTATTTTCATTTTGTCAAAGATCTTATTATATTAGATATTATGATCATGTAAATACTTATTTATTATATTTGTGAGAAAAGTGGTTCATTTGCTTTATTTTGTTAATCGCATTTAATGATAATGTTTTTAAAAATTTTGTTGCAGAAAACTTGAATGGAAATTCAAAGGGAAGCTACTCTGTAAAGACAAATAATTCTGGTGGTACACCAGGCGGGGCATCAAGAGTACACAAAATTGACAGCCTCACTCCTTATCAAAACAGGTATAATAAAAAAATATTTCAAAGAAGCAAAATATAAGTATTTACTGCAACTACGATACAACTACATATGTTACCTGTTATATGTAAAATTCACTGTATTGCATGACATTAATCTGTAAGCATAAAAGTGACTCAATCTCAAGAGTTCTAGAAAAATGATAAATTACTCAAATTCTGATGGCTGTATACATTTTTTATGAAACTTTTTATGTCTCAGGTGGAAAATCAGGGCTCGTGTCACACAGAAGAGTGGAATTCGAACCTGGTCAAACTCAAGAGGGGAGGGCAAACTTTTCAGTGTCACCCTAACAGATGACTCTGCAGAGATTCGAGCCACTGGATTCAATGATGCTGTAGATAAATTTTATGAATTGCTGGAAGTCAACAAGGTATAAAAGCTTTTACAATGCTCTTTGGTAAAATTCAGATACTCTAGTATACTGTACAGTAGCATATTGTATAAAGCATGTTTTTCTTGGTACTTTGAAAGTCTTTTGTTGTGGGTATTTTTACCAAACTGATATTATTTTCTTGCAGTTCTGGCTTTAAGGTTTACCTGTAGATATTAGGAGCACAATTAACATCTTTATAATGATACATGTACTTACAATAAAAATTCTTGCAATCATAATTTTGCATTTGTAGGTGTACTACTTCAGTAAAGCCACTCTGAAGACAGCAAACAAGCAGTATACAACAGTTCAGAATGACTACGAAATGACCTTTAACCCCGACACCATGATTGAACCATGTGAGGATGATAGCAGTCTACCTACCATGAATTTCAACTTTGTCAAAATCAACGAGCTTGAAAGCAAGGCTCCAACCTCCCTTGTTGGTGAGTAAGGAGTCTTAATTCTCGTTCCATACAAAAGTTACAGGAATATATATGTATGCTAGATATTGTTATATGCATATATGTGCAAAGTACATGAACTAAACTTTTATTTATTTTACAACGATTGTGCAAACCACATGTACCAAAGACCTGATAAGAAAAATTAAACGTATGAACTTACTTTACTGAATAATTTCCTTAGATGTGATTGGAGTGGTTAAGAACTGTGGGGATGTGACCACCATTATCGGCAAACAGAGTCAGAAGGAGATCACCAAGCGTGACCTCCAAATAGTGGACCAGTCAGGGATGTCAGTCAGTCTCACGTTGTGGGGAGCCGATGTGAGTACAGTGTTAGGATGTCTGCTAACGTTTAAATAGAAAGGACAAGTCCCATTTTTATTTGGAATTTAAAGATTTGTTTACCTTTACTGTGACATCTTGCAGGCTCAACAATTTGATGGTTCAGGACACCCGGTCATCGCTGTGAAAGGTGCAAAGGTCTCGGATTATGGAGGTAAGCTTGTTCCAAGATTTCTCAATATTAATTACAGGCAATTAAGGTGGTAGTACAAATTTCGCATCCCTTTGTTCTGGTGGGGAGTGGATGTACAATGAGATTTAGCATGAATTAGAATTGGATTGCAATTAGGTTTGTTGTTTTGGTTTTTTAAGGACGGTCACTATCTGCCATGGCCTCCAGTCAGATCATCCACAACCCTGACCTGCGGGAGGGACACCTGCTGAAGGGCTGGTTTGAGCATGATGGTCAAAATATGGACTTCCACGGCTACAAGAATGACGGAATGGGAGGAGGTGGGGGAGGTGAGGGTTTTTCGTTGGACTTTGATCTTGTCCTTAAAGCTGAACACCGCTCGTAAATAGGCACTGTCCGCCATATTTCTCTTTCATCACTGCTGTCCCTACAACCCCTATATAAGGCGAAGACCTCTAAACAGTTCAAAGTACTTTGCTGTAGAGGTCTCACCTTTGTGGACGTACATCTTGCCTCGCCGTGTTACTCGGTCGCGATGAAATTACCAAGTTTTACGCACTTTTTTCAAGCCAGGAGAATACTAACATCAAATAAATTGGTCAATGCATTATTTACCAACAGAATATGCACATAGAATAAGAAATAAATGCAAAAAATCCAAAGAACACGAAAGTACACGTCGGCGACGAGTTTCAGGTGTGCAATCGGGTTGAACGAAATCGAAGGGTTTATATACCAGGTACCTGTGCGACGGTGCCTATTTACGAGCGGTGTTCAGCTTTAAGTTAAGGCACATACATCATGTAAACATTTTTGTGACTCTGTGTTATCTGAGGGCATCTTTATTCATAAGAAAGTTTCTCTTAAGAATCTTATAAATTGCAAAGACAAATCAAGCAAAAACTTATTTGACAGATTAAGATTATTAATAGACCAAAATATTTGCATTTGAAGTTGCACGTATTAAATGATAAATAAAGGGAATATTTCTACTTTTAAAAAATTGCATCGGATGTACATAGTTTGTAATGCTTGTTTGTTTCTACAGGTTCAACAAACTGGAAGTGCTTTGCAGAGATCAAGTCTGAAAACATTGGTGCAGATAAACCAGAATATTTCACGACCAAAGCTACAGTTCTCTTCTTGCGCAAGGAAAATTGCATGTACCAGGTAAGCATAATCATTTGCATGAAGAACTGTTAATGAAACTCTTTACATAGCACAATAAAAGAAGAGTTTTAAGTGTCATGGTATTTATATACATGTATGTCCATGTAGTGAGTTACATTTGCTTTATGATTAAAAAGTAGAATAACTTTGACATAATTTGTAATGAATTCAGGTATTCATAAAATCGTATTTAGCATTACATATTAGCATGTATCTTCTACGTTTAGAGTAAGTATTAAGCAGTTAATTTTTCTTCACCATAACTTTGGTTGTCAAACATTTCTTCTGTGGAAAATGACCAATTTCCGATCATGGTTATAAACTACGTAAACCCAATTTGTACATATTTTAACAATATTTAATTTTTCTTTTTAAAAAATTCCAAGGATTTTTTTTAAGTGCTTTTAATTAATTGGTAATCTGTTCTGAAATGGTCCATTTAAAGTTGCATTCTCTCTCTCTTTTCTTAGGCATGTCCTACAGAATCCTGTAATAAGAAGGTAGTGGACCAGGGCAATGGGATGTACAGATGTGAGAAATGTGCAAGGGAGTTCCCCGACTACAAGTGGAGGATGATTTTATCTGTAAGATATTATCAGTTTATTGATGAACGATGAATTGTTTTCATATGAGAGGTGCCAATTGTAGTTTATTTTTTCTCTCGTTTTGATTCAAATTTGCTAGAAAGCAAAGTAGGTCTGTTGATTTTGGCAAACAATTTGTTTAAACTTTGTCATAAGTTTTTTGTGAGATAAAGTGATTATTTTTTAAACATCTGAAAAATTCTGGTATGAATATTTTCAACTGTAGATCATAAGTTTATGTCAGTAGACAGCCTGATTTTTAATGTTGAAATTCCAGGACTGCATGCACTTGAAAGTATATTAGTACCTTAAATTTCATAAAAATTTTTATGAAATGTTTCAATTGATTTTGTTGTAGGCTAACCTAGGAGACTACTCGGACAACCAATGGGTGACTTGCTTCCAGGAGTCTGCAGAGGCCATGCTGGGGATCAAAGCTGACGACCTCGGAGCTCTCAAGGACTCAGTAAGGATTAAAACTCGTGTCTATATTCTCTACTTCTTTTGGGATTATGATTTTTAAAAATTTTTTCAATATCAATGTTTCTTATGCAAAGTAATTTTTGCCCTCTTTTTTTTAGAATGAGCAAGCATTTGATCAAGTGTTCACAGAAGCCTGTTTTAAATCCTATATTTTTAAGCTGAGAGCAAAAGTGGAAACTTACAATGTAAGTGAAAGAAAGTTTTCTTAATTTTGAATTTGTTTTAAACCCAAAAAAAATGTGCAAGTGTATGTACCTAAATGTTTAAAGGTCTTGCCCTAGAATTATGAAATATATTCATAGAAGAATGTTTTTAAAAAGAACAGCAATTTACAAGTTTATAATATGGAAAATTACAATTGGTTTCTCATGGAAAATTTTGAAATCCATGGCTGTTGTTTTTATTTAAAAAAGAATAACTCTGTATCGTTTCTAATTTACAGGATGAAAGCAGATTGAAAACTGTCACAATGAATGCCAGCACCATAGACTTTAAAGAGCAATCGCAAAGGTTGATAGAGGAGATAAAGAAGTTACAAATGTGAATACAACTTTCTTTTAACAGTGCTAGCTATGTTGCAGCCAGAACTGGTTGAAGGTGTATACTTGTAAAGCTGCAATTTTACAGTGCCATGTCCAGATGTGGAACAGTAAAACATTGTAAAAAGTTGTTTATAGATGTACATTTGATAATCTTGTTGCATTAAGACCAGTAGCTGATATTGAGATGGGGTTTTCTTTTTTTTTTTATGAAGCCTGTAAAATAATTGTTTGAGATCGTGTTTAACATTATTTTGAAAGGACATCTCCTCCTGATTATGTACACGTAAGATTAAAAACAATGTACAGTGGCATACCTTTTGTTCTTTATCTGTAGTGATGGTCTTTGTATTTTGAAAAGGCATCTCCTACTGTTATGTACAGGTATAAGATTACAAGCAATGGAAAGTAGCATACTTTTTTGTTCATTATCTGTAGTGATATCAATAGTATTTGATATGTATATTTATTACACCATTGAACGTCTGAAAATTGTACCATTTGAGGATGTTACTGCTGTTCAGGTTGTTTTTTGGGGGGGTTTTGGGGTTTGTTTTTTTTCAACTTATATACATGCATCTCAAAACCACAAAATTTAAATACACAAGATGTAGATAAATACCCCGGGAATTGTAATTGACTTTTAAAAGGTTCAAGACTCTTAGCTTAACATGAAAACGAAAAATAATTTGCATTGAAACATGTTTATTTGAACAACTGATAAACAAAACAGAAAAATAATAAACAAATTAAACAGTGAAATGTTGTTAGTGTTTTATACTGTATTATGATAAAGATGATTCGTGGGGTAAATAAAAAAAACCTTTTCCATCATGAACTCTATCCTTATAAAAGCACCAGGTGTCATCTTCACAGATAATATTGATCACATCAATTGTTTCTCGGGGAGAACTAACTTGGAGAATGAGTACAAATACATGAACACAACTTGTGGTATGTTATGATTGCATATCGTCCACACTGAATCCCTTTGTTATCCTGGAAAAGTCTTTACTGAGTGATTTGATGGATTGCAAGGCTTCTCTTGTGGAGATTGGTTTCACATGGCTTGTTCCCTCCAGACCTTGTCTCTTGGCATCAAGTGCAAGAAGATGGCTGACTTTGGTGTTAATTCTTGAACACTCCTCGCTCCTTTCTTGTATTCTTCGAAGCCTTTCAGTTTCATAAACCTAAGAAAAGGTACAAAAGATTTAAAAAATTATATATAAAAGAAACTGAAAGCTAAGTATGAATAAATATGTCGGTGTTTTTGGTTTAAAAATATATATCGAGAAAGTAAATGACTTGACAAAAACTCACGTGAAAATTATCACTGTTTAATTAAGTCTAAACGTTAATAATTTCGTTATTTTCCGGGGTTTTATTTTAATTTAACAATGACAGAAAATGTATGGGTGTTTTCTTTTGGACCAAAAATTGTGGCGATGATTTTTAACTCGCCTTTCGCCTCTCTTCTGCATTTTTCTGTTTTGCCGCCATCTCTTCTTGTGTAGTTTCATGTCGTTCATACTTCAAAAGTCGTGCTGGAGGTTTGGATTTAACTGGGGAACTTATTTCTACTTCGAAGGAGGCATATTTATCACTGTTCTCCATTCTTCAAAGCGTGGATGGTTGGTTGTTTAGGACGCTATTTATAAAATGTCAACATCCGGTTGAAAAAAACCCGCAATTTCCGGTCAGCATGCTAGAATGGAAAATGACATTGAAAAGGAAGATGTCGACATTTTTAAAGATACACCAGTACGATATTTAGGTATATAATTATTTTATATGCTCATCTTGTTACGGGTAGATATAGCATGCATGTTGTTACTTTCAGAGCTATTTTATGTTCATGATTCTCGACAAAGTGTGGGTGGTAGGGTGGAAGGGGGGGGGTGAAACCATGCAATTATAAAACCATTTTATCTGTTGTTCTTTCAGGCTACACAAATGAGGTTGGGGAGGCATTCCGAGCTCAGGTGCCCGTGAAATTGGTTCACCTGAGCTACGTGGCAGCCAGTGGATACGTGGTTGCTGACTCTGTTCACAAAGGATGGGAAGCTTCTCAGGTGATGTGCTAGAAAGAGACAGACAGACAAATGGATATATAAACAGAAAGAGAGAGAGAGAGAAAGGTTGACAGATAGACAGATGCATGTAGAGACAGAAAGTTAGTTTTAAAAGTGTACATATATATAGTCTATACACATCACTCATGTGTGAAAGTATGTCAATTTTTCTTTTTTACGTATGTTTTATTTTATTGACAACCAATAATATTTATTTTCTTCTACCACTGATATCTGAAATATTTAACCCATTTGGAAGAAAAGGTCTTTGTTTACTTATAAGTATTACAGGATTTGATCAAAGAAAAGCAGTTCCCTGACACAAAATTCCAAAACTATCTCCTGGCCAAAATTCAAAGACCGATTATTTATTTAGATCTATTTGTCTTGCAGAAACAATATGAAGACAGCAATCAGAAGAGATCGCGGGTAGGGTGGGCAGTAGTGGACACACTAATCTGGCAGGGGCTAGCATCTGTGGCTATCCCAGGCTTCACCATCAACAGAATCTGTACCTTCACAGGGGTACTACTCAAGAGGGGGGTATCGTGGCCCGGGCCAGCCAGGAAGTGGGTCACCACGGCGGTAGGGCTTCTGTCCATCCCCATCATCATCAAACCCATTGATAAGTCGGTGGACTTTCTGATGGAGAACACGTTGAGAAGATGGTACCATATTGGACCTGTGTTAAAGGACCTGGTTCACCACAACAGAAATGATTGACCAGAGTTGGATTTAGAAATTTTAGATCAAGCTCCCCTTCTCACCCTCCTCATACACACAATATACACTGTGGAAGTACCAGTGTACCAGTAAATTATTGATTTGGTTAAAAATACATGTAAGTAATTATTGATCCGGTCAAACAATAAGGAAACTTTCCCTGTTTATTCTTGAAAATACACATGAGTACACTACAAATGAGAAACCTGTTTTTAGTACCCTACCTCATACACTGAGCTTTCTAAGTGTTGTGTTTTTATGACATTGTGCCATTATGGTTTGTTTATTTAGGGTTGGTTGAAGACATTGGTCTGAATATGTTGGACAGATATGAGCTAGTGTTCTTTCAAGCATCACAGTATGATAGTACTATTGTACCAATGTTATGCATGTACTTATACTCATCTATTGATAGAATTTATTATATGTTGTTTTTTTCATATTTAAATATAAAATTTTATTGTGTAAAACTCCTTTTTTTAACAAACTGTTCCTCTTATACACTATGCTAGTCACTTTATCTCAGATTGTGTACATGTGTAATTATGTGTCCTGTATTTCCTGGGGAAAGTAAGGTGTGCTCTTAAACTTTCATAATTTACATGCTCACCAATAAGCTTTAATGATCAAAGGATCCTGGAGATTATTTTACGACTTTTTTACTATGATGGAAAAGCACACATAAACACGGGCGTGTGACCTAGTTTGACCTCTCTCTGGACATTTTCGAATTGTTATTTCGTGTAATTTGACATCAGAGGGATTGAAGAAAAAAATCATGTGTTCATGTTAACAGATAAAACAGGTTAACTAATAATATTGTCATTGCTTAATAAGTACCTGTATTATTTTTATGGAGTTTACAAATAATATGCTTGTTATACAATAAAAAAAAAACTTACTTCTTCAAAAACATTTGTGGTTTTGAATAGTTTTGTAATTTTTTGCAATGTTTGTTTGAAAAAATTTTAACATTTATCGATAAAAAGTTTTCATGATAGATTTACAGTCTTTTTTAATTTCATTTTCAAATTTTTATTAAATCTAAATTTAACACCAGTTGATATATACTAATATCCATTAGAATGGCTGATTTAAGTTTTTTTGCTGACACGAAATTTGAATTAGAATGTGTGAATTAATTAGAGTACCTTTTAAAAAGTTCTTTGTAAATTTCAAACTAAAGCCCCTGTCACACTGTCACGATTTTGAGCTACGATAGCGTACGAATTCAATAATCGCACTTATTCGGGGTTCATCGTAAAGATAGTCGTAGGCTCTCTTCCTTCATCTCAGCGATTGTTTTGAACATGTTCAAAGCAATCGTGCCCACAGTACGATTTTTAAGTATTCGTAGACTTTTGCACGACACTCGCACTGCACTCGTGCACATAGTCGCAATAAATTTTCGACATTCGTAGGAAACTCGCGAAACTTCGTAGTACTTACGATGCTACGAATATCCAACGATTTACCCCGAGTATTCTACGAGTTCATGCGATTGTTTCACGAGTCTTCCCCGAGTGTCCTCCGAGTGAATGGGATTGTAGTTCGATTTGATGCAAATACAATACGAAAACAGGCGATTAGGGGCGAGTGCAATACGAGAACCTTGATAGTGAACTACGAGTTAGTACGAAAATACGAGACTAGTTAGTTTTTCGCAATAGTATTTTTTTTTTTTTTTTTTTTTTTTTTTTTTTTGATTACTAAGTAAATCGTACAGTAATTATGTAAGTTTATTACAGAACCTTTTCTTTCGAAATTGTACATATACTCGTAGTTTCTTAATTCTAAAAAAATGAATTTTTTTTTTCATTGATAATCTTATTCAGGGAATAAATCAAACATTACGGCTGCCACTTTCATGATTATTTAAACAATTCATGAACTAAAACAATATCAAGATCTTCTTGTTCGTTTTTAAATACAGTAATTCACGTCCGTCAGCAAATTATGAAAACAAATTTACTCGCAATTGCAAACATTGTCACAATAAATTATGTATTTTGTTGGTAATCTTTGGTTGGTAAACATTGTCACAATAAATTATGTATTTCGTTGGTAATCTTAACTCACAAATTTACTTCTACGTGTACGTGTTTTCATACATCTTTTATAATCTATATGAATATTACACTGATTGCATTGTTCATCTTATGTTTGAAATTAAAAAAATATTTCCAGGTAAGTATTTTATGCAAAAATGCAATCATTAATTTGTTAAATAATCACTTTATAAATTAACACTCCAGATATATAATCGTAAAAACTCGTATTTATTCGTGGTAACATCGTGTATCAATCGTACAATTTCGTACTCATTCGTAAGAGTATCGTATAAAAATCGTCTTCCATCTTACTCGCTCGTAGGAAGATCTCAAAGCGTTCGTTACTTAATCGCCGAAATTCGTAGATGAATCGCCACAGCTCGTCCTGTTATCGCACAAACATCGTACATTGTCGAGCAGACATCGTAGTCGAGTCGTACTAGATTCGAAAAAAAGCACCGTCTGTAGAATTATCGCAAGACTGACCTGGCGAATAATGGCGATTTTTAACTTTTAGTAATTCGTAGGCAATCGTAGTATAAATCGTGACAGTGTGACAGGGGCTTAAGCCTTATTATAGTTATAAACTACGTGCAGTTCTTTGGGAATTTTCTTTCTGTACACGTGGTACATGTGAAAAAGTTTCTGAATTTTATGATTGCTTAATTTTCTACCAAATGTTTACCTTTGCGATCTGCTTAGAAAAAGGGTTTTGCATTGCACAATGGCGGACAGACTTTGAGATTTTAAAAATATTAACCACCACCATCCCCGCAGATACTTTGTGGCGTAAAAACCCTGAAAAAGTTTGCAATGCTTACGGAGTTGTGTTTGCTTATTCAAAATTCAAAAACCGCATTTTCCCTGATTTCTTCAATTCACTTATTCAATCACGTGGAATCATGTAAACGCATTGTTTGTAAAACACAGATTTTTTTTTTTTTTTGATTTTTTTTTTTTTTTTGTATATTAATTTATATTGTAAGCTGATTTACGTTAGAAGATCTTTCATAATATACAAAATTTAGAAATATATCCAAATTGAAAACACAACAACAAACAAGTATTGAATGATTATTTCTTTAATATCACAGTTAATAAAATAAATATAATTTATTCCTATCATTCATCTCTCAGGTCACTGGTCATCTGCAATGTAAAGAGATATATACTTTTTCCAAAATGATGAAAAAAGAGGATGCAAAACAAAATACCGTTTATCCGTTTATTCATATTTGGAGGTTTTTATTGCGATCACTTTCACTTTGCAAAAAAGTCAATACGCAGAAATTATGTCAGTTATTGTTTACTATATTTTTTAAGTCGCAAAAATGACTTGCGCAAATGAAAAAAGGTTACATACTGGTGCATATATCACATTTTCTCAAATTTTGTGATACGCGAAAAAAAAAATCTGGACATTAGGTATATATGATATTCTTATTCAATAACCGCAGCGCTATATCGATTTTATTTACATTTAGTGGACCACGTACCTCCTAAAGCGAACTGTTTTGCTCCTGGGACAGCAAGCTTTTTCGGAAAGAGCTTGGGTATGGACTGACGATGATCGATGATAATGGTGGTGAGGGAGGTCATAGTGAAATCCTTGGGGTAGAAAAGATCCGCCATCAGCGACAATGCCTCGTCAGAGTTGATGTTCGCTTGGACGATTTGAGTTTTGGCGGGAAGAATGGCCGCCTTCTGCAACAGATCTGCTGGCATCAGAAGGTTGCCAACGCTTGACATGGGCATGCTCAGAGTGTTCTCTGCATTTCCTTCGTCTGCAAATAAGATTAAAAAAACAATCACAATATTTAAATGATTTATATCCATTCATTTGCTAAGTGACAGAAGACGATATCACAACGACTTACTGTAACTGTAGCACCAAGATAAAGAAACAATTTGTAACACGAGAAGAACCCACAGGACAGCCATTAGACAAAATAAAATTACATCGTCGTGATTTGCAGAAATGTCACCGATCAAATCAGTAATTTCAATTTTAATCCTATTATATACCGTATAGCTGTAATTGATTACCCCTTTTTTTATACACAATGATAAACTATAAAAATTACAAATGACCATATACTTTTCATTGATTAATAACATTCTTGACGTGAAAACAATAAACAACTAATAAATGTCGCAATAGGTCCCATTCGAATATTGAATAGACTTTGATGTATATAGATAAAGTATACAGCAAATCAACAGTTTAGGACAGGACAAAGAATTTGAGAGGTCCGAAACAGGGACATACAAGTACAGTTGACCGTTAGTCAATACATCTTGGGTTTGGGATCAATGATGCATAATTTTCAGAAAATATATAAGAATCTAGATGATGATTTTGAAAACGAGAGATAAAAAAGAAAAGAAAGAACTTGATTTGGTGGTTTTCAGCAAAAACCATTTATTCCCAAATCAAAATGAAATCCAAAATGTGTGTACTGTTGATGCTTTTGGGCATCCATTGTATTGATGCAACTTACAAAGGTAATTTTTATATTGATACTTAGTAAAAATGCTCTCCATATCAGTACATCGATTTTATTTTACGGAAAACAGAATCTCAAGTTTGCTGACTATGTTATATATATTTTTTCTTTTCAGTTTATTATTTTCCTCCATCAAAAGTTTACAAAAAGAAATGGATGACAGCCAATTCATTGCCTCGCATGCGTATGGATTCTGCATTAATCCCATCATCCGCCATCACTGACGCTGGAACAGTTGCCTTGGCAACAGGAATGCCCGTGGCTAGCGTCATGTCAATGGCAAACAATCCAGTACAACGCAGCATCCTTTCAAACATGGCTAACTCAGTCCGAAATGATATGACGTCAGCATTACGGAACAACGTTCCTAATCCAAAGCAATTAACAGCATCTCTGATGCCTAATAACCTACCAATGAATCCAATGATGTCTTCCTCAACGGCATCAACAGATCCTTTTATATCCACAATGACCAGTATAATGTCTATGTTGACAAATCCAATGATGACCCAAAGTAATAATCCAATGATTCCATCGACGTCCAGAAGAATGGCGACCTCTATGACGCAACCAATTGCAACACAGATGGCGGTTAATAACAACGCCATGATGGGTGGTGCAATGACGCCAGCAGCTAATTCTGAAACCACCGCCGCTTTACGATTTCCTAGTGCGGATGAAGTAATCAGTTCCGCCATGATGGAAGCAGTTGGTCAGGCTAGATTGGCCTCGTACCCAATGAGCAGATTCTTCGGATCGAGCTACTTTTGAACATTCTAGTGATGTTTCTTTGAAAAGGACAAGAATCATTGCATTTCGTTTTGAATCATAATTTCATTTATCTATTTTTGCATTATTTATTTTGTGCATTTCTATACTAATAAATGTGACAAATTTATTTTAAAATCTTGTTTATTAATTATAGCACTTTCTTGCAAGAAGTTGTTTGTGTAGGTTTTTACATCATTTTCCTTACACAATTCTTATTTCTATGATATCATAACCTACATACATACTAAACATTGAATCACATACAGTAAGGTTATTAGACAGTTCGTGTCATATTCTTGAGCAAAAAAATTAAACAAATGGAGACATCTGATAAATTGAAAATTCGAGGGCGTACAGTCATAATATGTTTTTATCACCTATTTGCGACGTGTAACTATCAGGTATGATATATACAATGTATAAAAAGTATCTTTAGCTACGTTTACAACATAGCACAGACGAAACCAACTCTGCCTGATTAATTATGTAACCCGTGTGTCTCTGTCTCATAATTTTCAAAAAGAATATATACATATACATACATGATAATCACCGTAAAGCATTGACTGGGAGATACATATAATGTAGAAATAATATGTACGTGCTTGTTTTTCTTTTTTCAATTAAATACTTGAAATTCATCAAATCTTCTAGATAGTCTGATATTTCTTAATATCAAGAATATGGAGCCAAACACATGACCAACTCTAACGTGTAGGCTTACATCATCAGGAATAAAAAAAAAAAAAAACAACAACAATTTATTGGATGACAAATTAATCGTGATTAAATCATAATAATATTATATAGATAATTTAAAGCAATATGATTTGTATTTTTTAGAATTTTATTTTTGGTGCAAAATCCTACTATAATTCTGCATTTAACTTAAACATTTATGAAAAATAAGATAATTAAAATGATAATCATTACAGTTTATTAAAAGAAAAATTTATCCACTAATGAATATAGAGGGAACCATTAATATTTTTACAGGACAAATGTATAACTTTGCTTCAATCGGGGCCTCTAACGAGCTTTTCCAACAAAAATACGAATAACGGAAGTTTATAATAATAATCTTTTTTTTCATTATTATAGTGGTTTTGAAATTACAACATTTCGCACCAAAAAATTTAGATATGAAAATTGCAGGTCATATTGTTTTAATTATAGACATGTAGATACGTTTTTCTGTAATGGATATATGCCGAAAACAGTTCTGTATGGAAAAAAAAATCAGACAGTTTCGAGGCCCGTTAGGGCCGAGAACTGTCTGATATTTTTTCATACAGAAGTGTTTGAGGCATATATCGTACTTAAAATTACATTGGCTTAGATGTATCATAGCGAACAATATTCCATGTCTCAAGAGATTGTGGGTTCAATCCTTCAATTAGCTGTCAAAAGTTTTACACAAATTTCCACTTTTCAAATGTTATATCTATCTTTGACAAGTAAACTAAACAAACTTGAGGTGTATCTTTGTAAAACGGCACGACACGACACCATAGTTAAATTCTGTTTTAAATATAATGTATGATGTTCAGTACAACTATATTAAAAATTTACAAACTACAAAAATATTTTGAATCACTGAATTAATTATTTAATTTTCAAAGAGAGAGAGAGAGAGAGAGAGAGAGAGAGAGAGAGAGAGAGAGAGAGAGAGCATTATGCAGGAACTATATTATATTTGAATGTTAAATTACGTTCCAGTTGGAACATTTAGTTTGAAAATAAAAATAAGGACAGAAATGATCAAAACAGTTTGAAATAAACACTGTTTGCATAACAGAGTTAATGTTAAATAATAGTAATAATAATATCAAATAAAGAAATTTATATACACATGTATATTTTTTCTAATCCAAAGCGCAACACTCTTTCTTACAGTATATACAATCTTGCGTATATTTTTCTTACAAGTACTTCTCATATACTACATGCACCTTGGTAACTAAGATAAAAAGAGGTCAAATTAGTAATAGAAATCAAATAATTCATTTTTTTTCTTCTACGTAAAATATTTGTCTAACGTAGTTTTATTACCGAAAAACCAACAAAAACAAAAGCTATTCATAACGAAAGATTCATAACACTAATAAAAATCGACTAGTAATATACCTAGTTGAACATCGAAGTCAAATCCTCTGATCATCCGATTAAAAATCGTGTGAAGATTTCGGAATTATTGCTATAATTTATGAGAATAACGAGCGACCTGACAGTCCATGTAACAGTCCATCACACATCAATAAGCGATCAAAGTTTATCCACCTCCAGTGTCGCTGGGCCGTTTTGTTCTGTCCACTGTGACATATTTGTAAAAAAGTATATAAAGCAGGCCACTACAGGACAGAAGCATAAACCTCTTATTCCAGTCTTTTCTACAGATCTAAAATAACCATTCAAGGTAAGAGATATTAAGATTTTTGGTATTATTCTGCTTTTCTTTTTTCTTTTTGGTTCTTTTTACATATTACTATTTTGCCGATAATATTACTATTTTGCCGATAAAACACATAAGTCATTATTTTATGATAATTTAACGAAAATTAACGTTATTTTTTTTTTGGCAGATGAGATCCCAAACTCTGGCTCTGCTTTTTGCACTTGTATGCTGTGGTGAAGCCATACCAAAATCCATGAAATATTACAGTACGTTTACCATTTAATTTTTCATTATTTTGGTTCATATCGGAATGAATTCTATGCTTGAGATTTACCTCACAGTTGAGTTTTTGGGGTTCTTTTTTTTTACAAAACAAGTTCTTGTTTTTACTTATTTAGAAAAACGCTCCCATATGTCATCACCAATGGGAAGCTCGATGATGGCGTCAGAACCCACCATGGCTATGCAGGACTCTATTATTCCGGCTTCCTCTATGAGTAACAATATGGCTACCAATGCAATGGCAAACGCAATGGCCAATGCTATGGCGTCACCTTCCGCCGAGATGACGGGAACAATGAATCCGGCCAGCGCCATGATGAGTGGCTCCACAACACCCCTTCTTAGAGATGCCGCTCAGCTAGCCATGATGACAGGTACATCCATGCCAGTAATCACGCAAATGATGACGACATCACCCATGATGCGCACCGTTCTGTCCATGATGTCGAAACTAGCAGAAAATGTAATGAATTCCAGACGCATGATGTCCATAATGTCTCCAATGATGTCCACAAACCCCATGATGTCCTCAAGTCCGATGATGTCCATGGCATCCACTAATCCCATGATGTCTACCATGGCTTCCGTGAATCCCATGATGTCCGCCATGTCATCCACCAACCCCATGATGTCTACTAGTCCAATGATGTCAATGACAAGCCCCATGTCAGAAACAATGTCTCCTTCCATGATGTCCATGACATCTAGTCCCATGATGGAAGCCATGATGATGCCGTCCAGTTCAATGATGCAGGACAATTTCTTCACACCCAGTGCAAGACGAGCCATGAACAAATTCGGCTACAGTAAATATTACTAAAAATCTACTGGCAAAGTGGAAATGATTATGTTTTGATGCATGACTGTGAATAAGAGAGTTAAATTATGTTGATAAAAAGTGTTATTCGACAGTACCTTAATAAAAGACGTGTTTGAATGTAAATCATGGGTTTTTGTTTTTCCCACAAAGCTATTATTGAATAGATAATAGCAAACGGATTCTTTTTATCAACCGACGGCTACTCATTGAAATGTAAAAGGTATTTGCAATTGTAATTTTTTTAATATAGTATGATTATTGTACTAAAATTCTTACCGTTATACCCGAATCTAAGATAATGTCTTCTCTAATGGACACTCCACGTTAATTTTATATTTTTGCAATAGAATGAGTAAGATATGCCCTTACAAACCAATGATATTCTACAACTCAAATTCACAATTTATATATGTCAATGTCAATAAACTACTTGAATTAAGGTTAATATACAACGTGTTGGCATCAAATGTTTCATATAACAATTTTTGTTTATTAAATAAATATCACTGACGATAGATGCAATGGTGAGGACCAAAGTCAACAAATTCACGTCTCCTTAAAATTGAATTTTACTAAATGCACAAAAATTAATAATTACGAATATTTCTAAACCACAGTACTCTGATAATTTAACTCTAGGGATTTGATTGATTTCTCCAAACTATAGCATTCGGAAACCATCTGACTCTCTGTTAAGATAAACTTGTTAACAGAATGACTTTATGAATGAAATACCTTTATCATTTTATGTTTTGAGCATGCGCAGATAACGTGATAAAAAAGTATTGATGACGTTTGATTGTTGACATGAGTTAAAATGACTTTACGTTAACACACCCAGGTTCTATTATATACATTCTGATTGTATGGAATACTCTGGAATACTCTGGCATAACAACACACTCCGACATATGCTACACTCTAACATTAAGGACTCCATGACATGCACTTTGACAAATACAAGGTGAAATAATGCAGTCTGACACCATGCTACACATATATGGTACATTCTTACATTATTTGATGCATTCTGAAACTAAAATAACCTATGCTCTGACTCGGTGTCACATTTGACACTATAATACTATCTGACTTTATAAAATCCTGACACTTTGCTACACTTTGACACTATGTCACATTTCGATACCTCAATTAACATTTCTATGACTCATTTTAACAAATATATCAATGATATACTTCGATTTTAGTGGGTTTTTTTTAGTGTTTTCTGCTACACTAAGTGCGGTGCACTATTATGCACTCTGAAATGATGAACTACTGTAATAATATGGCACACTCTGGCGATTCGAATCACTTTGGAAAATTCTGACGATAGAATATGAAATGAACCACTATGACACTATGACGCACTTTGACACTAAAGATAAGGGATGAAACTATTTATTAAACTGCACTAAATGATACAATGACACCTCACATCTTGATAAAGGATGAAACTTTTCGTATAATTGCACTATGGTATACACTATGACACCATGGTACACGCTAACACTAAAATCAAGGGTGAATCTATACATATTATTGCACTGTAGTATACACTATGACACCATGGTACACCCTAACACTTACATCAAAGATAAAACTATTTATATACAATGTAATTGTACTACATGATACTCTATGACGCTATAGACCAACTTACACTAAGATCAAGGATGAAACTATTTATATAATTGCACTTCATGATACACTATGACGCTATAGTACAACTTAACAATAAGATCTAAGATGAAATTTATATTTATATAATTACAATACATGATACATTATGGCACTCTGTCGATATACTTGGACGTACCATGACAATTTTATCCAGGGCAATGCACCTTTCGATCCGTAAAGTAGACATTTTCATGTCGACTTTAGCCAATATTTAACCAATTTGTTAAAAGATAATTTTATCAGGGTTCCTTCTCGTCCATTAACAAGTACTAGAGATACTTGTAACACACGCAGCTAGTTAATTCCGGATAAGCAATTCCTATATTAATTTTGTATTTCATAAGTCTGAGCTATTTTGCCGAATTTTTCAAATGTAGCTAAAATTTGTTAATAAAAACCGAAATCCTTCAAATATTTGGCTGTTTCTTATAATACATTGCATTGTCAAATAGCTTTGCCGAAGAGATATTTTTTATTCATATAGATATAAAGCATTAACATATGATTATAAAACCAACCACTCGTGTCTACTCTTGACGAACATTGAGGGCTTTGCAACGAACAGCGTATGCACGCCCGGAAATTTCAGAACTAAAGGTCCTCAGTAATCAACTTAATAAACTCATAATGATTACATTTTTCATTGCAAGGATTTTGTGTTCTTCTCTCAAAAGAAAACAAAACAAACCAAAAAAAAAAAAATAACCCCCAAAAAACCCCAACAAAACAGAACACCCCCCCCCCCAAAAAAAAAAAACCCCAGACAAACAAATCTTTTACTTTTCATTCATGGTTCTACATGAATCCAGTGTTCAGATGTATCGAAAAGAAGGAAACCGGAAAACGATGTCCACGGACCGTCCAAATGAACTCCAGAGTCGTGAACGTGAACTTTTACCCACACGACGTCACCCACTTCTAAAGCGACCACAGCCATATTGGAACCAGACCCGTATCCTGTTCCGTCGCCAGCATAAATGTTACAGAAGTTTACGTCATTCCGTACAATTAATGCTTCAAGTTTCTTTCCTAGAAATGTAAGAACATTGGCAAAGAATACGTATATTCCTTTGACAGGTGCTGTAAACTTTCCGTTCTGTTTGTTATAAGCATTTAAAGAATTGACATGGACGTAATCATACACAAAAACTTGACTGGTGTGGATATTAGTTATGTCGTTGCCATTCATCACGGCATAAAATGCTACAGGGGGAGTAGTTGACGGTCCAGCAGTAGAACTTAATGTACGTTTGGTCATCTCAGTATGCCCCAAGCGTTTGTTTAGACTATTTTTATCTAGGGTTATATTTTCTGTCTGTTTAATTAGACTTTCGTACTCAAGTCGAAGCTTCAAGTTTTCTCGTTCCATTTCCTTCCTCCGTTCAAGGCTAACGTTTAGCTTTTCTTTCAACTCAACGATTTCAGTTTGCATCAAATGTTGGGTATCGCGCATCGATGCAACTTCCTCCCTCAAAATTTTTAATTCCTCTAAAACTCTTTGTAGAATCGCCTCAGAAAATTCTTTTATCTCTTCTTCTTTTGCACTGTCCTGCAAATCTGCTTTACTAAACGCAGTTTTATCCAAGAGAAGGACGCACAACAAAAATACCGTTGTAAGCCCCATTGTTTTCAAGAAGGTATAGAAAGCAAGAAGTGATAACCTTTTACCTTCCAACAATATACACTGCACGAGGAAATGCATTATCTTTATGAAATATAGGTTAACAGTGTCTAAACTCCCATATATATGACAATTACATAAGAACACCTGCAATGGGCAATGACTCTAGATTGGGAACCATGTAGTTGTTAAATCTTATCATAAAGCGAATAACATTGCGATTTATAACCGCTATGGAAAAAATTACGTTCACAAATGGATAAATTGGAAAACATTACATTTTTTTTTACTTCATGACATGCATGTATATGTTATAAAACAAAGATCTAAACCAAGGTTTTATTCATAACAGTCTTCAACTTTTAAAAGCATGAATTAATATGGATAACTCAATTCTTCATAAAGTTCTGCTAAAGCTTAAACTGTTTATAATTTTGCAACGAGAAGGAGGCCGTGAAAATTTAAATATATATATATTTTTTAAACCGTACATTCTCCAAGTACATGACACGAATTTTATAACCAACTGTCCTTCTTCCAACATTGTCTTTCATGCTTCCATAATCTATAAGATCTTAAGTTAATTACTGTTTCAATGACAAATGAAAGGCCATTAAACCTAATGAAGAAGAAATTTTATTGCAAGAAAAAAATTTCAAATATCTTTTTGTTGAGAAAAAGGTGTATATATCATGCCTAACGATGTCAATTAATTTGACATCCATCATTTATTTATTTGTTTGTTTGTTTTATATAAAACGTGAACGATTAAAATGTTTTATTACCTGTATAGGATGAGGATTAAGAGGTATGTTCTGAAACACCATTTATGTTCAAATTTTACATCTTGTTTGAATAAAGTAGAACCGCGTTCCTAGTGTTCCAACTACTCTGAGTAAAACTGAAAATTGACTGAAATAACTTGAATTTTTTTCTCGTGGACAAATTCAGTAAAACGAATAAAATTTACAGATTTTATATAGATTTCTCGACCACTGTGCCAATGAATTAAAGAAAATACCTTTTAGGAAAATAATTATCTGGATGGTTTTTTTTTTCCTTTCAAAATCTCGCTGATGTTAAAAAGGGTCTATCCTAAAAGGATGACGTTTTGAAAACTGTGTCTAATATACATGATACAACAAAAGTTACAATTCAAGATTTGTTTCATTTTTTCTACAAGTAACATAATAATACTGGAAAATGAAAATAGTAGTAATTTTTTAAATTCATTTGTAGATTAATAATACCAGTAAACATGTCAACAAAACCAGCCCTCGCAAGGATTCTGAGAATACTCGTCAGCTTGCTATCTCTTATATCAGGTATGTCGTATATATTTATCTAAAAAATATCAATTAATTTACGCATATATTAAAGGAAATAAAAATAAACTCTCTGTAAATTGTTAATACAACTACAACTCGTCCATTTTCAGTCCCTTGTTAACTTGGAATCAGCTTAATTGTCCTTGCTCAAAACAAGGCATCGAAAGTAAAAGTTCGTTGGCACCTATAAAACCATGACCGGGTTGTCATGACAGTCATTGACACGTCAACAGGTCATTGGCGCATTGTCCTGAGTCTTCACTTAAACGTCACGTGACGTAGTCGGTCATCATTCAATGAACCAAAACAAACTTGAACCCGCATAGTACAATAACCCTTTCTTCGTGTAATCTTTTCAGGTTTAACTGTTAAAAGTGAAATTTCCCCATTTCCAGTTGATACCAGGATGTACAGATCTCTTTCCGGTTTCCCTGGTCAAAGTCTAAGGTCAGGGGTAACGCCATTGTTACCAAACAAATACTGGAAAAATACGTCTGAGATACAGTATAAGCAAAGTTCTCGTCACTGGAACCTGAGCCCACTAAGTCACATTCTGGAACCTCGCAGACGTCCATCAAATCTGTTAACTGTTGAAGATCTAATGCTGAATGATCGATTAGGAATTCATATATATTAATATTGTTTTATTTTTTTTTAAATTATTATTAATATCATTTATGGAATCATAAGCGTTGATATTGTATTGTTTATTGAATAACAAAGAGAACATGAAAAGAAACCCAGTATTTGAAGTTTTCTGTTTTATAAACGCTGAATGGTTTGAAAATTTCATTTAACACCAAAACACGTTGTAGTTTTAAACCCTTGACAATGTCATACAAACATATTTGAGCTTGTCTGACAACCATTTCTTTCTTACGACAAATTATTTTGCATGCAACTGCTGCGCAATTTGGTTTGTCAATTTAATGAGTACACGTGTATAAATGATGGGGACAGAGAACGCCTGTTGTTCCATTCTATGTCGCCTAGAAGTTAACACGTTAATTGCGTTAGTTTTGCTCTCTTCGTGTGTTCTGTAACACGTTGACGTACTAAAAACACACCGTTTTCGGACGCCAATTGTCGTAAAACAACTTGTTTCCGGCCAATTAAAACAAATTTTAATTTCGCAAGACACACTTTATCAAAGCTCACATTGCCCATGAGAAGACAAATATTTCGCAGCTTTAGAAAACAATTTAAAATGCAGAAGTTTAGATTTTAATTATAATTTTATTTGTTTTCATATTTTCTTCCCAGATATATGTTCAAATATAAATATTGTATTATGATTACTTTTTATTCTAATAAAAACATTTGTGGGAAGACAACATTATACAATTTACATATACATATATTTATATATATCAGTTTATAGTTTTGCTTTTGTGGGTTTTTTTCTTTCATACAAATAAACCGTGTTAAGAATCAATCTAAGCATTATGACACCGTTTTAACATATTCAAAAACCGTCTTTTGCTTAAGCCTCACATTGGCTACACTATAGGTTCTTGTTTCAGGACATCGTGCAAACAGATTTTGTTGCAAATATACCGTAAAAGAACGTTTAATGTTTGTTACAAACCACAAAATGCCTGCCATACAACATAATGACCAGAAAATCAATTACGAAGATAAAAACGTTTATTCTAGATTTTTCATAAAGTATCACAGACTTTAGTTTGGGATAAATAAACATTTTAATGTAACTTCCGGTAATAAAGTTTATTCCGACGCTTACGAAAGAGAACAATTCACGCTTAAAACTCCAGGGTCTGTCTACCTGCTAAGAAAGAAGAAATAAAGACAAACGTTAGCCAATTGTTTCTAATCTTTTAGAGATGAGATTCACTTTTTTTTTGTTTTTTAAAAGATTTGCAATGAAAGAAAATTTTTAAAAACATTTTTTAAAAATATCAAATAAAACAATAAAAAGAGAGACCATACTTGGCCATAACAATTTCCGTGATATTTGTTGTTAAATCAGTTTATGATAGCTGATGGTTTAGTAATGTTTTCAAAATTTCTTGATAACATTAAATACTAAGGTGTGTTTTATCTATTGAAAATAAAAACGTCCAATACCTGCGTCTGTTTTGATTTCGGGTTTCTCCATTGCAGGTGCGGGCTGGGGGGAGGGCATCATCATCCGCTGAGGCATGGGATAGTTTTGCATCATTGGCATCATGTTCATCATGGGTTTGGGCATCATGTTCATCATGGTTTTAGCCATCATGGATCCCTGGTTTCCCAGCATGACTGGTACAATCATCATGGGGCTCATTGGCTCCTCTGCATTCCCAACAGGAATCACCAACATGCCCATATTGCCCATACCGTTATTTACATATGGCATACCCATGGCGCCTGTTGTTATCGTTAAAAAAAGAACACAATAAAGACCGTTAATTCTGATGAGGTTCATTTCGATGTTAAAAAGGTAACAACGAAACTTTTGTTTGAAAGTTTAATTTTAACGATTAATTTGACAAAAACTAAGAACTGTATTTTGTTTTTCATCAAAAAAGATTTCAGTATCTAAGAGGACATCGATTTTTTTACTATTAAAGCGAGCTTGTGTAGAATGTCATTTCAATTCTTAGAATGTCATTTATTATTTGTAGATTTTTTATCATTCACGAAAAAACGATAATAACGTTAATCACAAAAAAGTGTCTTGCGAAAATTTAAAGACATCGCTTTTTCAATTACACATATGGTTAATTTATACATTTCTGCTATGTTAGCGCGGCAGCCCTTTTCGTGAAAAAAGTGAAAGAGAGACAATCTAAGCTACATCAAACAAAAAAGAACGTCGGCGGATGAGGCATGTAAAGCGTAAACGGTAAGAAAGATATAAGAAAGATCAAATGCAATGAAATATAATATTATATCTTGAAAAGAAACGGCTAGGGTGAAAGAAATATCAATATTTTAATTTTTCCTAGTGTCAACTTATTATGCATAAAGCTGTTAATCTAAAGACATTTCATAACATTTTAAATTTGGGTCGAAACAATCTAAATGAAAATACTAGTATTTTAAGAATATTGCAACAACACTAAATAACGTACCTTGGACAAGCGTCACGGCAACCAAAACAGACAACAGTGCGACAAGGGACACGAAAGGTGACATCTGAAACGAGAAGGGATGGTAATCATTCATTTTATCTTAATAGCAAAGAAATGTTGTTTTTTTAAAAAAGATCTTACAATAACAATTTCTTTATTTTTTTGACTTAATTTACAGTGTTGAGAAAGTATCACCAACACATAACATAACTATCACGGTTAAATTGACAATTAACTTAGACAGCTAGCTCTATCAGTTATAGTTTTAATGAATTTACTAAACATTAAGCAATACAATATAAAATTAAATGATCAAAATGATTTTGATAAACCCCCTTTTGAATCGAATACCAATTTTGCAACCAATATAATTCGACACAATTAGTACTAAGTGTTTGCAGATTTTGAAACAATGTACAAAAGATATGATTTTCTTTTCTTTCTAATAGTCTCACCTTAAGTTTCAGATGATTTTGACGGAAGATAAAATTCTCGTGAAAGCTTCCTGGCACGGCTTACTTATATAATATCAAGCGGATGGCTTTTCCAAATGTGGTCGCTTCTGACAAGCAGGAAAACTGTTAAATTTGACATGGAAGGTACATGAAGATCACTGCACAAAAGAGTGAGCCAACATCCTTTGAACATGTATGACTAGGCTTTAAACATTGATGAATAACGGTAGGAAAATTAGCCAACAGTGCTATATGTTTGGACAACTTTACACACGAGAGTCAGCGTTGTTTCAGCTAAGGGTGCATGTATTGTAGTTCACAAGACTTACTTAACCTTAATAAAAGTGCATTCTTTGCATTGGAAAATTTTCCTTATTTTACCCAGTGAATTTGGCTTTGAAATTGTTTAACAATATAATACAGTTGAAATTTTGCTACAGACTTTTTTCTTTGCTTATTTTTTTCATTAATTATATTTTTTTTTACTGAACGTCATATATAATTTCCTCTAGTTTTTACGAAATACTTGATGCAGCCATCTTACAATGTGTCAGTGCAATCTGTTCATACTTTAGAGAAGATTTATAATTAGTACAATTATATAAAATATATTATTATGTTTGCTTTTGGATCATTTGTAAATCGTTTATATATACATTTATTTTTTTATAAATTTTTATTACATTTAATATTTTTGGGGGGTTTTGTGTACAGAGGGATAAAATACATGACAAACGGACCAAAATTATCATAAAAAAGTTACTTCAGAGTGCTTAAAACATTGTTTAATTAAAAGATTTAACATTGAACAACTACTGAACATCAATTATACGATTTGAAGGACAAATAAAACAAAACCACATCTATTTTAAGGGAACGTCTCAAAATAATCTTCTGCAATTCTATAATTACAACGTCGACTGTGTTTTATTAAGGAAGTGTCGAAATAAATCGAATGAAAATGAGGGGTAGTCTTTTAACGCTCCCTGTGAATCATGGACCAAAAATAAGATAGAACATTTCCAGATTTCGTAACACTTTTTGCGATAGGTGTGTAATACTTCGTCTTCAAATTCCTATATATAATATCAGACGGTTTTTTTTTTGTATAAATAATTTCTGTCAAAGAGTTATCTGAAATAAATGGAAAAAGGTGGCTGGATGGAGAAAGAAACATTTACAAACTGTTTAACCATAATTGAAAGTAAATTGAAAAACCCACAGAAAAATCATGGATTTTACTATATTTACTGAAATTCAGTGAATATGAATTGCCAAATTTGTCAATAATGTCTTGTCTTTTGTATTGCAATAATGTTTTGCCTTTTGTATTGCAAATTGATTAACATAATGATATATTTCATTATTTGCTAATTCAATTAATTTATTAAAGTAATGACCATTATTTACTGTGTTTATACTTCTTATGCTCGTTGTGTATATGTGAGCATATTTTAAAGAGATTTTTATGATCCTGCTATTTAAAATGAAGTTTATCCCAATGTTTACGTTTTTCTTGTAAGTGCTAGGATAAAATCTAAATACTAAACGTCTATAAAAGATTTAATAGTATGACTCAAAAACCCCCCAGCAAAACTAACTATATAATAACTTTATACCAATGTATTTGAATTTAAGCAATGCCTATTTTGTACAACTTTTTATCAAATGGAGACATACGTAATGCAGGGTAAGGCATTTAAAAAAAAGGTCTTGCATGTTTCGTACACTGAAGATAACAAGTAAATACTTTGATGATAATGAGCAATAATGTTTTTTTTCTCTATCTCTTTTTAAGACGGTCTTTCCAGAGGTTTTGTAAATGAATTACTTAAATTTTATAGAAGCTGTAAATAAACAGCTAACGCCGTGAATATAATTGCATCACCTAAAATGGACGCATGTACATTGAGCCATATTAACAATGAACATATTAATCATTTCTTTTATGCACACTTATCATGTGTAATTCTAATCATTTATTCTCGTTATTTTTAAAGTACTGGTACATCCATACTCATATCACAAAAGAAAGATTGTTAGATAAAGATATATAGCAAATATAAACTTTTAGCTTTTTCGTAAGTCTTTATTTAAAATCTAAAACTTTACAATTATTTCAGCTTCCTAGGGTTAAAAAATGGTCAAAAATCTAAACTGGGCACAAAAATCAACAGTTTGCTGTGTAACAGATTATATTTTGCCTTTTGGAAATTCTTCGAGGCATCAAATGAACATGGTCTACTAGTATATGCACTTAGGAATCGTTGATTAAAACTTAAACTTTTAAAATTTTACAAGAACTGAATTACAAACATACACAAATAAGATTTTTTTTATAAAGAGGCTGATGGTCTGATATGACGGATGGTTTTAGAATCTAAGAAATCCATTACAAGAGAAAAATGGAAAGATAAATAATTTTTAAAAATAAAATAATTTAGGCTGATGCTATAATATGGGGAACTGGTGTCAGTTGTGCTAGGCAACCGTTAGTCTAAAGCAGTGTTATCGCGATGCAGTTTCATGCACATAAAACTTTGGTTATTTATTGGATTATTTTGTATTTAAGTGACTTAAAACATTTTTTTTATATTCTAAAAATGCACAGTCACTGGTAAAAATCCTTTAAGTTTTTTTTAGTGCAAAACCAACATTATTAGCCAATTTACCATTAATCAACGATTTTACAATGTGTCTATGTTAGACATCACGTTTAGTTTAAATAACTTAGGTTTTATACAGTAATTTTGATAACTGAGAATTTTTTTTTGGGGGGGGGGGGGCAAAAAAAAAAACAACAAAACATTGTCGAAAAAGCACAGCTGGTACAGACAGTAATCCAAACGATTGGTGTTTTCTAGGTTCATAGATATTCATAATTGTCCCTATTTGTAAAATCGATACACTTTTGTTTTGAGAGGTGTATGAATCAATATAAAAGATACTGTCAATAGTTGTGGAAGCATTCCAATTACTAATTGTTCTATATCATACAGTATATAGAAGAAGCTGGTCAGAATAGGACATGTTACAAAAATCACCCCTAAAGTTAGTTGAATGAGTTGAATGAGTTGGCTTACGATCAAAAAGTATTCGACGATGACGACACAGTAAAATCAGTGAAATCACAATTAAGATAAATGAAGTCAAAGATTTCCCTTTAAACGTATAACAATTCAATTTAGCCCATTGCAGGAATGATCAAACTTAAAGCATCTTTAAGCTTAGTTAAAGCAATTTAAATTTAATTTCAAGTTCCTTGATATAATTCCAAACACATCGCGTCAAAGTTATTTTAAATTATTGATGCTTATGTACTATCAACATTTGTCAAATAAAGCATTAAAATATACGTTTCTTCCTATTACATTTTGCAGGCACAAAAAGAACTCTTTACTTCCCGTATATATCAGTGTCTCGACACTGGTTTAGAAATAATTGTGCACTAAAATAACTATGACAGCAAATAATCAAACTAAAATGTAAAATTGCAGTTGTTTATTTGATGTTAACATTTTACATATGGCAGCATTTCGGATAAAGTCCAGGGAATCAGGAAGGAGATTTACATGTAGGAAGCTGAAATAGACCAAATAGTTGTACGTTAAACAAGAATAAAGACATGCCTGATCAAAATAGTCGTATTTGAGACACCAATCAACAAATATTCTTGTACCAATTCGCATTAGATGTATAATAATTGAAATTATACTTACATTTCATTGACATACCTGTTAAAAGAAAAAAAGGTATCCTTGAACTACTGCATGTGTCAATGGATGGTTCAATCTCATTAACATATACTATTCCTATATCTGATTATCTTATTTCTCTTAGTGTAACTTACCTCCCATACCGCCCATGTTTCCACCCATTGGCATCATGTTGCCACCCATTGGCATCATGTTTCCACCCATTGGCATCATGTT
>WFKH01010931.1:24265727-24289207 GCA_016163765.1 Magallana hongkongensis | reverse complement strand
GGCATCATGTTTCCACCCATTGGCATCATGTTGCCGCCCATACCGCCTGTATTTGTTTAATAACAATAAAATTACTAAGTATTTGAAACGAAAATTTTTAATCTAATAACAAAACATTGTTAAGATACAGTATATTATTTTGAAACTTACCAGGTCCATAGCCTTTGGCACAGACCATGGCAACAGCCATAACAGCGGTGACAATGCGCAAAAGAGAAGCCATCTGAAAAATAACCATTTAAACAGATACTGCAATGTTCGCTCCAACAGTAAATAAGGAATAAATTGAATTAAAATGCAGATAAACAGTTATGAACTTACCTTTGATGAACTGGTGGAGTGATTCTTTCCAATAGGAGGAATGGAACTATGTACGGAATTGATTTCCAGGACGGGTTTATATAGTTAGGGTTTACAATGAATTTCCGGGCAGAAGGGCGTGGATTGGACAGAATTGTACATAGTTTTGTTGTTTGACACCTGAACTTAACATTTTTACACGCTTGTTTTCTTTTATATCCCCCACAAATAGTTCAAAATATTTAACAAACATTGTATTTTGCAGTGTTTGTTGTTAAACTGGGACATCCTAAACATACATTACCTCTTTTATTGTTGACTCTATTCCCACAAATCGTCACGATTGCGTTTTTTTAAATTGCTTTTGCGCAATTAAAATGCTGACTTTTGTGTTTTAAAAATTATTTTATAATAAGATCCTTAACACTTTATTAGTAAAAATTTACAAGTTTTACATACAAAGTTTATTCTTTACCAAGAATTTAAAATCTCTTTATCTATGATGACGACAAGAGAATTTTGCGGATAAAAAAGAACAAGTTTAATTTCTTAATTTTGATTTTTATCCATACAGGCATACATTTACTATTGTTATTTTTGAAAAATTGTATTATCATACTACAAGTATGCATAAATCATCAAGTGAATGTGTTCATTGTTTTCAAGATGCAATCTTACTTTTCTTACCTTATTTTCTAAGTTTTTATTTTTACACCAAAACACATTTTATGCAAAACTAACAGGTCTGGAATATTATTACAGATAAATAACGTATCAAAATAATAATGATGATTAAAAAAATAAAAAGTAAAGAACAGTTTATTTTATTTGAAATGGTTTTTGGAATCGTATAAATTCAAACGTAGTCTTTAATACAGTCAGTTTCAAAATCTATCAAAATTTTAGGCCTAGCTTCAAACTTATTACAACAGAAATTATTTTGTGGGAAATAAAATCAAGCACGTACGATGTATTTGTAAAAAAATATCCACTAAAATCTGCACAGTTTAAAGCATTCTTTTAGCATCATTTCAAAACTATTAGAAAAGGAAATAAAGTCTCTATATATATATTTATATCAATATTGTTGCTAAAATAATTATGAAAACTGCGTGATAATCAAGAAAATGTGATCTAGTATCGAAATTATTCTACCAACTAAAGAGGCTAGATTGTCAACAAATTATCCTTCAGATCTACCTTTAAATTTTATAATTTATTCTTTGAGTCAGACTATTATTAGGAGAAAAATCCAAATATTTTAACTTTAAAATTTGAAAGGTCTCCCATGTCTTTATACAGCTCTCTTCAAAAGAAGATTAATTTTGTCTAAAAATGGCCAAGATGGCCATTCATTCCTCTTAACAGATTATTTCATTATGTCATGTTATTATTTCGATGAGGAAAATGATGTAGCTTATGGTAAAGTCGCATCACTCATATATCTTCAGATAACGTTGAAGAAATCTTTGTTAAGCTATAATTACCAGAAAACCGTGCAACAATCGCAATGTATGCACATGCTACATTTAATTAAGTTTTTGAAGGGAGGGAGTGTTTTGTTATAGTTTCGATCAGCTTTGGAACTGTTTTTCTTCCGAGCATATATAATAGTTTATGTTGGGTTATAACGTTTTAAGACACCTTATTTAATAAGTCATCTAAAGTTGAAAGTTTGGTGATTTTTGACAGCCCTTCTAGAGTCGAAAGAAATTGTTATAGGGTTGAGAAAGCATCTGTCCCCACCATCTCCCATGTTAAAGTGAAGATGAAAAATGAGTGTTCAGACTGTTTGTGTCTTATAACCACCTTTGAACAATTACATTTGAATCGGATAGCTAATGTTATCTTAATTTCTGCAACTTTCCAAATTTTAACTTTCATTTCTTTCAAAGCATCCCATTGTTCATTGGATCTTTGAAAATTCTGTAATTTCCTATTGTCAAAGTATTTTTCATTAAACAAGTTATTATTAAAAGAAAAACGCTATTATAGAAACCAATACAAAACGGAATAAAGCAACTATGATTGCCCTAAACTAAAATTTATAAAACGGATAAAATCACACCTCCTCATTTTATAAAAGAGTGTAACGTGGGTTTTTTTTTTACATTTCCTATGTTTCGAATAGTTCTGCAATGTTTGAGAATATGGTGGCTTTATTTCGGCCCCTTGACTTCTACAGATTTTAAAATAATCATAGTTTTGATATTTTTTAAATTACTGATGATGGAAGAAAGTTAACATGTATACTAAGAAGAGTTCATTTTGCTCTACAATAATTCTGAAATCCAAGATCTCCATACTCCCCGCTTTATCAACTGCCCCCCCCCCCCCCCCCCACCATCAAACTCAATTTCTGCATCCGCCTCATCTTGGAATATAATTAAGGAAAAAATCCTTGAATCATTTTATAAAAATCAATTATTTAAGGTGTAATGAGACTCGTTTGCATCAAAGGCCTGCATTGAAAATATCTTTTAATAATATGTGTATTTATGCATATAAAGGAATTTATGTAATCTAATTACATATAGTTTTATGTATCGTGTATAAACTATGATTCGTGTATTTACTAACTATATCATGATGGTATGGGGGCTTGCAGGATCTTTCCGGCTTTTAACACTCTTTTCACTACGAGCATTTGGCTCCAAATCGGTGTGCTCCGCAATGTGCTTCAGGTTCTATTTGACAGTAATGTAGGGTTTACCAGTACTTAAGAGCATACAATTGTGATTTCTGTTTAAAGTTCCTCTCGTTATTAAGACATTTGTTAACATTAACCATACAAAAAAGAACGCACAAGGAGCCGTGACAGGAGATCTCGGTTTTAAGTTTATCTTGTGACCTTAATATGCCGATAATTTTTTTTTTACTTTGATCTGTCTGAGCTGGGGATCAAATGCACTACCTTCCGCTTACGTGCTAAAAGTTGCACAGAAACTAAAACAAAATACGGAAATTTCATAGTGGTGACTATATAACATAGTTTAATGGCACTTTCACACAACATTGACATGATATAATCGAAAACAGAAATTGACACAGCGTGTGACAAAAAGCACTCCAGTTAAATGTTATTTAATGATAAAAAGATGAGAGTGACAGATTGAATTGGTGTGTAGAAAAGGTCGTAAAATAATTATTAAGAATGTTTTACTAAACGGCAATGCTAACCTACCGCAAACTTTTCTTTGTTGTAAATTATATCAACATTGGCATCTAGTGAAAAATAGCAAATTGTAATTTGCAACACAATGATTCATCAGTTATTTGACACTTTAATTATGTGATGTGCAATCACAATACATCTGTGTTGAACAATCGTTTGACAAACACTGGGAATGAAAGACTTTTTCTGGACCCATGAATAAGCCTCTCATATCATCTCCTACAACTGTACGTCCAAGTCTATGAGCATTTCTTAAACACGTTTGATTGCATTTTATTATTTTGTAGATAATACGCTATTAATCTTAAATATTGGTTTCAGTTAATGTTTCAGTTAATGTTTTCTTTTTACTAGTAGTTAGGGCTAACGCATGTTGCATCATTAACTTGTAAACGAATACCGAATTTGCCGTGTGAATTGTACGTATTATTTTGATTGCAGTCAACGCATTTGAAAAGAATGAATTCAGTAAAAAAAAAACATGTTTAAACCCTCAATACTATAAACAAAATAATATGAACGGTTTGAATTGAAATACAAATTTTATTCAATGTGCAATGAAAATAAAACTAATTCATCCCCGGGGTCCTTCCTCGATGATCCAGTGTGTGTTTGGTGTATTAGAAAACTTAATAGAGAGCTGTAATGATAAAAAAAGACATCAATATAGATTGAAAAATACTTTCATTTACACGTACTTGCAAAAAATCATTTTATCTAAATATTTTTTTTTCAGTTGTACAGACATATGGCTCATATACTTACATTTCATTTTGTTGTTACCAGCTCCCATCATGTTTCCCATCATAGCATTGGGCATACCGCCATTGTTTCCACCATTCATCATACCTATATTCATTGGCATCATCATCATGTTCATGGCTCTGTTAATCATGTTGCCCATATTAGCTGGCATCATCGTGTTCATGCCCATGTTGGCTGGCATCATCATGTTCATGCCCATATTAGCTGGCATCATCATGTTCATGCCCATATTAGCTGGCATCATCATGTTCATTGCTCCCTTCTTGTTACCCATACCAGTTGGCATGCTCATTTCCATATCAATTGGCATCATATTATTTGCTCCCATGTTATTACCATTAGCAGCTGGCATGTCCATTTCCATCTTAATTGGCATCATGTTATTTGCTCCGTTACCCATATTAGCTGGCATGCTCATTTCCATATCCATTGGCATCATGTTATTTGCTCCCATGTTATTACCATTAGCAGCTGGCATGTCCATTTCCATCTTAATTGGCATCATGTTATTTGCTCCTTTGTTGTTACCCATACCTGCTGGCATGCTCATTTCAATATCAGCTGGCATCATGTTCATTCCCATGTTAGCTGGCATCATCATGTTCATAGCTCCATTATTCATGTTCATTCCCATGTTACCTGGCATCATGTTCATAGCCATGTTGGCTGGCATCATGTTCATGGCCATGTTGGCTGGCATCATGTTCATGGCCATGTTGGCTGGCATCATATTCATGCCCATGTTAGCTGGCATCATGTTCATGCCCATGTTAGCTGGCATCATGTTTATCATCATGTTTGACATGCCTCCATTACCACCTTAAACACAAAAATTGATAATTGTGTCTTTGATTTTATCTTCATTTTACAAAGGAAAATCATCAAACAAAAGTTCCTTTCAATCAAAATTCTATGAAGAGTAAAATAAACATTTAAATTTACCTTTTCCATATTGGGGACGAGCGCTAATGACAGCGAAAAGGCATGAAACAGCAACAATGAAGAAACCCATCTAAAAAGAAAAGAATTTTTGCTGAGATTCATAAGTACGTCAAATAAAATCTGAAAAATCTGACACTTTAAAAAAAAAAAAAAGCAAATATTAAATTTTTGAAAATAAAGTGTCTTATAAGTGTTTGTCTTTCTTCAAAAGATGATAAATTGATAAAAATCTGAAAGACAATAATGTTTAGAAATTACGTGTCTTCAAAAGGTTTGTCTTCCTTAAAAAAATGACAAATTTACAAAACTCGAGAAGAAAATTATTAAACTTCAGAACTATTTCGTCTCAAATAAAAGTACACTAAGATGTAAGATAATCAGAAAGATAGACAACAAATCCCAAACTCCTCTATATATTAGTACAAATCATTAATTACAGCTTTAAAGAATTATACTAAACGACTTTATCGCCAATGTTTTTGTGATTTTTGAAAATCTGTTTTTAACTGTTAAGGGGGCTGGGTTGTCAACAAACTAACCATCAGATCTTCCTTCACTTTTTAGATATGATGTTTTTAGCTTTAAGCTTTAATTCAATAAGAAATAATCCCGTATATTTTATCTTTGAAATTTGAATATTTTACTATATATTTATACAGAGGTCTTCTTTTTAAGGAGATTAGTATAGTGTAAAAATGACCAAGACCATACAGCACACTTAAGTTCTACTTACCATGAACAAAGGAACTAGAGAACGTTGGAACAGCGAAGAACTCCGGAGGATGACAAGTAAAGTTGTGAAGGATTCAGAACGAAATTGGGTTTATATAGTTGTATAATACATTATTACTTTCCGGTAACAGATTCGTCAGCCGATCATAACGTCTGATGTTTAACACCTGAACCATGTAAGAATTTATGTTTTGACTCAGACGTGTTCTATTTTGATGACAGGATAGTTCTTCTTGGTCTGGGACAAGGGTTTCAACTGTTCATGACACACTTTGACATCGTTTAAAATGTGTGCTTATTCTTTACTTTTCTCGCCCTGGAGAAGAAGCTTAAAGAACAGTTCCGTTACAAAAAAGTTTACGTAAGACAATATCGAAACCGCTAGATATGTTTCACATTGATATAATAATTTGTTGTATTTGGTATCTATATTTTTTCAAAGTTAGTTTTTATTGCTTATATGCATTACATATATGATTTGTGAAAAAAAGAAACAAACAACGTTGCAGAAACATAAGGAAGAAATTCCACTATTCTGATGTATTTCATATTTATAGCAAGAAAGTTAAACATTTCGCAATATAACTAAACTCTTTCTAAAATTATTTTGATCTCTTTCAGATATGTCCTGTTCTTGCTTATTCAACTATTGAATTTAGTCGAGTTAAATATAGAAAACATGAATTGATACGCTGCTGGTCGATTTCAGGCATTTATTAATTTTACGTTTCACAAAATGTTGTAATAAACATGAATGTTACACTTTGATAGACAAGGATCGGCAGGAAAATTGGGAACTCAGCACTAATTTTGGCGAGGAAGCATTTGTTGTACTATTATGGAAATAACATGTGTAGCAACACGACAAAAAATCTCACTAAAATCTTGTTTTACTGCAAATAACGAAAGGTGTTCCTTTGTTACTTTATTTCGACGTCAGTTTCCAATCATATTTGATGTACATTTTAGTATATGAAAAAACTCTTTAAAACTACCACTTAAGATTAAATATCATGATACTGTGAATGATAAAAGACGATTTTTAGTCTTTTTATCATTTTTTATAGTAAATATTAGGAAATGAAAATTGACATTTCCAAGGCAACCATGGAGTACAGATTAGAACAATGTTAAGTTTTCTTTTTACGAAAAATTAACTAAATTATTATCTTAAGTACAATGTTTATTTTAGTTAAAAAGAGAAGAAAAGTAATTTTGTAATAAACTATTGCTGCATAATTTTTTTATTTAAAAAAAAAAGACTTATGATGTATAGTCAGGGCTTAAAGGTTTATCGAATATGTTGTATATTTAAATGAAGATTACATTTGTTGTCATGCAGGTAATAAGAGTCTGATAATGGTTCTTAGCTTATGCACGTTGAACCAACAATAATTCGTTTCAAAAATTAAGCCTAAAAGTTCAATGTTTTTATAAATCATCGCCAAGTTGAAAATAAGTTGTACCATAAGATGAATCAGAGTTTTAAATTTTTATTTCATGTTAAAAATTGTAAACAGTATGATACTAGATATGGTTTCCTGTCTTCAATAGCAATTCTGTTTTGTTGAAATTAGAAAAAGTTTATCATTCATATCCCGTTCAAGTTAGTACAATGAAAAGCTTTATGACTCGTATGACTATATATCAACAATTAAATGTGTGCTATTTCCTTTTCATAAATACAAACTGATACTAGTATTTATTTTTGCTTCTGACTTTTGGGTATTTTTTTTTGGATGCTGAAATTGAATGATGATTACATTTTTGTAGCTGAACTATAAAAATGAAAACACTTTGAAGATACGTGATTACCGGTATATTGCAATTTGCATTAAGGAAATTATTTTGTTCTTCTGAAATACTTGGATCTGAAAAATTGATAAAGAATTTCATTTTTGTAATAAATCATTACGTTTTATGAGGGCGGGATGGTCATAGGCATTTTTACGCTATATTAATCTCCTTAAGAAGAAGGGCTCTGTATAAATGTATAGCAAAATATTCAAATTTCAAAGCTAAACTATATTAGTTACAAAATGATAGTTTATAGCTTAACAAATCATATCTTAAAATTTAAGGAAGATCTGATGCTTTTGTTGACAATCTAGCCTCCTTAACTTCGTTTTAACTTGGTTCGTCAAACGCATATCACGGACAATGAATTACAACTTAATATAGAGTTGCACCACAATGAATATAAATCACTGTTTTAACTAGGTTTACCTGTTAATAAATGTAAATGTGCTTAATAATATTGCGTTCATGAACATTCTACAAAGAAAATAAAATGATTTCCATTCTGATTGTCGTATTTTTTGAAAAGATATTGTTTTATTATAGCGATTAGAGTCTGATTTGAAATCAGAATAACTACACCATGGCACCCTAGCAATTTTTTGCAAAAATTTCTAATTCAATATTCATCAGCATATTGATGACGTGTGGTTTACATGTTTTTATTTAGGTTTTAGTTGTTTCTTTATATAAGTTGGTATTTAAATTAATAGTAGCTTTTTCCATTAAAAGTTTTCTTCATGTGTTTGCTGTGAAGTATAAAAGTTTGTTGAATTGTGGCTCGATTTTTGTAAATTTTGTGGCTAACCTTCACCCTAGAATAAGCATTTTTTGAAAATGCAGTTCTCATACGAACAAGTGAATCCAAAAATTTACACATCAACGACAATCTACGAAAACTGGCCACCACCAATTTAAATGATTTCAATGTATGACTGCTTAAATATATTACTGCAGCTTCTGTATCTTTCAACTTTTTTTTTATAGAGGATATAACTTTGTAAGGTTTACTAAAGGCATTTCTTTCCCCAAATGCAATATCTCTTTCTATTTTATTTTTAAATGTTTGCCAAAATATGATCTGTTATTTTAAACAAAAAGCTTAAATGACATAAATGTCATTATACTGTTTAACATCAAAATGTTTTTGTAGGGAATTGTTAAATAAATATTAAGAGCTGTAGATTGAATCAACGGTTACCTATGATAATAATGTAAATGAGATCAAATTATGCATAACCTCATCACATAAAGTAACTGCTTTATTTCTTAAGAAGAAAAGCTCTATATTAAAATATAGGAAAATACCCAAATTTAAAAGGTAAAATTAATGGATTTTTACATTACTAAATAATAGTTTATAGCTAAACAAATCATATCTTAAAATTGTAGGTAGGTCTGATGGTTAATTTGCTGACCATCCAGTCCCTTAATAGTTTTCCTAGCTATGTTTCCTGTTTTTGTCTAATAAAAATACAGGACAAATTTTTATACGGTTTATACGATAATTGACCACATTTACCATTTTGTTCAAAAATTGTCAGCTAACTTGAATACTCTTAAATCCTCCACATTAAGTCTTACATTTTTATTTATGCAGGATGATCAATCAGATTATGTGTATGACAGTGCATTTATGGTGTTATGTCAACTTTATCATATACGTTTTCTCCAAATATTACTTATGAATTAAGAAATAGAATAGTATAGCAATTTTTATATTGCATCTCTTGGTTGGTATGTGATCAAACCAAGTTCATCAGGCTTCACAAGATTTGATCACACAACCAACCAAGTCAATATCCCCGTGCACTATTTGAAAATTGTCGTTTAATGCTATGATAAACAATCTGAAATTAATCGAAACACAATCTCAAATGTTTATTATGCATTTTTTTGAGAGAAAATATTGAAAATAAAAGATATACATGTATATTACCTTTATTAATTAGCTGTGCAATATAAAGTCCATTCCGAACATTTTTCTCAAAGTTTCATATTTTAACATAAGTTTGTATTTCAAAAATTTACGTTTATAAGAATATGAAAACATTTTTAAATATAATTTCTTTTAAGAAGACTCGTGGTCAACAAATTAACCATCAGATCCACCTCATATTTTAAAAAATGATTTGTTAAGCTATAAACTAATATTAAGTAAAGAAAAAATTCATTTATATACACTTTAAAATTTGGTATTTTCTTATACAATGTATCTTTATATGGAGCTCTTCTTTCAAAGAATCTCAGACTTTTATAAGCATCTTCTTGAGAGTAAATATTGAAAATAAATATTAAAAATTATATGTTTTAGTTACCTGTGCAATATAAAGTCCATTCCGAACATTTTTCTCAAAGTTTCATATTTTAACATAGGTTCGTATTTCAACAATTTACGTGATGAATTTATAAAAATATGAAAACTTTCAAGTAAAGAGAATTTAAAATTTACAAACAGATTACAAAAATACGGGACATTGCAGAACTTATGACATCACATTTACCCTTTTGCATATGTAAGGAGATACTTATTTATAGATTATTATACATTTATTGCATAATGGTGAGGGAACTATGAAGATTTATTCCCACAAGAAAAATCCTATTTCCCGAGGGCATCGCCCGAGGGAAATTTCGGGATTTTTTTTTTTGGGGGGGGGGGGGATAAATTTCATATTTCCCGAACATTCATGTAGTAAACGTTTTATTATACCGAACAACATATAATTATGATAAATACGCCGAATTCTAATAGTTTTTCGATTTTTCGAAAGCAATAACGTCGTGATTGTTTGCTTTTCTATGTTATTGTCTCTCTTTTCTTTCATAAATTCGAATCCTAGATAGTTAAATTGGTTTTGTGATACAAAAAGAATTTAAATGATTATTAATGAATATTTTTGATTTAATCATATTTGTCTACATCGTTTGCTAATATACGGGCTTTTTCATACCTTTGGAATGAAAAAGCCCGATATTTCCGAAGAAGTGAAATATGATATCTATTACCCAGGAGACACGACGTTTTGTTCACCCTGTTACGTAACGTTCTACACCAATCAAATGACGCGTTGTATAGAATAATCATATTGAAGTATAATAATATTCTTTGTGTAATTTTTTAAAGCAAAATTTTCATCACAGTGTAATCTGTTTACGAAACAAAACAAAATACCTTTACAAAACAAGTGAGAAGAATCCTTAAATGTTTTGATAAGGTTTAGAGTGATTTCATCCCTTACATAGACTCGTGAATTTGCTTTATTTACATTAAAACAATAACTCAAAATAGGTTTTAAATATGTGTTACATAATCAAAACTAAACCCAGGAAACAAAAACACGTTTACTCTTAAAAGCAAAACCCTTGAAAATTTCATTTTAATGTACCACCCTACCTCAAGGATGATTTGTACTTTTTTGGGCAGATACAATATCTAGCAATAGTTTTTGCCCGGTCGTAGAATTTTCTATGGTCCAAACTTTAAATAATTAAAGGTCAAAGATCAGTAACTGAAATCTTAATAATTTATGGTCAAACATAATTCTTAATTTCAGGGTAGATCTGATGGGTAAGTCGACAACCCAGCCTCCTAAATGGGACACAGCGCACATCTTTGAACAAACAGGATTTCTCTGCAATAATGTCTTCAACATAAACGATTTTGTATATATAGTGTATTAATTAAAAGCATGCAATCAGTGGTTTTTAAAGAAATATGCAAGAAAATAAGCAACTTCATGAAAAATTTACAAAAAGGTTAAATTTTAAAGTGTTTTTGTTCATTTTCATTATCTTAATCAAATCAATAATAAACCTCGCATGTACATGAAAATCTGTACAGAAAAAATATATATAAAGTGAAATTAAGATGTTCAATTTCGTTGGCCATTTTAGAGGATTTTCCTACCGGTATATTGTCCTACGTATTGAGTCTCAAGCTGTATTCTGCTGCGTAAAAATGAACAAATTGAGCAATGGTATACGCACACACAAGTCAAGTTTTGCATGTTACAAACACAGTTCCTACAACAAACTAAGTTGTCTCCACACGAAAAACAAGATTTATTTACTAGAATTTTGAAAACTGGTGCCACTGAGATTTTCTTTCTAATATATGTGTATCTTATTTGTTGATCATAATTCAGAGCAAATAGCTAATTGCTTGCAGTATTTCTCGCCAGTGTTACGTCATTTTATCAACACGAAAATGACGTTACAATGCACTGGCGAGAAATGGTACTCTCGCACGCCAGTATAACACATATTGAGGTTTCTTTTTAAAAACCGGAGCAAGGTTATTTATAACATGTCACGGCGTGTAAAGAAATACTAGGATATGGCATGACCGAGAAATATGGCCAAAATCGTGGACGGGTACTTGTAACAATGATCTCGTACACTGTCAATTTATATTCCTCCAACTAGTACGAAAACTGTATTTGAAATTTGGAAGTAAGTACTAGTATAGAAAAAACGTGACACATCAGGATCAATGTATCGTCTCTAAAAATGTATTCATTAAACCAAGAAAAACGGTTTTACATGAATTCACTTACCTACTTTTGAGTATGACCAGGAATATCAGACACACATTTCATCATTTTGTTTTTATCAAATACAAGACAAACTATTAAAATTTTCAAATTAAATTTCAGTGTATTGTTAGAAAACAAACATCTCATGAAGAATTCTGAAACAATCTTTAATATAAATTTATTGATTATATGTTAAAAAAATGTTTGACAAGCAATTCGAAACACGAAATAAGCTTATTTTTTCACTTTAATTTTCTTACAAAACACATGCGACTGGAAATCTCAAATCGTACAAAAATCTTTGAGGTGGATTGTGCCTTTAGAAAATAACCCTGATCATCCGTAAGACATGTCGAAACTCAGAAATTTTGATAGGTTCCTCACATCACTGTGACTAAACATTAAATCACTGTAGTTGTATTAGTATCTGTGGATTAAAAGTTGATGCGACCTCTTTTATCCGTAAAACACGATTGCAGCATACAAGGGATTTAGCAATATTCGCTCGAAAGGCTCTTTTTGTGTTCAACTGTTTAGGAATATCAGACACAATGATTTGATCAAGTCTTGAGTTTTTTACAAGATGAAATATTAAAGATATAATTTGCAACAACCTTTTAAACAACAATAACTTTTATCAAGAAAATACCGTAAACTAAATGTTTACTGACGAAAACTTGAATGTTTGACAGCAGTGTTAAGAAAACATTAAAAATTGCTAAAATCTTCAATTTCATCGCAATTTATAAAAAATATTTGACTTGAGAAAACTCTACGACCGAACAAAAATGATTGAAGAGTGTCATACAGAGTCATGTCAATATAACTAGGGTTATTATAAATTAAACAAATAACGCAAATAGTCTTTCAAAAATGTTGTATCAACATATCAAATTCGGAGTAGTTTTACCAAGCGGTTGGTTGTCGAAACCAACAAACATTTTTCAAAGAAAGATTTTTTATTTTTCATTTTTACATTTTCAAATGTTGGCAGCATAATGAATTGCCGCAATTTTCTATATGTAAACAAGGTCATAATGCTTTTATTTTCGGGATGGACAATATTACTACTATTTTTGGATAAATTACGGGATAATTGTGTCTTCTATCAAAATGGAATCAATAATGTGTCGTGAATGTGTTGTTTATTCTAGATACCTTATTATAATAGGTTAATAATACAAAAACAAGCGAGCAGCTAAGGTAATATTTTAAAGGAAACAAAAAAAATGGGTTCGCCAAGAAATTTCAAAATTATAATATATACTAGTGTTATACTAGTATAACAGTATAACGATATTAAAAAGACTCCAATCCTAACGATGCCATTTTCATATGAGAGTGTATTATTAACACAAGAGAGTGTATTAAAGATGTTGGAAGAAGTGGAATTTTAGTTAAACTTTATTGCGTATATTTTTTATTTTTTTATTTTTTTTTTAAGTTTTACTCCTTGCTTAGGATTTGCAATAAACTTTGAAGACGTCCTAACTTCATTATTATCTTTCAAACCTTAAAATCAGCGTTTAATCGAATAGAAAGAACAGTTACTGCCAAATCTACATTCTGTGTGTATAATGTAATATTCATGTCCTTTGAATAAATTTTGTCCTTTAAATCATGATCAAAACGAAGACGTTTTCCAAAGAATATAAATGCTATTTGTTTGAGTGTATTGTTTAATAGTTGGCATAAAATACGATTACGCTTAATTGCTGTTTGCTCTAAATTAGTGTTCTCTAGAAAAGGATCGCAGAATATCGATATAAGTGACTCTTAAATTGTAAGAATAAATACAAAGTACAACATATAAAGTGCTTCTGATATGCAATTTAATTTTGTATAAAGAAGAAAACAGAGCTCCTCGGGGTCTTTTGTTGATGGTACAAACATCTGCATTGTGTTCAATAGGCTGCATAGGCGGCTGTAAAGTAAATCAACAAATTAATATTTTGATTTGGATATCGTAATCATTTGCAATTTGAATAAAAAAAAGGTAACCTACATTTCATATTTATACCAGCATTGGTATTGAGTCCCATATTTCCCATGTTGTTTGTATTGCCCATAACTCCGTTGTTTCCACCATTCAGCATCATCATGTTCACGGCGTTTATCATATTAGCATTCATGGCTCCATTGCTGTTGCCCATATTAGCTGGCATCATCATGTTCACAGCATTATTCATGTTAGCTGGCATTGTGTTCATGTTGTTGCCCTTGTTAGCTAGCAACATGTTCACGCCCATATTACCTGGCATCACGTTCATGGCACCATTGTTAGTGCCCATATTTGTTGGCATCATAATGTTGTTGGCCATGTTAGCTGTCATCATATTCGCGGCGGCTACATTCATATTAGCGGGCATTGCATTCATTGCTCCAGTGTTCAGTCCCATATTCACTGGCACCATGTTAATGGCTGCATTCATGTTGCCGTTATTGCCATTATTTGCTCTTCCTAAAATAAAATTGAAATAAATTTAAATATGGAAGAATTTTAGTAATTCCTACATTATATATGTATATTTATTCTTTTAAAAATATTTACCACTGCCGTATGTTGGAAAGGCGCCTGCTGCGGCAATAAGACAAGTAACGGCTATCAGAAAGAAACCCATCTGAAACAAAAATAATTCAATTCGTAAAATCTTACAAAATTTTATCAAAAATTACTTGCAAGAATTTTCACAAACTGCTTTTTTCACCTTTTTTTGTTTGTTATAATTATGCATCATTCAATTATTTTTAAAAATAATTTTATATATTTATAACTCAATTCGACAAATCTTTGTCACACCTTCCTATATCAGGATAAAAATTTGAAACTTTTCAAATATAACGAAAGGAGAAAATATATGCAACAAAGCCTTACCATTATTTTTCCACTTTTTAATGTTGTTTGTGCTAAATTCAAAATATTTTAAATTCCTCAATAGGTAGGTACTTACTTTGAAGATAATTCAATGCTTGGTAACGAAGAACACTGGATTTACGAAATGCAAAGGGCTGTAAAGATTTTGATAAGACCATGCTTTATATATAGTTTAGAAAATTGTTTTTCTAATGACAATTTCTGCAGAGTGATCAAAATGTTTGATGACGAATAACTTGATCATGTTAAATCGTATGTATGTGGTCTGAAGATTAGGTTTTACCACAAGGAAGTCTTAATTCGATCTTTTAGTTCCTTCAGTCTTGTAAGATGTCTGTAAATATACATTGTTAACTATCTTGTATATTAACATCCTGTCTACTTACAATAAGTTGCTCATTGAGAAATCAATGGTAAAATATTTCAAAAAGCAGATATATTCCAAGTGTTCTTAATGATTTTCGTTAATTTAAGCTATCTTTTTCATGCGTAAAGTATTATATAAAAACCCTTGAATGGTAATTTTACAAGAATTAAGGTTTTAATTTATTGTTTTTATACTTGTCATGATTATTTGATGATAAATTGATTTATAACTTTGATTATAAAAATTACTCTTAACAAACACATTTTCTAAGCTTTATGTTGTATGATTTACAATTGAGCACATATTTCGTTTTAAGGTCACTTGATCGAGTCACTCTTGTGCCCTATTGCAATTGATATTTATCCGTCGTTGTCCGTTGTCGTGCGTCCTTCGAATTTAGAAAGACAATAAACCACTCTACTAAAATTGTAGATATCATTACCCCCGGGTATGAGGTTCTGACTGCAGGGCGTGGCCAAAATGCTCATATTGTATAAACGTATATACTGTTTAAAAACCTTCTTCTTTACATTTACTGACACTGAATGGAAACTTACTGCATATTAGGAAGACCGTAACGTCTTCTACCATGTTAATTTCATGACCCCCGGGGTAAAGCTTTAAACTGCAGGGTGGTAATAAGGTCACAAGGTTTCTATCAAATAAGATGAATTTGGATTAATTATTTTTATAACTTCTCTTCTCCTTGATAACTATCATCCAATCAATGCCTAGGATGAGCAAGAAAGTCTTTACCAAAATTGTTTTGTCCATTTGGGGCTTTCACTTCGGGGGGGGGGGGGGGTTGAGAATATAATTGTTTATACAGTTTTAAAGTGTAAAGTGCTTTTATTATTTCTTAATAGTTTTCCTAGCTATGTTTCCTGTTTTTGTCTAATGAAAATACAAGACAGTTCTTTAAACGGTTTATACGGTCATTTACCAGATTCAACATTTTGTTAAAAAATTGTCAACTAACTTGAATATTCTTAAGTCCTCCAAATTAAGCCTTACTTCTTTATTTTTGTAGGATAATCCGTCAGATTATGTGTATGACAGTGTCATTATGGTGTTATTGTACATACATGTTATTGTAGTATCGCTTTATCTCGAATATTGCTGTCAACTTTATCATACACGTTCTGTCCAAATATTTTATGGGACAGAACAGTATAGCAATTTTTAAATAGCATCTCTTGGTTGATATGTGATCAAACCAAGTTCTTTAGGCTTCATAAAATTTGATCACACAACCAACCAAGTCAATATCCCCGTGCACTATTTAAAAATTGTTGTTTAATGCTATGATAAACAATCTGAAATTAATCAAAACACAATCTCAAATGTTTATTATGCATTTTCTTGAGAATAAATATTGAAAATAAAAAATAAATATTTTATGTATTAGTTAGCTGTGCAATATAAAGTCTGTTCCGAACAAGTTTCATATTTTAACATAGGTTTGTATTTCAATAATTTACGTGATGAATTTATAAGAATATGAAAACATTTTTAAATATAATTTCTTTTAAGAAGGCTCGGTGGTTAACAAATTAACCATCAGATCCACCTCATATTTGTTAAGCTATAAACTAATATTTAGTAAAGAAAATTTTCATTTATATACACTTTAAAATTTGGATGTTTTCTTATATCTTTATATGGAGCTCTTCTTTCTAAGGAGATTTATATAGTCTAAAATGGCCACAACCATCAAGTCCTGTTAATTGTCGTTATTTAACTGAAGAGAAAAATATCGTAAAGCGTATAATAACAACCATAACGTCTCATAAGAGAAATTTAACGTATACAGGACCCTTGAGTAATTATATCCGTAATAATACTCTAAATAAAACACATCTAGTCAGTGACATATTCAGAAACCTAAAAATGAGGAGTGGCACAATCTTTGGAAAATAAAAGTGGGAGGGTACAATAGGCAAGTTTATCTCATAACCGTTTTGTTTAAATATTTTCTTTCACTTTCATTTTCACCCCACCTGAAAGTTACAAGTAGGTGTTAGAGCTTATTTCGGACCCCCCCCCCCCGTGCATTCACTAATAAACCTAATTCCTATCCTATTTTACAACACCTACTGTCTATATTTGAAAACGTTTTTATCTAGTGTATAAGATGGGGTCCGCTTCTTTTTGGGTGTTCATTTTCAAGTAAAGACAATTTAAAATTAACAAACAGTGTATAAAATTAGGGGATATTGCACTTATTATGACGTCACATTTACCCTTTTGCATATGTAAGGAGGTACTTATATATTTATAGAGTATTATTCTTTGTGTATTCTTGAGCAATTTATCCTCACAGTGAAATTTGCTTACGAAACAAAACAAAATACTTTTACAAAACAAGTGAGAAGATTCCTTAAATGTTTTAATAAGGATAAGAGTGATTTCACCCCCTACCTAGACTTGTGAACTTGCTTTATCTATATAAAAACAATAACTCAAAATATGTTTTAAAAATGTGTTAGATAATCAAAAATAAACTCAAGTTTACTCTTAAGTGTGTATGTGTTAAAAGGTTAATAGTGATGAAAACCAAGCAATCTGGGTAAAAAATAATTATAATATATTGGTTTAAACTTCAAAGGCGTATGTGCTCCCTTTTATTTATTTGTGTTTATTTATATACTATAAAGGAACTTACAAAAAAGCTTTCAATAAATTATTGGTTAAATAATTCGTGCCATACAGGTCTGATAACGATTTTTCTTATGGTCAGTCAAATTTTTAATTTCAATTAAGGTGGTATGGGACACTTCCATTTTGTGACGTACTATTTATCGAAATAAACATAAAATCAAGTACAATTTTATAAATAGCTTCTTTCCCATATTTGTCACTGCGTAGTGGGTTAGAGGGTTCACTCTGTAAGTCATGAGTTCGAATCCCGCTGGGCATTTTTAACCTTTTTAAAAAATCTTAAAACGTATTTTTTGGTGAAATATTGTAAAATTTGAAAATTCTAAACCGGTGAAAGTATTTAAATTATAATGTACTTTAACCAACATTAATATTAAAGATGTCCCATACCACCTTAAATTGAATTCATTTCAATTACACTACTAATCTACTAATATAACAGTATTACAATATCAAAATGACTCAAATCCTGACGATGCCATTTTCAAAATACAAGATAGTGTTTTAAAGATGTTGGAAGAAAGTTGAGTTTTATAGTTGAGTTTTATAGTTAAACTTTATTGCGTATATTTGTAAATCAGTTTTTTTTAATCAAAATTTTTTATTTTATTTTCTTTATGTTATCATTTGCTTTTTTTTCTTTTTAAGTTTTACTCCTTCTTTAGAATTTGCAATAAACTTCGAAGACGTCCTAACTTCATTATTTTCTTTCAAACCTTAAAATCAGCGTTTCATCGAATAGAAAAAACAGTTACCGCCAAACCTACTTTCTGTTAATAAATTGTGATATTCATGTTCTTGAAATATTTTTTTCTTTTAAATCATGTGATCAAAACGAAAACGTTTTCCAAAGAATATAAATGCTATTTGTTTGAGTACATTTCTGCAAAATTGGCATATAATACGTTTACGCTTATGTAATTGGAACCAGGTGTTCTCTAGAAAAGGATCACAGAATATCGATATAAGTGACTCTTAAATTACAAGACAAAATACAACAGATGAAATGCTTCTGACATGCAATTTAATTTTCTATAAATCATAAAACAGAGCTCCTCTGGTTCTTATGTTGATGAAACAAACATCTGCATTGTGTTTAATAGGCTGCATAGCCGGCTGTAAAATAATCAACAAATTATTATTTTGATTTGTATATAATATACAAATACAATTTGAATGAGGAAAATCGTATTAAAGGTAACCTACATTTCATATTTATACCAGCATTGGTATTGGGTCCCATATTTCCCATGTTGTTTGGCATCATTGTATTGCCCATAACTCCGTTGTTTCCACCATTCAGCATCATCATGTTCACGGCGTTCATCATATTGGCATTCCCGGCTAAATTGTTTCTGTTACCCAAATTAACTGGCATCAAATTGTTCATGGCTTTTGCATAGTTATTAGTAGGCATCATCATGTTCACAGCATTATTCATGTTAGCTGGCATTGTGTTCATGTTGTTGCCCATGTTCGCTAGCATCATGTTCACTCCCATATTACCTGGCATCACGTTCATGGCACCATTGTTGTTGACCATATTTGCTGGCATTGTGTTCATGTTGTTCCCCATGTTAGCTGCCATCATATTCATGATGGCTACATTCATATTAGCGGGCATTGCATTCATTGCTCCAGTGTTCAGTCCCATATTCGCCGGCATCATGTTAATGGCTGCATTGATGTTGCCATTATTGCCATTATTTGCTCTTCCTAAAACATGGGGTTTTTAGAATGAATGAAATAAAATAAAAAATAGAACAATTTTGTTAATTCAGTTATTATAGACATATCTTTTAAAACATTTACCACTGCCGTAGGTTGAAAAGGCACTTGCTGTAGCAATAAGACAAGTAACGGTCATCAAAATGAAACCCATCTGAAAAAGCAATGATTAAATGACAAAGTCTTACAAATTATTTTTTTTTAAAACAGCTTGCGTAAAATCTGATTAACTCTTTTTAATAAAAACTTTGAACAAATTATTGTATAACATTTTTCAATCCAGTGATATTTTGTTGTCACTGAGAAGTGATGAAATGTCATAAATTTCTGTAAAAAGTTTCTTTATATTTTTCTCTCCCTATTAATAAAGATTATTTCGGGAAGAATCACATTGTTTTCCAGTTTACGTAGGTACTTACTTTAAAGATAATGAATCGTTTGGCAACAAAGAACACTGGAGAAACGAAAGGCAAAGATCTGTAAAGATTCTGATATGTAGGTGCTTTATATATAGCTAGAGAACTTCATTTTTTCTGGTGACAAGTTTTGCAAAGTGATCAAAATGTTTATGTCGCACAAGTTGATTATGTCAGAATGCATGTCTGTAGTCTGCAGATATGTTTATATCACACGGAAGTCTTAATTTGATCTTTTCGTTTCTTTAGGACTTTCTACAGGCCTGTATGGTGTACATTGTTAATTGTCTTGTAGTATAATCACATCCTGCCTACTAACAATACAGATGTTTCATTGAGAAATCAATGGGGATCAGATTTTGGAGTACACAAGAATTCAATGTGTTTAAATGAGTTCCATTGTTCTAAATAATTTACGTTTTTTTGATTATAATATTTTCTTTAAGTAACGTTGGGATTTGTGGTTCATTAAAAACGTATATTTTTTCAAAAAATATCTGAGCATGAAATGAATATTCAACAAATGATGAGGGTTTTTTTTTGACAAACTTCATTTTCGGATTTATTATCTAAACATTCATAGCAATGTAATCGCATCTTTTTTTACTCACAATACAAGCGTTTCATTGAGAAATCAATGGGAATCAGATTTCGAAGCACAAATAGATTCAAGGTGTTCAAACACATAAAGTGTACTTCTTTTTATAATTCTTTTCAAAAGTAACATTGAGATTTGTAATTTTTTATACAACGTTTGTTTCAAAAACATCTAAACACGGTATCTATATTAAGGAAATGACGATATGTCTTTAAGAAAATTAATTTTTCCAGATTGTATACCGAAGGTCAAAATAAAGGTAACCTTCCACCATGTGATGGTTATATTTCGAACACTTTATAAAAATTGAAATAAAGAGAAAAAATAATTATTTAACACAATTTTCTATCCTTGTATAAGAATTGATATTTTTCAAGAATGATTTAGGATTGTTTTTTATTTCTTAATAATACTTTTTTTGAAAGACAATGTTAGAAAAGTTTCTATAATTGATTAATAAGTAGATATTAAGATACTTTTATTCACATCGTATAAAAATTTGAAACCAGATATAAAGAAAAACAGTACACTTTTTTAACTGAATAAAATAGTAATTTTTCGGCATTTTTGCAATCATTATACATGGATCAACCATTAATTGTTTTAACTGCTTTAACTTGATCTACTACCGTAGTCAGTTATTTCCAGTCCATACATAAAGCTCATAGTTTAGCCAGCTTACGAATTGTTTCTCATAATCAAAATTATTTGATGAATATAAAAAGTACAAAACTTATTTGGTTTGGTGTTTTGTTGTCTTCCGAAACCACAATGGTACAAGTTTACTACTTGGTGTTCAAGTAAACTTGGACCAAGCTAACCATTATTTTAAACTGAAACCACACCGTTTAGAACATTCCAGGTTATGTAAGTCCCCCTCCTCTGAAATTATTTTTTTAAAGTCTATCAATTGGCTAACTTTAAAGGTTTTCTAGGCGTTTCTATCTGGAACGTCGAATCATCTATCCCTTATTGGACGGGAATAGAAGCTGGGCATAGGCCCGGGGACAGATACTACTTTTAAACTGCCAGCCTGGCCTCAGGATCACGAAGCATTTTTATACTTAAGTCCAAATTTGAATCATTCATAAAATCATAATATATCATAAAATCACGCTTACAATCTGTATCTATCAACGTAATATAGAGACACAATTTAAAAGCATTTCAATCTTTCGATGTTTTCAATCACAAGACAATAAGACAGTGTACAAGTTTTGACTTGGGGCCAGGAATGGTGTACGAGCACTGAAGTTGCACCAAATCGAGCAAAATATTGCTGCTATGGCAACAAAGTTGTCTACTTAAATTGGTTAATTTTCTATATCGGTTCAAATGACCTAACTTCGAATGATGTAACTTCCTTGCACTTTGACCAAACACCAGGCTGCCCTTGTTTGGTGCCCATATGTGTATATTGGCATTATGAATCTTGGAGTGGGGGTGGACTAGAAAAGGGATAGAATTAACAAAGTTATGAAAAAGGACTGGGAAGTTCACAGTGGTAGTTGATCACTACTTCTGCTCCAGAACCTGTTGTCACCTCCTACATGTTCCGAAAGCAAGGGGTGATAGGTTTTATATATACCCTCAAGTTGATCAGAGAATAAATTGGTCAAGGGTCAGCATTCATATATATATCTACGTAAAGTTATCTGGGGACGCACAGCTAGGCAATCGCTGGTGCTAACTTCACCCCAACATCGGGAAAGGATGCTACAGGCTGATGCTACAGGCTGGTGCATGTTTTCCGGGCAACGGTACTGCGGTCTACAGGTTTATATGTTGGTTCCGATCATGCTTTCATACCAGGTAGCTCTCAGTGGACGGGCGAGAAGAGCAGGCATCACTACCCGCATTATAACGCGGTGACTCGTTCAGGCTCCGGGCAGCTATGCTCACATACGGCTCCCAGTGGGACCCCTACATTAGGTTAAATTAAACACTTGGCACATCCCCAGTTCCCCACAAAATCTATTGTATAATATACGACGTTATCCACCTACTTGTTGCAGTGGTTATATTTTTATGTCTGCTCCTTGATAAATAATGTATGTGCAAGTCTTGTTTATCTTATCTTTTTTACCTATCAAAGATATATTGGGGTCTTAAGGCTCCATATATATATATATATATATATATATATATATATATATATATATATATATATATATATATATATATATACACACACACACACACACACACACACACACACACACACACACACACACACACACACACACACACACACACACACACACACACACACACACACACACACACACACACACACACACACACACACACCCACACACACACACACACACACACACACACACACACACACACACACACACACACACACACACACACACACACACACACACACACACACACTAAAAAGCTCTAAGTTAGTAGAGCCAAGTCTATAATTAATGGCATTTTCTGTAATCGAAACTGAAGTTTAATGTTAATGATTGCATAATGAACTGAACACAACTGCTGACATGTTTTACTTTACCTACTGGTAACTACACTCAACGGGGACGTTTCTCACAAGTTATTAGTCACCTGACACTAAAA
>WFKH01010931.1:24229210-24241114 GCA_016163765.1 Magallana hongkongensis | reverse complement strand
CCTGAACCAGGAATGATGCCCGGATCAATGATGCCTGGTTCCTCACCAAATGGAATGATGACCGGAAATATGATGCCTGGTGCAATGAACTCAGCAATGTCTGGTATAATGCCTGGATCTATGATGCAAGGCCTTTCAAATGGAATGATTCCCGGTGCAATGATGAATAACCCATCTGGTATGAACCAGGGTCAAATGATGCCAGCTCCTGAACCAGCTTCTGGTATGATGCCAGGTTCTTCATCAAATGGAATGATGCCCGGCTCAATGATGAGCGGTCAGTCCTCTGGAATGAATCAGGGTCCTATGATGCCAGCCCCTGAACCTGCCTCTGGTATGATGTCAGGAGCAATGATGCCTGGTGGTATGATGGCAGGTGGTATGCAAGGACAAATGATGGCTGGGGGAGAAATGATGCCAATGGGAAACGGTGGTCAAATGGGACAAGGTATGGGTGCAGGTGGAATGAGTGCAGGTGGTATGGGTGCAGAAGGCGAGGCAGCTATGCCAGCACCCTCACAACCAGCAGAGCCAGCGCAGCCCGCTGAAGTTGAAGGAGGAGAGTTCGAAGGTGGTGCAGCTGCTGGTGGCAGCGCTAATGCTGGACCTAAAATGATGGTTATGGTAGGCGGAGGCAATGGAGGTGGTGCAATGGTGTCATCTGGTGCTGCTGGTGCTGGTGATATGATGGTGATGTCACCTGGTATGGGAGGTGGAATGGGGGGAAATATGGGAATGGGTGGAATGAATGGAATGGGAGGAATGTCAATGTCACCTATGAATATGGGTATGATGATGGCTGCTGCCTCAATGATAAATGGAATGAACTCGGGAATGAAAGGATCGATGATGGCAGGACCTAACATGATGATGACACCCACGATGATGGGAGGTCCTCAAATTATGATTCCTTCTCCAAAAATGGTCCCAATGCAAATGATGCCTGCAATGATTAATATGCCCAACACAATGGGAAACATGATGACACCTGGAATGAACGGTATGATGGGAAATGCAATGGCACCTGCTATGGGAAACTCTATGGCACCAGGGATGATGGGAAATATGATGGGGCCAGGAATGATGGGAAATATGATGGGACCAGGAATGATGGGAAATATGATGGGACCAGGATATGTAACAGGAATGGTAAATGGAAAAGGTAAAGAAAATTTCAAAATTTATAATTCTTTAAATTTTAAATAAATAAACAGAAACACCTTAATCATTAACAAACAAATGTTCTCTTGATGATATTGTCGATAATACAATTTATACTTTTTTAACAGGTTCCTTGATGAAATTAAGTTCTTTTTCTTTTCCTTTTATATTATTTAAAATGTAAGCATTATTTCATTAACTTTAGAAAATTGCAATTGTCTCCTAATATTTTCTTTTGAATTTTTGTAGTATGGTAGAAAGAGCTGCTCTTGCATATCCAAGAAGACAATGAAAACTGTATTTTGTTATTTTCGATTTAAAATATTATGTATACAATACCAAAATATTGTTTCACTTATTGTATTTCTGGTTCATTTTATAAAGTTTCATTTTATAAAGTATAAAAAAATACTAAGGTGTTTCTCTACGCTTGAGTAGCGTGTGCTAGTGAACAAAGTGCTGAAAATATGCCAGTATTTCACAAATTTATTTTGTTACAAACATTATTTGATGTTAAAAGGAGATTCAGTTTTCACCTGACACCCTTCAGTGTTTATTCTGCGATTGCTAGACGGAAAACGCTCACCCGTTAAAAAACATGATTGGAAAATGCACATTGCATAATAAAAACACCTTTTAAATTCAAAATTAATTACTTCTCACAAAAATTAACAACGTTAGTTGATAATTTTTGCCCTCTTTCATTTACAATTATAGAACAAATACATGTATTGCTATTAATAAAGTATAAGCAATTTTTGTTACTATAATATACTCTTATTTCTTTTGTTAAAAAATGGATTTGACTTTTGGTTTCTTTCTAAAAATAAAATAATAGGCAATGATAATGATAAATTGATACCAATTTTTAAAAAAAGTCAAATTTACTCATAGTTTGATATAGATCATTGTCAGTAAAAAACAAGATTAAGAAAAATATCCTTTATGAAATAAGAATATTAGGAAAAATCATTTTATGAAAGCTACTTCAAGCATTTTTTTTTGTCCGTCAAATATCACCTACTTCTATCTTTTAAACGCTTTTTTGTCATCTCTTATAACAGTCTGCAAATAATGAACATAAATATACTTAATGAAAAAACATGTATTGCACGGAATTTTCATGTGCAAGAAAAAAAAAGAATTTTGGTGATGATATTTTCTAAGAAAATTAGTGTTATTTTTTTAATAATGTAATAGTGAATCCCTGTACAAATCAAATGAAATACAAATCCAGGTTGAGTACGCAAATGAATTATTTATTTAATTATTTCAAGATGTGAATATAAATACAATCACTGAGATAGTCTTCCTTCCTTTTGATTCCCATCTTCTTCAAATGAAAACTTTAAAATCAATATCCTTTAAAAAGAAAACTTTATGATCATAATGACAGGACAATGCATTACGAGACGGTGAGTGCAAATGTTTTTGTTTAAATAATCATTGAATTCTTTTTTCATAGCTTATTTTTTTTTTCAAATTTAGGACAATAAGAAGTGTTGAGTGTTTTACCTGCAGGGTTTTTGTCGTCTTAATATCCTAAAAAACAAAAGAAGGAAACTTGACTTGAGATGTTTTTCAATTGGACAGCAGTACTGGGTGATTAATTCTGATTGATGAAATAAATATGAGTTTAAATTTGATGATTTCATTTCTTTCCTTTTAACCATTTCAACCAATCAAAGAAAAGTTTAATTTAGTTGATAAAACAATAATAGCTAAACCAGTCAACTTTGAATATTGTGGTAATGTACAAAAAAATGTAAAACAGCATGTAAAATAACACATCATGCATTTGTTTTAAGATGATGCTCTCACCCAGCATTACTTTTTGGGAGTTTTCTGTTTTATCAATTCCTTTTTAACATTTTTGAATAGGTGCAATCGAATGTCATTTTTTCATATTCCTGGTTTATCCATGCATGAGTCACATGATTATAGCCCTCGAAATGGTGATTGCAAAAAATGGTGGTTTTAAGGCTTAAACAACTAAACAGCTAAATATCCACATAAATATGTATGTTTTATACAAAATTCTAGAGTACTTACGCCTTGGACTAATATTCATGTTAATAGTTGAGGGTCCTTGAGATTCTGTGGGTATATAGTTATATCCTGAACCCATAACTGTCATCATATTAGTACCTGTCATCATATTGGCACCAGATGGTATGTTCATCATGGATGGCACCATGTATCCCATATTTTCTAATGAAGGCAATGTTTTAGTTGGTGACTGCACATTGGATCTTCTTGGTTGATCCATATTGGCTTTCAGTTTTGACATCACTTCAGTGGCCGACGATAAGGCATTTATCATGTCTGCTTTTGCAGTATTGTCGGCCATCACGTCAGCCATGTTTGGCACGTTACTCATCATGTTCATCATCATGGCCACCATGTCTGGCATGTTAACATTAGACGCTTCCTGTGCCATATCGTTTGAATCTGGAGGAGCTATTCTATTCTTGTTTGCCATCATGGCGTTCGCTGAAACTGTCATTGGACTAGCTCTGTTTCTTCTAGCATCAAGGATGGTGGGGTCCCTCATAAAGCGGTTCTGGTTCTGTGTTGACTGGTCCGGACTGCTAATAGGTGGCCCAGAATTCATCACGGTCTCTCCATTTAATGCTTTAACCACAGTTGTCGGTCTTTCTTGGTTAAAAAAAGGTTAAACAATTCATCGTCATGACATTTAAAACTAATTAAACATTTCTTAAAATTGAAATGATGAGATGTACCGTTAATTTTAGAACTTGATTTAACATTTCATTCACTAGATATTTTTATATAGTTTTCAAAATAAAATGATACGATTTTTTAACTTATTAAAACTGATTTAACTGTTTGAAATTGAATAATGTTTCTAGAAACAATTAGGAAATGAAAATGATAGTGATGAACGTAAAATGCAAACTATACTTACGAAGAACAAAGCCATTTGCTCCGACAAAAAGCAGAAAGGTGAATATACCAATGTAGTACATGGTCAACTGAAATAAAACCAATGAATCATATTACTACATGCTAAAAAATTGCAAAAGGTAGCATTCTTGAAAAAACATCTTATAATACAAATTGGGATTTAAAATAAAGTATTGTAAAACCAATTCCTTTTGAAAAATACTTCACTGATAATAGAGGCTACTCTGTTTTACTTACCCTCTTTCTGTTTTCCGTGGTTGAAGAGAAAGGGAAAAAATCCCAACACGGGACGGAGTAAGGTGTTTTCGTATTTCTCTCAATTTTTATACGATTGCACTTCCGATCCTTTTTCCGGTTTTGGTTGAAACCTGGCATGTTTAGGCATTGTTCAGACAACGTTAACAAAAATCAAAAGTTGTAATGTGCAAGATATGCATGTTTTGTCTGAGTGACGAATCGACGGGAGCCGTCATGACCCCTGCCTTAGGTGTAATGGAGAAAGGGACCGAGTGGCCACATGAAAGTGACAGCTACTCGTGTTTTTTCTCTTTTGGACAGGTGTGTGTCAATTTGTCTAAATATGTTATTGTCAATTCTTCGAAACAATCTGTGAACCGTGAATATTTAAAATTGCTAATGTGTTAGTTGGTAAGGATACTTATTTTCATAATTATTTTTAGGATGATATTTTTGGATGTAAAAAATGTAAAGTACTCCTTTATATAAAAAATTAATAACTGAGAAAAGTGCATCTAGCTTTTGGTTTTATTTTGTTTTTCATGATATTCTCAAACTGTTATTTCGGCAAAAGAACATTTTTTAATTTGTCGAACAATATTTTTTTCATTAGAACATCTTATGTGATTTATCACGGAGCTGAGGTTTAAAATTTGTAAACGTTTTAGTTATGTAATTACGGACATTTTACTGTTCATATATTACTTTTTTAAAACATTGCTTGTTACATTGTAAAAGTGCTTGATTAAGATGGCTTTTTTGGCAAAATTCGTAATGTAGTCTTTATTATGTAGGTTTCAAATGTCCGAAACAGGTTCGCTTTAATGATTTTTTATCATGGATAATAAAGCAATTAGTAAATCATTCTCAAAAATAAAATTATAAAAATGTTTACTGTTGATTAATGGGGATCTTAGTTTCTCAAACATATAGGGAAAATACCTGATCCCTTTTCTCCTAATTTTGAAAAAAAAAATTTATTCCTGGAAGAAATGAAACAAATTAAGCACAAAACAAGGGACAAAATTCCAAAAAAAACCATATCTTAGAATTTGTTTTACTTAAATCAGGTGTTTCTTTTTAAAGACGATAAAAAACTTTTAAAAGACAAGGTAATGATAGCAATATCGAATTCTTTTGAAAATTGCAAGTTTTGCATCGGGATGTAAACAACGACTGTAATTACCAACTGTAAAACAAAGTATCAATAATATTTCTTTTTTAAATTTCAATCAAATGACTAATCTAGTTGAATTCATTGTAAAACATAATATTGCTTCTTTTTTAAGATTGACACGTGGTTCATTTATTCAAGGTGACGATGTAATTATTACAACTACCTTTCTGTGTTTCACAACACGTTTAAAGATGCAATAACATGATGATAAAGGCGAAAAAGATCTGAAGAAACATGGATCAATGACTGAAAAAACCCAGGTAATCTACTAGAGGCCGTGAAACTGAACATATTTACTGAATATAGAATCTTTCATTGAGTATTAAGAGGTGATCACGTCATAATATTCAAAGAATGGAATCTTATTACTTATATTCATATAATTTTCAGCAAATGTACGATTAAATATTAGAAAAGTCATTGATGAAATTTATTGGACTATACTTTACAAAATCGATGCGTAGTGTTATCATAGAGACAAAGACACTGGAAAATGTAAAATTCTGTAATAACAAAATATTCGTTTATCCATATTACATGGGGTTTTATCAAAGTTATCATAAACCAACAGAGACGGGTAAGTCTCAAGTAAATACTTGAAATATACTTTACGGCTGAACAATTTTCAAATATTAATTTCTTGCTAAGTGCATATTAAATCCCAGCATTTCAATTCACAAATGACAAAGGATGGCTTATCGTTTAGATTACAGTGCAGATCTGTCTCAGTTTTAGTTTCTTTTGTGTTCTTTTTTTCTTTTTTCAGTTTACAAGCTGAATATAATTATGTGATGTATATCTGTGCTTATTTATCGTAGACACATAATGTACCTGCAGTTTTTAAAATGATATTTCATTGAAAACTTTTACCTGTCTCAGGGTTACATTAAAAATCAATAATCTCAATTTATGGCCCATTTAGCTCTCTTTATATTGTGCTGAGCACATACATATAAAATCGATTGATATCATTAAAAACTGGTAAAGCATAAACGCTGTTCGGTGTCGAATGTATTCTGTCATTTTTTTTTTGTACGTTGTTAGCATTCATAATGTGAACTGAGATCGTCATTCAGTCTTCTTATTGTCAGTTTACAGATATTTTTCTAAATGTTTAGCATTTTTGTCAAAAGTTCGAAGACTTTGTGGTCCATGCGAACTTCCTAAGTTTTCTTTACAAATCAGAATTGACATCTCGGCGTAAAAAATACCACTCTTTTTGTGAAATGATATTGATTTCATTCCTCGTAATGCAGTTTAAAATTTACTATGCTCTTTAAGGTGGTATGGGACACCTCCATGTTGTGACGTACCTATCGAAATAAACAATAAAATCAAGTATAATTTCATAACATTTTTCTTTCTAAAACTTGTTACCTATCAGCGTAGCGTAACAGTTTAGAGCGTTCCCTATGAACAACAACAGAAAATTGTTTTTAAAAAAGTTTTTGAAAAACAATCCACTGCTGAAAGAAATAGAAGGAGTATTATTGTTTATTTTTAACGAGTTTTTATTGTAAAATGTCAAACTATATATAATGCTGTGATACTCATTATGATGATTGTTGTTGTGTAATTTGTATGATTGATCAATAAAAGATAAAAAAGAAAAAAGTGTTCCCTACGAATCTGCAAGTCATGAGTTCGAATCCTACCGGGGCTTTTATAATTTTTACCTTTCAAAAAAATTTTAAAACACATTTTTGGGTCAAATATTGTACAATTTGAAAATTCTAAACCGGTTAAAGTATTTTGATTTTAATGTACTTTTGTCCACATTGATATCGACAGGTGTCCCATACCACCTTAAAATTTGTTGTTCGGTGGTAGAAAAATACTGTTTTGCGAATCAAAGGTTGAAAAAGTCATATAACGTATCACCATGCAGTCGTTTTACAAAGTTTAAACACAAATAAACGTAAGTTAACATAAAAACTAAGGTGCATCATTGTCTTAAAAATTTTATTCACAACATATTAATTTAATAGAGTGTTTGACATATTTTGTAATCACCATAAACCGTAAAAAAACATACAATTATTTTTGTGCATTGAATAATTGTAAATACAATAACAATAACATTTTAACAATACAATAAAATAACCAAATATATTTATTTATAAAAATATGTATAAACGCGTAACAAATAATCACAACATGGTTTTCATAAATATAAAAGATCTCACATGGATTTCATATATATATTTCGATCAAAATCAAATATACATAAATTGCCCAGATACTACATGTTAACACGTTGAAAATCGCCATTTTTTGTCAGAATTTTTTTTTCGTTTTTTTTTTTTTTTTTTTTTTTTTTTGGGGGGGGGGGTTGCCTTGTCTGTTGACTTTCATCGCTTTGTTAGTTAGCTGAATGAAAACAAACGACGACCGAGAGCCGAGCGGATGATTTTACGTTCTCGTCTGACTCCGCCCAGTATGGAACTATTTTCATTAAGTCTTCGAGAAAGGTATGGAAGAGCCTCATCAATAGTGCCATAGGGAATGGATTTGTACGTCATGTAGCCCGCTTGGCCTACGATAGATCATATTGTAAAATTATAACAAGTCAGAAAAGGATCAATTCAAGAATCGAAAAACTAGTATATAGTTTATAAGTATATAAAATGTGATGCCTGAAAATTATTAATATTACCCAAAGACAACGAGATGAAGTCGGACATTCCATATGATTGTGCAAAGATTACTCTCTGATCTGAACTTCTTGCTGGTATTCCCAATTCAGCCATCCTGAAATTGCAAAATTGCAATAAGCAAAAAAAAAAACCTTGACGTGAATATACTTTATGTTTGGAAATTTACACGATTTGTTTATTTCATGCTAAAAAAATGATAAAGGTTGTTTGATCAACTGTCAACATAACAAACGCACTTGAAGCAAGGTGAAAGACTTTATAGAAAATATTTAAAAAAAACTTATATAATAAAATCGTTTTCATTGTTTTTTTTGTTTTTTGTTTCTTGTTTTGTTTTTTTTTTTTGCCTTTCTTGATAAAACTAAATTTGTTCTTTGCACACGTCACCTTCTCTGCTGGGTTACTATACGAACACTCTACAGGCCGAATGATGTCTTTATACGTCTAAGAAAAGGAAAGATCAAGTTAACAGAGTACAGTGTTAACAAGACAGTTATCTAACTATTCCCGTGTATGCCAAATACTCACTTGTTCGTCCCTCTTTTGATCGTGTCCTCGTTGTGGGATGCAATAGTTACGCAGAATTTCCCAGGATGCTTTACGATATTCTCCATCATGATGTCCATTGAACGGTTGTAGTTTTCGGTCGTTTTCTCGAAAGTATCACAGACGGGGTCTGGATATCCTTTCTCATTGGCTAAAGCTCTTTCTTTGTAGATGTAGGCCCCACGCACGAGTTTTGCACCAAATGTAACACCATGCGTCTGCGCAAGCTCGATGTCCTTCAAGAGAATGTTTGGGGTTTCCTGGGGGAAAAAAGAAAAAAATTCTCCCGTGTCATGGAAAGCAATTAAATGAAATCTATTCGAATATGCAATACAACGAATCTAACCTTAAGATAATTTTGGTAGGTGTAGGCTACGAGTGGTTCAGACCTATTACTGCGAAGCATCATAGCCAGGGCTAATAAGTTCAGACAAGGATTCAAATAAGTGTACTCGGCATCCACCATAATCATCAGCTTCCTCTTCATGGCAATCTGAAACAATATTATTAGTATGAAATTACATGCAATTCATCAAAGATACTAGAATGTCGCAAAATACGCTCGTATGCAAAATATATTCTAGTTTCTTTTTAATCTATTCTAATCTTACCTCACAAATTTGATTTATTCTGTTTAAAGCTTTGTTAAGTTCTCCAATTTCTGTCGTTGAAAGTTTTCCCAATTTCGTCACCTATTCATTAGTTGAAAAGTATTTTATTCAAAATATGATAATACGTTTGGCAAAAAACATTGTTGTTATGGTAACGAAAGATGAAAATCTCACAAATTGATTGTTATTATAAGAACGCCCGCCTTACCTCTTTGGACGTTTCTATCGAATTTGCTATTTTCTCCACAATTTCCGGTTGAGAACTTGGAAATGGAACTTCAGTGGAAATAGATTTCTGTGAACAAATTTATTATATGATTTATAAAGTCGTAAAATAATGGTTTATATCAGGAGAATTTTGAACATAATATCAATACAAACACATAAGGCAAGAGGGAAAAGTCCAGACGGTTTGATTTGCATCATAGGGTTCTGGCTTCCGAGAGATGCTGTCATTTCCATGCAGTCTGTCATGATTTTAAGGTTTCTATCAAAAAGCTGATCGGCGTCACTGTAAAACAATTGTTACACAAAGGTTATTATACAAATTATTGGTTCTTTGTTTGTTTATTAACACAAGCTGGGACATCGTGGATGTTATATAGTATAGGGGTCATTAGGGAACCATGCTGCCAATTCTCATTACAACATGGGACCACGTATATATTTTAAGATCAGTTCTATGTAAAAATCAAAATTGTATATAGGGGTTTCGGCACGCATAGTCACCAATTTTCTTTGTTTTGCATACAATGATACATATTGGTGTAATAAGTAGCAATTAAGATGCCATAAATTTGTTGCTAAGGGCTACCGTTGCCATGGTAACGAAGACCAAAGATAAAAAATTGGCAGGTGATAGCAAATTTAAAGTAATACAGAAAGAAATTGCAGCTTATCTAAGTTATGAAATATAAAATATCAAACTAACTATATATTCAATTTTTAAATTTTAGAAAATATTTCTGGACAAATCAAAATCTAAAGAATGTTACCATAGAAACCGAAAATTATTTTCAAAACATGATTTTTTCGTATTTTTTTAATACCATAGAAGTTATCATTGAACCAAACTCATAGATGTATAGCTGTATTTAAAATATACATGTGAATTAAACAATTGACACTTGTTGCTATGGTAACGAGGTTAAAAATAAGAAAAATGGAGAAAACCATAGTGATTCTGTTAAGCAAAAATGCTTGTTTTAAATACAATTTAGAACCATTCTTTGTTGCTATCTGTGGGAAACATGCCAAACTTTTATATCAAATATAGCTAAGCATTATTCAGCATCTTGAATCAGCCGTTGCTAAGGAAATATGTGGTCTTACGAAATTCATTCCGAAATTCTTGATTGTTCAAAACGTCATAGCAACGGCCATTCCTTTTGCTAAAATGCAGCTTGTATTTTTATTAACCAAAGGGTATCAAAATACGAAATATGAAGAACATCGGTGACTATGCGTGGTCACCGAATTTTGATATAAAATTTACAAAGATTTTAATTGTGTATAGTATATGGGTTCTTGAAATAAACGTACAACCCAGGTAAGTTGCAAAGCTAAAAGGGGGGTATCTTTGTGATGTAACAGTCTCATAAATCGGTATGTGCTCTCCTTCACTCATCCGTGACCTCTCTCTCTCTCTCTCTCTCTCTCTCTCTCTCTCTGTGTGTGCTTACGGTCCGTCATCTTTAACGTCTTCTTCCAAGGTCACCATGACGAGTGGTCTCACCCCTGCTGTTTGTAGACGACTAACTGTTTCTTGGAATGACGTGAAGTCATCTCCGCCTACAAACTGTTTGTAGACCGTGGGGCGCATCACAGCGTTGAAAACAGACCTACCAATCAATCGGCGAGTCCATGACAAAATCTGGAGAATTTTGAAAAGATGATATGAAAGCATCACTGTTTATGTACTATTGTTGTGCTTTCTCATAGTATCAAGTCATTTTTCATACCAAAAAACTTGGTATAAGATTGTTGCAATTCGCGAATCATCTATATATTGTATGAAATACCAAGAAATTATCATTTTTACAGTTTAAAACGGGCATTCAATAGTAACTGGCGAAATAGACGTGTAGTGAACATTAGCCTGAGATTTAATTACATATACAATTATACAAATTAAATAGGTTAGAACTTGGTATAATGATATCAAGAATTTTAAAGAATCTGCCCATCTGTAGTTTGAGATGTAAAAGCAAAATTACTTTGAATTAATAAAGAAAGTAGAACTGTATTAATCGTTGACAGTTAATTTAAACCGCCTTCGCAACAGCGTTCGCAATTTTTATAAACGTGACAAAGCTTGAACTTTTGGCGGTTATTCACCTTAAGATGGGTTTGTAAAGTTGTATACATATAAATGTCACGCGACAACTTGAGATGTACGTTTACAGATGTTCCAAATAGATAACAGTTACTACACCTAATCATGATTTTGGAAATTATATATCTAAAGCAGCCCATAGATTTTCTCTTCTTTTTTTAGGGAGGGGGGAGGGCAAATAATTGCATTTATAAGAGATTTCCATGACAAGATATCCTAAAATAACTTTAACAATGAATATGATATTTAAAT
>WFKH01010931.1:24162383-24210850 GCA_016163765.1 Magallana hongkongensis | reverse complement strand
ATTACAGTAAATAATATTGCACATGAGTTGTTCATGAATAAATTTAGGGTTTAAACCCATCAGGGTTTAAGAATAAAAATGAGAGTGAAAGAGAAAAAAAAAGAGTTATCAGTGGTCTTTGTGAACAACAATATCAAAATTAAATTTAGCCTTTTGTTTTTCAATAATGCAAAATATTAGTACAATGTATTTGGAATTATTAAAGTTTGTCATCTCGTTTCTATATGTTCTAAACTTGCTTACAATTTTTTTTTTTCGGAATCTCAATTTTTTAAAACATTGTTGTTTTTTCATGGCAAATCCCAACAACTTTTCTGCGTATAGGCCAACTTTTCCTGAAGCACCCCGAACGTATTCTTATAGTAATACACTTTTCGAAACATTGACCGAGTCAACAATTAGTTCCACATAGCACAAATTAACAGCTGATTAACAACTTCCATTACATTCGAGATTCAGAGATTCATTCCCTGTCAATTAAAATGAAAGAAGAAATACTGCATTTTTTTTCAGAGCACAATTTGGATAAATGAAACAGTGAATTGCCAAAGAACTTTGAAATTCAAAACAGGCAATAAATATGTTTGCATCATATGGTAACCATAAATTACGCAACTTTTATCCCCGTATTAGATAAATACGAGGTTTAAAATTGTTTTAGAAATACTGCAACTAGTCATTAAAAACATCTAGCCAAAAGCTCTACTTTCACCGTATTGTCAGTCGTGGTTGTCTTATATAAAAGCTTCGTTTTTAAGTTGTTATTTAACATGTATTTTCATGATTCTTTGATATCTGTGGTGCAGGAGTTTTGTTTTTCAATTTCTTTGATTTTTTGTTCCAAGATATTTGATTTTATATAGACCATAAAAAAATGAAAAACGAAAAAAACTCAACGTTGGCTGTGGTTCTACATCTAATAGAGCTTGTTCCCTAGGTACATTTACAATATCATGGCTGAGACTAAACTAAGACTAGATTAAAATTACTGCCGCCGTGATTGAAATATGTACTCAGAGATTCTGGGAGGCTGCCCCCCCCCCTCACCCCACCCCCTGCTGAAAGCAAACATTTTTCCCGCCACTGCGTTTTGGCCCCCTCGACCGGCAATCATAACTACTTGGCCATTTCCGCTCGCGAACATAAACCTCCTTTTTTCGCGAACGGATTCGCAAGCGGAAATGGCCGATTTGTTACGATTGTCCCCTAGACAGAAAGCCGGAGCTACTTCAATTTCTTCCTAAGTCTACTATTTATTTCATACAGGTGTATACACGTGTATATATGAGATAAAACAGCTATAAATTCCCTTTAATGGTTTTATCACTGAGCCCAGGGACATAAATAACAGAGATTGGCAACTCCGCCATTAGCGTGTTTTGTTGTTGAAAAATGGTACGGGACCAACCTTACTTTGAGAACTACATTTTAGTAAACTGAGATAATGATCTTAAACCAAAAGTATATTGTTTTAATGATAAGTGTGCATAGGTTTTATGCACAAAATTATTTCGATCAGTTGCCAATCTCTGTTATTTATGTCTCTGCTGAGCCAAATACGTTAAAAATCAGTTATTTTCCATTTCACTTTACAAACAGACAGAAGACAAATAAGATTACTTTATACCTACATGTCAACTGATGGAAATTTTAGAAATATTGAAACTGATAAATATAAACGACAGCATGTATATTGTACATGCCGATTATAAAAGAGTAATTCAAAAACACATTTCTATTTCAATCGCTTGCATGTAAATTTATGATTCTCTGTTGTTCTTTAAATATCTTTAAATATTTCAATTTCGTGCTTTATAATAATTATATTAGACCTGTTTCATACGTGTACATAATCATGATAATTGTATTTCCACGTAAACAGATTTCTCGTCGGGATTGGTATTCCGTTAATTCTGAATACAAAAATCAAGATTGATGAAATCGTAGCAAAAATATAGGAAATGTAGTAATAATCTTGAAACTAATCAGAATATATAAGGATTAGCCATGGATCCTTACCGTATGACCGACAATAATAATTCAGTGAGTAAATGCTATTTCATTTTTTTTCCGGATTACTTGATTATGCGTGCTATAAATACCTTATTCATCAACAAATATTTATTGTCCAGCTAGATATATATACTGTACAGCAGTACCAGCATTGCTATGAATCGAGTATCAATTTAGATTTGTAATTAAGGATGTTATAATTTAGCTTATGAAAACCATACAAATTCACTGCATGATATACAGCTAGCCTAATACCATTTTTTTTTTATCAGTTAATATGGCTATTTAAAAAATGCTAATAATTTTTAAAACATCTGTTATAATTGCAGTTTCCATCTGTCATCACCTTAAATGTAGGAGGGAGGATCTTTGCCACTCGACTCTCAACACTGCTGAAGTATCCCGATTCCATGTTGGCTGTGATGTTCAGTGGACGACACGTCATTGACAAAGACAGCGATGGCAATTACTTCATTGATAGGGATGGTACTCATTTTAACCACGTTTTAAATTTCTTGAGAAATGATCAGGACCTACCACCAGTTGCACTTGCTGAAGAAGTACTGAAAGAGGCAATGTTCTATGGAATTGCACCTTTAATTGTTGCCATGAAGAATTCGCCTCCACTGTTTGCCGAGTATGTTGTGAGGCAAAACATCCGAGACAAAATCGAGGATTATAGTGCTGTTAAACAGAAATTAATAGACCTCGCCAGAGAGCAGGTGGTAGAAAGTGGTGCCATAATTTCAGTGGTGCGAGTTGCCACCACCAAGAATCAACCAATCCCAGGAGATCTGCAGTTTTCTAAACAAGTGTACAAGCAATTCTACAGAAAATTTCGAACATACAAGTCTTTTGAGTCATGCTTTGGCAAATACCATCTCCATATTCCCTGTGAAAATATCAAAGGGCTGCCCAATGTCGTTATGGATGTGCTTGCCAACTGTTTAACATGTGATCTGAATAAAGAGGGCTACCATTGTTCTTATTCTGTTGAGGGAATACACGATGAGGAACATAAACTGAAGACCATCACATGGTCTGATGATGAATTTCATGTCTGCACTAGCTGCCACGTTTTTCGTTTTGATTGGCTGGATACATCACTTCAATTTTAAGAAATTTTTACGCAATGTTTAGTTGATGTGGACAATAAAAGCATTTTATGATGTGCTTTATTTCCTATATCAATTTTATTAGGATACATGGATTCCTTTGCACAGCCAGTGAAAAACGGTTAATTTATTTGAAAAGAGTGATAATTTATTCTAAGTTTTAACCTAAATGGTAGTAATTTTTAAATTGTTATTGAGTCATTTTAACAAGATCATGGACTTTTATGGTGTGATGTAACTATCGATTCAGTTCAGGATCATCGAAAGTTGAAATTGACTCTAGCCCTAAGTGAAATATCCAATGATTTCATAGGAATAGTTTGGAGTGAACAAATGTGGTTGATTTCTATGTTATAATGTCTAAATCACTGACAATGAAATAGGCATACATCAAATGGTTGTTGAACTACCTGGTACTCAAAGTCCATGGTCTCATTAAAATGGCTAGATCTAAAATTAAAAATACTTCCTAATGTATGCATAGATAATACAATCAACCATTTGTAATTCTTGAAAGATTTTCATCTTATCATGGTTGTGTTGTATTGTTCTTACATTTTATCTTTTTTTTTTTGCAAAAATCATTTTAGCTATATTAATTATTAAATCATAATTACAATCATATGCAATTTATTGTTAATATTTTAAAGTAAACAAATTATGTTTGTAAATAAGATGGATTGAACAAACATAATATAAATTATCATAATTTGTTTAATTTAATGTATACATGGTATACTACATCTTTTATGAAATTATAAGTTCAAATTTAGTTTTATTTACATCTTTTAAAGTTCATATCTATTTTTGTGAAGATATGCAACATACATATATACAAATTTTGCTTTACAAACTTTTATTTTGTTATTTAATATAGTATATTTCAAGAAAACCATGGGGAATATTTTAATATCATGACATCTATTTATCTATAAAAAAAATGTCAGCTGTTTTTTTTTTTTCTTCTAGTCAAGCTTTTATCATGGTTATGATATACATTACAGGCCTATGACATATATACTTTTTTTATGAATTTGTACCTTACAATAAAAGAATTTTTAAAATCACACCTCATCCATGTTCCCTATTTCAAATCATTATGCATAAATTTTGGATATATGCCTCATATTGCACTATATGATGAACAATGCCGGTTCTGAGGCCAGTTTGGACCTAAAACTATATATCTGATTGATCATAATTGTATGAAACATATTATCATACTTTAAATATTATTATAATAATTATACCTACACATTTGCCATACTTGTATGTCATTGTAGTTACCTGCTTGAAATTGTGAAAATGAGTCTAATTCTGTCATCTTTTTTTTCCCATCATTAAAGTTTACGTTATCACACTCCTACATAATTTATGAAGTATTTTTATCATTAAAATGAAAATAAAAATAAATGTAGGGTACCTTCATTACAGACTTATTTTCTGAAATAAATACACAAATGATATTTTTTAATAGATAACATTCTTTTTCCACAAAATTTTTCTTGTTGGCTTGTATGTTTGTGTAAAATTGCTTTTTCAAATTAATATATGGCTTTGGTTTATTTAAAACCTATTAAAATTTTATAATGTGCACTAGTATATCTAGAATTTGCTTTTATTTGATGTACATCTATTGCATATGTACACGCACAGTCACTAGTACAAAGTTAAATAAAATATGATCTCGTATCTGTATTGTAAAGATAAATAAAATAAAATTGTGCATGTACTTTGTTTAATGTTTATTATGCAATCACTAGAAGTAAAAGGTGTCACACTACATCTAAAGGGTCTTTATCAAACTTTGAAACTTGAATGTCAATTTGATTCTGGAAGACTTTAGTCAGTGATTCTTGCAGCACTTTGAGAAATCCCCTCTCTGTGTTGCTATGGTCACACAAAATGACAGACACGCCTGACTGGGCAGCATGTAGGACATCATGGTGACTCATTTCTCCGGTGACATACAGGGAAACGTTCAGGTTCTTTAACAGCCCTCCACCAGACCCAGCACAGACTGCTACTGATGAGATGCTATCACAGCCTATTCCTGATATTGTGAGAAAACAAAATAAACATTTTTTCAAAATAAATCCTGACTTTATGTACAAAAATATCTTTGTAAAACAGGCAGATCCAGAATTTTTGCCAGAGGAAGCACTTTCCATTTGTATATTTTCAATTGATATACATTTTATATGCATGCTATCATACATGTATTTGTTTTCCCTCGGACTGAAATGTCACACTTTCATTGGTTTAAACATAGCACATGACTGCCTCATATATCTCTATGTTTGTTCGGTGAGAATTAATGTTCGGCAATATGGCCGTCATTGGCTGACGCTTTGCCTACTCATTTCGACATTTCATATTATTTAATACAGAAACTGCATGCCATAAGTTCTAAAAATATTTGGAGTAATTGCCCTTTGAAATTCTTTAAAATTAGAGTAGTTGCCTTTTGAATATTGACGTCACATTGTTGTGTCTGGAGCAGAACAAAATAGCAGCGTCGAGAATTGCTCAAATCTCTGCAGAGGAAAGGGAGAAAACGTTTAAATTTAAATAGCAACAAAACATTGTAAGAAAACATTAGTGAAGCGAAGATTTTCAAAGAGTATTTGAAAGGTGAAATTGATAATTTTGAAGAGTTTAAATGAGTTAAATTGGACGAGATTAGGCAACTTGTATACATGGGTTTGCATAGATCATTTCTTTTTGTGAATAAATGTGTCACTTGATAGTCTTCGGGAAAACAAAACACTAATTAGGCTTGTTACTGACTGACTACAGAAATATATCGGGTTAATCAATCTCATAGACAGCTCGGCTTCGCCTCGCCATCTATGAGATTGATCAACCCGATATATTTCTGTAGTCAGTCAGTAACAAACCTAATAAGTAATAATAATCAACCAAAGTAAAGAAGCTAAGGTCAGGACTTGCATATAATGTATAGGGACACAGAAATTGTTTTTCACATAAGGAGGCATAATATTGATGCAAGTACTATTTTCCAAACAAAGTGAAAAATCATTAAAATGAAATTCACATGATTTTATTGATATTTGCAACAATTGTAAGTACAGTGGGTGGTTTCCCGCTGTTACCTTAAGCACAGTCTGATTAAAACCATCCCCCTTCTCATCAGACTGCCTTGAGCAAGCCTTATAATGACCTTGAACAAGACTTACATTTATCTTGAACAAACCTTATATTTACCTTGAGCAAGCCTTATATGTGCTAGTCCAAGATGCTTCTTTACCCTCTCTACTGCTTCACTGACAGAGATAGGTGATGTCAACCTCCCAATTCTGCCCATCCCATATCCAGATTTAGGTATCTACAAACATACAGGAAAGATTTCATGAAAATTTAATATTTTTGTTCATAGAATGATATTCATAGATGTGCAAAATTGCTTGTACAGAGAAACTTGTGTTTTAGAATTTTAGAAATTAAGAATTTTCATTATTTCATCAGAACCTGAAATTCATGGAAATTTTATATTTAAATATATATTCATTTGAATTTCAAAAAATTAAATTGTCTCATGTGCACCTTCAAAAATATGATAATAATTAGAAACAGTAAAACCTCATTATTACACATTCAATGGGACAGAGAGAAAATTGAAAGATATATGTAATGTAAATAGATAAGATTTGGTTATTTAAATTCCCGCTTCTGATAAAGGGATGTTTTCTCGGACGTAGCATTATGAGGGTATAAAAGCGTCGCATCATTAACACACATTCAGAATAGTTCTTACTTCAGAGGAGAACAGACGTGTCACATTAGGTTTGTATTCTGGTATATTCCCATAAGAGAACATGGAACTTTCCTTACTCTCGCGGGGTATGCCGAGCATACTACACTTTTATAGTTGCACAGAGATTGAGTAACTGAGTACTCATTTGTTGAGTACTCATTGATTTTTGATATCTCATTAGTTGAGCAATACTTGGTTTGTTAATACTCATTTGTTGAGTATTCATTGATACTCATTAGTTGAGAATAGTTTATTTTACTTATCTTATAGTTCATAAGTTGAGTTAGAATTTTAGTTTTGTAGTTTTTTAGTTTTCATATTGTAAGTGGTATTTTAGTGATTTTTGTTACTCAAACGAATATGGAAATAATTGATCAAATATGCCGATCTTGTACATATTCAGGCGGAATTATTATTTTGGTGTAGTTAAATTTTTCTTAGCAGTTTGTAATTAAGTTCTTTTATTAATATCTCAAACTCAGTTTAGTAACTATCGAGGGATCCCGCAAAACTCGGTGTTAAGGTAATCACGTTACATATACAAGAATTCCAGATAGAGAGGTTTAAAACAACATTTAGGACTTTTCTCTTTCTATCTGGGTATGGCATATCCATGTTATTGGAAATATAAAAGTTATATAGATTTAAATTTAAAGTTTATAATCCTTCATTACACATGCATAAAATTGTTGTTTCAGTGACTGAAATCTCATCAGAGGGCAAACTTTAACAAAAATCATTTTTTGATGGTTATTAAAATATCTCTATTATATGAGTGGCAATAAAACTGAATACACTGACTTTAACTTTGCAAGATATACATGTACTTGTAGCGAACAGATAATCTTTATAACAGTTAACTACCTTTTACTACATGCATTTCTTACTTTTTGTATATCGAATAACTCTGTGCTTTGAATTTTGTCACCGAAGCACTGTGTGCTCTCCAATATGGCTGGTATAGTTCCACTGCAACAGAGTACATTGATCTCGCAAAACTCCTTATTTCTGCAAAGAAAGGAATATCTGTATATATTCATGTAAATACTGATTCATAGTGATACAATACATATCAAAAGGGTTTGTACTCATGCAATGTCAGAAATAGCATAAGGTTGTTTTCATCATGCATGTAAATTTCAATAGTTATCCTGAAGTTTGTCTATAAAGTATTAATTCATAAAGTGAGCTACTGTAAAACAAGTTTTATTCACAATGACTTTATTTCATGATTTACCGATGATAAACTAGTTCGCTGCGACTAACTTTTGTGATCAAGATGAAGATTATCTAGAGACTAATAAGCCAGAGACATTAGATGCCAGGTTTGTACTGTGAAATATTCATGACTACGAGGCTTGCAAACCTCACGAAATGATATATGGGTAGATTTATGTTTTAATTTTAAAAAATTCTGATAAAGAGTGAAAACTGAAAATAATCAACTCTTCTTTAATTTTTACCTCTATTACATGTATCGGTATTTGGAAGGGAAAAAACATTATAGTCCAATGATTTATGCTACTCACAATTCATTTAGAGTTGTGATGGTGTTTTCTATCCCACTAACACATTTAAGTATTGATTCCCTGTCAGTGCTGGAAATAGTGAGTTGTAGCTTTTTGTTGTAGGGGCCTGCAGATGTCATTGACTGGGTAACTGGTTTTGAACTGCTTATATCTGTAATCAGAAACACTGACCACATTCAAAAAAAGATTCTCAAGTTGAATGCCAAAAAATATATATGCCATCTTCACCAGCCACAGGATTTTCATCCTCTAGCTGCTTGCCCATATATAATCGAGTAGAGAAAAAAAACTTTGGGCTATATTGCAATGACAAATCATATGGCAATAACTCCTCTGTCACAATGGAAAGACGAAAATCATACAACAAAATTTAATATCAATTTTTTTATTTCAATTGTCGGATATAAAAAAAGATGAAAATCACATGACAATAATCCCTTTGTCAGTAGCTTCATGCAACAATAATTAAATGTTTTTCTATTTCAATTGTCAGACATTTGATGATTTTTAATTAATACACTGTACTAGCCATGAAATATCCTAAATAAAATACAATGTACTCATATCAACCAGGAAAGCTCACCAAATGCTTGTAGTAGCCAGTCATTTACTCCACCAGCCAGGGCATCATAGCTGGTATGCGGGGAATAAATAGCGATCCTGTTCTCTATACAACCTGTTATGATCCTGTCCTTCCAGTTACTTTGCACAAGCTTCTTCATAGGGGCAAAGATAGGTGGATGGTAGGAAATAATCAGGTTAGCATTCCAGTCACGTGCTTCCTTATATACAGCCTCTGTCAGATCATTTGTCAACATCACCTTTTTAACCTTCAATTAGACAATCGAAATTTTTTTACTCTTTAATTGGGAGGGGGCCAGGGGTATACATAAATCTGCAATAAAAATTTCATTTTTCTACAGAAAGGAATATGTCAATTTTAAATAAGAACTCGTTTTTTTTTTGGGGGGGGGGGGGGGGGGAGGTATTTTATATTTCATGTACAATGTACTCTTATTTTTTGTTAAACTTTTCCGGTATGTGTAGCTACGGGTTTGTGAGGCGTGTAATGATGGGCTGTCAATGAATACATCATACTGTTGTAGGGTTACAAACCTCTCGCTGTAGACCCTCTCATTTGATTTGTTAAGGTGTCCAGTACTCAAGTATACCCAGTCATAATACAAGATATTTTTCAAAATTCAGAACTGTTGTGAGTCTTGATCTTAGAGTAAACATTTTCTGATTAAATTTTTGCATGATAAATTTTTTGCAACTTTTTATAGGCGCTCCCCAGCTAGTTTTGTAAATGACAAATGATATCTATTTATAGGCCTATATGTCTACCCTCTAAATAGATATCGTTCGTCATTTACAAAATTAGCTGGGGAGCGCCTATGAACATGATCACAAATGTGGTGAAAAATAGATAATTGCCAAAACACCCAGATATAGGACATACCTCATGTGGAGGGGTTGGTTCCACCAGAAGACCAACATTATCCCAGGACTCAGCAAAACTAGGGTCTGCAAACTGCTGTAATTTCTTCACCACAGATTTCAAATCCATATCGGAACACTCACTGGTGCAAAATGTTTTTTGTTGATGAATAGTAGATAATATACCTGCAAGATATTAGATATGTAAATTAAAACTGGTCTCTACAATTAGGATCCTAAATCATCCTGAAGAGACGTCTGTCAAATATTTTAGTCTCTGCAAATTTATATAAACTTTTAAAAGATATGAAGATAGACGGTGGATGTGATCATTTCAAAGTGGCCTGATTCCTAGAACTGTAGAATGAATGTCACGATTTGAGACTGATGTGCCATAACGTTCATTAGCTCATGACTTTTACAGGAAATTATTAAGTAATAACTTTATCCAAGCCTACTCTCAATTACCTGATCGTAAGTGGGGTGCGATTCTTGGTTGCAAAATACTGTAAACAGAAGGAGTTATTCTTGAAAGCATGGGAATCAGTCAAAATCGATCAAAGTGAAAAAGAAAGTAGAAATTGCATGGCTTGAAATATCAATCCCGATTGCTAATTATAAGCAAGACGTAAAATGTCGAATAAAGTTTAAGATGATTTTTATCTGTTTCAATTTTCATTTTTTTTTTAAATTTAACTAACCTTTAATTTTTCACTATTAAATATCACTAATAAAAGAACATAATTATGAAGGCAAGACTTTATAGGAATCGGGCTCGAACTACAAATCACATTTCATAACTGTCATTTACAGCTGCTGTCAGATTTTGATCATGGTAAATGTCCAAGTTACGGGCAGAAATATAATATTTTCGGTGATCAGAAGATGTTCGACTTCCTCTCAGAAATTTGTTCCCAAGGCGAGAGGTGTATCGCGTGCTCAAATTGAAGAGTTCTGCGAATTTGTGGACAAGGGGCGAAATATTTTAGTTCTTACAGGTGCTGGAATTTCAACAGAGAGTGGAATCCCAGACTATAGATCTCAGGGAGTAGGACTCTATGCCACGAGCAAAAGCAGGCCTGTCATTTACCAGGATTTTGTGAAAAGTGATAAAATCAGACAGAGGTATTGGGCAAGAAATTTCATTGGATGGCCAACATTTTCTTCTGTTCAACCAAATATTTCTCACACTTTTCTCAAGAAACTTGAAGATTTTGGTAAAGTTTGTTGGTTAGTGACTCAAAATGTTGATGCCTTACATTTTAAAGCTGGAAACTCGAAGGTGACGGAACTTCACGGGAGTTCACACAGAGTAGCTTGTTTGAGGTGTGATTATAAAACAACCAGACATGATCTACAAATTGTGATAGAAAATCTCAATCCATCATGGAGAGCCTTTTCAAATGTGTTAGCACCTGATGGTGACATTCAGTTATCTCAGGAAGAAATAGAGGGATTTCAGGTGAACACTCCCTAAATTAAGTGGTACCTGCGTCTTTTTAAATTTAGATTTCAGTAATTTATTTTTGCCAATACAATTAATAAACATGTTCTTAAACATCTCACTAGACAAGGGTTTTCAGTTCACTTCTCTCACTTTAAACTGTTTATGTGAAGCTGAGCACCAAAAACCCTTGGCTAACAAAGATGATACATGCATGACTAGAGCAACTTTTCCATTGCTCTATTGAAAGGAAATCACAGGATGTGACCAGTATACATGTATGGTAACAATTAGCTGCAATAATGTAGGCCCTCGGTGATTTTTTTATCTGATGTTTTCTTCTAAAAAAGGGGGAGGGCTACATTATTGCAGCTAGGTACCAATAAGAAGTTGTTATATTCACCACATACCCCAGGTACAATTTATATGATCATTATAGGGTTGATGTGTACATAACCAAATTATGTTTTTTTCTTTTTCCCTTGTCAGACTCCACATTGTCCAAAATGCTCAGGGCCCCTGAAACCAGAGATTATCTTTTTTGGAGATAATGTTCCAAAGTCTACAGTTGAATTTGTTTTCCAAAAAGTGCAAGAATGCGACCAAGTGTTAGTTGTTGGCTCCTCATTAGAGGTAAGTGTTCAAAACAGAGCATAGGAAATTTGATATTAGTTTTGAGAATTAAGCTTTATCCAATGTTGGAATCTAGTGCTTAGTTGCAAGTCTCACTTGAACTTATTGAGTTATTGTAGATTCCTAATTAAATGCAAGGAATTAATATCCAACTAAAATCTAGAGAAGAACCCCTCAAAATCTCATTTCTATTTTTCTAACAGTTGTAAACTATACCAATTTATAACAAAAGTTTGGGGCTTACGATTTTATATTCCTGCAGTTTGATACTAAGTGACGGAATGCAGAACTAAGTACACATGTAAAATAAGGAAACTACAGTGATTTACATGAGAGACTACCTCTAGGTTTATAATATAACAATATATAATTTTTATGCTGTAAATGTTTGAAACGGGTTGTAATAGAATTCTAAACATGTAATGTACAAATCAGTTTACCGTATTTTAGATTCATCGCATCTGCATACAAAATTTCTATCAAATTTAATTTGGTTCATACATGTTTCATTAAGCTACATTTTTTCATTTCCTTTGTAGGTATATTCAGGGTACAGATTTGTTTTACGGGCATCAGAAATGAAGAAACCCATTTCTCTTTTAAACATTGGTCCAACTCGGGCAGACAAACTAGCTGATCTCAAAATAGATGCCAAATGTAGCGATGTTCTGAAACAAGTGTCTTTTATATGTTCGTGATAATCATGATATGTATCTTCACTGAGTATTTGAATGTACACTTTTAAATGCATTTAATATATTTATTTATGTTGTACATAAACACAGAGGACTGGCTCTATAACTGTGATTAATAAATTTTTAAGAAGATGAAACATTTTAAATATTTTGGAGGACGTTTGACAAATGTTAGAATAGAATTGATCTGCACAGTTTGCTTCTAAAAGCAAATGTTAATCTCTACAATTGTCAGACCATGACCATTAGTACAAAGATCATATAGTTTAGCAACCAGATTCTGGAGCTCAGTTTCTCTTCTACAAAAGAAATATATAATGGAAAAGTGAGACTGATATCAAAAGTTAGCTTGACTAAGTAATGTAGCTTACAAAAATGCAGTATTAATATGATATATCAAAGCCAGATATCACACTAAGATATGACATTGAACAGTTTCTATATATTTTTTACATCTTTGACATCTGCATGTAAAAGTTACAGTTAACTTGTTTACCATAGATGTATAATTTGTTAATTATGGAATCTCAGTAACATGTTTCTGAAAAAGATACATATTATGGATAAGAGATCTTTTTTAAGTGATAAAAATATCTTTCTCACTATACATTGTTTAAGATTCTACCTTATAAAATCCATGAGTGAATCTGAGGATGTGGGTGGGGTGTACTTTATAGTTACATACAGTACACTTTCTTTACTGACTAGAGAGGACCATTCCGCCTAAAAGGTCCTGTTACGGGACAACTTATTAGAATTCATATTTATAAATGATATATATTACATATTCCAATGTATGAACCTTTATCAAAATTTTGTACCTGCAAAGAAATTTTAAACATTCACAAGTTAGACAAGGTATAATTAACAAGTAATTCGTAAGCTACATGTAGGTTATCGCAACAATAAAGTAATGCACGAGCTCTTGCACATTACAAGACTACCTCAGAAGTTCCTTATAAATTATACCGACGCACGTTTTCAACCATGCTTAGAAATTGTCTAGCGTATAGGTATGACGTCTGTCTGATGATAATTGGCAACTTACTTCTAACATATTTGTTATTAATATTGAGCGTTTACGTACGTAATGTATAGAAGGATTTTTTCTACTTACCCCCCCCCCCCCACCCCCCATTTCTAATTGCATTTACCCCTCTGATCTGATCCCAAACAAGTATGGTGTGAATAAATCTAAAATATTTTAACCTGACTTTCTTCTGTAACACTGTTCCGGATAATTATGCCAGTGCCAAGGTGGCATTTTTGCACCCGCTTAAGATGAAGTTTCGTAAAAATTCAAATATGTCAAATGATAGACCATTGCTTAAAGAGTTTATAACCACTTTTGCTATTGATATATCTCACCTTCCAGGTGAGATATTTATCTCTGAAAAATAATTTCTATGGGAAAATAACTTTTCCCATAGGAAAAACAATTTTCCTATCGGATTTTTAGAATTTCCTACCGAAATAAATGAACTTCCTACAGGAATAAAAATTCCGATGGGATTTGAACAAAACTGCCATAGGATTCCAAAATCCGATAGGAAATCTTAATTTCCTATTGGAAAATTACCTGTCTGAATTAAATTCCTGTAGGAAATACTTTTTTCCTCTAGAAAATATAAATCCAGTAGGATTTTCAAAAAATCCTACAGAATATTCAAAATATCCTATAGTAAAATTAGCTCCCTATAGGAAATATTGTTTTCCCATAGGATATTAAATTTTAAAGGTAAATATCTCTCTCCTGACAGCTTGGCACTGGCATATAATTACCCGGCACAGTATATATTATTTTCACTTCTGTATGCTAAAAAGATTTTATTACTCATTCCAATGTAAAATACATTGGAGGGGTTAAAATATGACTTCATTAAAAATAATACACGTCTGGCTTGCTTGCATGGCTAATTACCGGTTTAATCTCAAAATTTCTGTATAGTGCCTTGCATCTATGTTAATTTTACAAATTACAGCCTCTTCGTTCTTCAGAAATATAAATTAAATGTTGATCCCCTGGTTCTGGAAAGGAAGTCAGAATAGTCAAAGTTTACAGATAGAATTCTTCCCTTGACACCAGATCTTTATCTGATAAAATAACTCAGTAGTTATTTTTTTTTAAATAAGGCTACACGAAGTCTCTCGATCAATGATCTCATTTATATCCATATGGAGTAATAGATCTAGAAAATTTCCAGGGGGAGGGTTAAGGATGGGGGCCGAAAGGTTAATTTTGTTTGCCGGGAGGTCCGAGGCCTATTTTCGATAATTTTACTTTGTGGATTTAATAAGTTTGAATTTTCCAGGAAAGGGGTCCGTACCTCTACCCCCGTCCCGCTCCACTTCCTCTAGATTGCACATAATGCATGTACATGTACCGGTACATAATTTTGGATTGTACTAGTATTCAGCGTACAATATCTTATACACCGTACATCGGCTAAATCTTCACTTACATAATAATTAAGTACCTTATCGATTTTGTAACGCATTATACGTTTTCGAACGTTTTTAATTACCCTATTTTTCATGCGTCGGCACATCTTATTACCATGCATCGGCACATCTTATTACCGGTGTACCTTGCTAGTGCGACAACCCCTCTAGATAGAAATGTAACAGTGTATGTTCAGATTGAAATACAGTCATGTCCTCGCTACTCAGAGACACCTGGCGTTATGACAAATTCTTTTCTTAGAAGATACCACTCTTTACTATAATGTGGCGGGAACGAAGCATTCGGGGGGGGGGGGGGTTATTTTGCAGTACACATTGTTCTTAAATTTACTTATAGAAAAATTACTTTTAAAGGAGTTCGCTCGTACCAACTTGTTTGGGGAGCATATAAAAATTTGTAATGAAATAAACAAAATTAACATTAAAATAGAAGTTTAAGGTACTACGCTACGTGCCTGCACAGATCATAATTATGCGCTCTCCATTACAGCCAGTTTTTTTTTTTTAAATTGCAGTATGACTAAAGCCAGTCGTTACTATTTCATCAAGAAGTGAACTAGTACGGTCTGAATTTTAGTCAGACTGAAAAAAAGAAATCAATTTTTTAAAATGTTTTTTAATACGATAAAAAAATTATATATGAAAACATTGAAGACAACAAGCATGGATGAACAGTAGAATTATATAAATTATTTATTTCTCGGACAAAACACTGCAGAATAAATTATTTCAGATACTCCTTCGTCAGAAAACGTTTCTCTTAATTATACATATCCCTCAAGGCCTGTTCCGCATAGTCTCCTTTCAAGCGTCGCTCGTAAAAGTCGGGAACGAGCCGGCGAAGATGTTCCCTTCTCTGGATATTGCAGGGAGTCGAAGCCGGTAAATATCCGCATATCCCAGGTCTAGTGTGGATGGCGTGTGCAGTCGAAACCAAAATGGTGCACATGCAAAGGCAGACGGCCAGAACTGGAAGGAAAGCAAATCTGTACAGTGTCATTATACTTGCATCTTGCTTGAGTTTTTCTGAAAACCTTAATCGATCTTTTTCTCTAAAAAGGGGGGGGGGGGGGGGGGTAATTGGGGTTCTTAAAAATTATCTTACAGGTTTAAATACTGAAATTATCCGAACAATATACTCAATACGGTTCTTTTAAAATCAATGTATTATTGGTTTCCTTTATCTTTCTTTTCTTTCTTTCTTTCTTGATTAATTAAACGATAAACAATTAAATGACGTATAGGCAGCTGCATGCCTGTCCATGCAAGCAATAATAAGTCAAAGAGAGCGGAGAAGGCAAAGTCAATCTGCTTACTAGTACATGTATGTGAAGAAAAAATCACATTCAGAAACATTATGGTTGAACTAATAATATGAAGTACTGTTTGCCAGGAAGTCAACCAAAATTTTGCGCGATAACTTACCTTTAAAATTCATTTTCTTCCTTTCCCTATGGAATCTTGCTCACAAAGGACAAATGGTTCATGTATGGATAAATTCTGCGTAAAACATGTCGTTATATACCTGTATCGGATTGTGTGAGGTGATCGAAGAAAATCGCCTAAATTACAAATAATTTACATGTTTTTGGAACCATTTCTTTTGATTATGGGTTGTTTGCATGAAAAGTCATTGAAATTTTCAGGTGCGTTACATCATTACGCCACGGTATAATTCAAAGTCTGTATTTTTTGTTTGCGTTTAGACTGCATAATTATATTTCACGTAATTATAAAGAGAAAAACTATTCGAGTGAGATTCGTTTGTTCTTGGACACAGCACGTGCAGAAAAAATACTCCTTCCCATCCCTCCTTCCCATCCCCCCCTCTCTCTCTCTCTCTCTCTCTAATTCTCAGTAAAATAGAATTAAGGAGGCTTTATAGAGGTCAACAAACTACTGTAACACATCAGACACGCATTAAAATTTTGAATATTTTTTTTTTACCATAAACTATTATTTGGTATATATATATATAGCATAAAAGATCTAAATATTTCATATTAAAAATTTGAATGTTTTCATATATCTTCATACAGAGCTCTTTGTCGAAAGGAGATTAACATGGTCTAAAATGGTAACGACCATCCAGCCCTCTTAATCTGGTAAACATTCGGTAGAATGAATTAAAAAAAAAAAACTAAACTAAATTTGGGGATACAAACACCTAAACACATATGATCTTTCTAAATACCAAATAAATATGGAAATATTTGAATGTTCAGTGGTGTATAAAAGTTGGGTTATATTGGAGCGGGAGTTCGCGCACAATTGCTTAATGCTTTGATGTTTATACACATGTATATTGTACTCATTTAGACAATAAAATGCTTTCTTTTGGTGCTTTATAATTATTTTCTCCCTTATTTTTTTTTAAACTTGATTTGATTGTGTTGATACATCTAGGGAAAAAAAATAATCACGATCTACCCAGTTTCAATCAGTGTGTCCGTGTATACCTAAAAGCTGATGTACATTGTACTATATAAGAGTGACCAGGGGAAAAAAAGACCTTTAGTATAACTCGGTCCTTTTTGATACCAATGAAATGAATGTTTGAAATCAGTATATCAAACTTTAAACAAACTTTATATCAACTTTATAAATCTCATACTGAGCGACTCAGGTGACCTAATAAAAAAAATTCAAAGGGCTTAATATATTTTAAAGTAGTTTGTCGTGAATTTCCAAAGAAAGCATTTCGTTGTTTAATTACAACTAAAATTCTGTAAGTCATGAGTTCGAATCCCGCTGGGGATTAAATAATATTTACCTTTCCAAAAATTTTTAAAACGTATTTTTTGATTAAATGTTGTAAAGTTTGAAAATTCTAAACTGGTGAAAGTATTTTAATTATATTTGTACTTTAATTCACATTAATATCGACAGATGTCCCATACCACCTTAATTATCTTTCAGAATACTGGTATGTCAAAAGCATTACTTTTGGGGGGTGGGGGGGGGGGGGGGTGGAGGCTAAAGTTGCAAATGGACATGTACTTGCAATTTTGGCCATTTTTAGTGAACATTTATTGGTAACAATTGATTTTTTTTATAATGCATTCATACATTTCTTGAGATACTGTACATATACAAATATAATTTTTTATCTGTTGCTGGCAAGATAAGGATATCAATTTACATTATGCAATACTGCTTTTAATCACATGTTTATTTCAATATACGGTGGATATCACTCATGGGATAAATTTTTGGTATTTCACTGTGTGTTCTTACGCCACGTGACATCATAACTAAACATTACTTAGGTTTAGGCGGTTGTTTGACGTAGAATAAAAAAAAGTAAATAATTAATTCAGTTGAGGGGTGTTGAGATGCCAAGGCTCGGGGATAGAAAACACACAACTCGTTGGATAAAAATCATAGACCATCGCAAATCATGAGAGATCCTATATTATATACTGTGGTTTTATTATTTAACAATTTTGTAGGCATCATATTAGGCATGCAATTTCAAGGCAACCTACAAATGGGGTCATGGCTACTATTGTCATTTCTTACTTTAATAGTTGAATATTTGATTTCATGGATTCAACCAACAACAAAATCCACCAAAAATGGAGTTCAAGGAATTATGATGAAGAAAAGAGCAATGTGGTATAAGATGTCCCTATGCTTCATTTGTATCTTTACAAGAACAGACATATAAGAATCAAGTTTTATTTGGTATTTATAAATGTCACTCCACCGTTTATTGACCAATGCATAACATATGAAGGATTTACACCTGTATGAAATAGATACACTCTTAGCATCATAACAATAACATATATAGGGATGATACGGTACACTTCTTAATGAGCACTATTTAAAATAAACACTTGTCTGTAAATTCAAAATAAACATTATAACACGTATATATTCCTTTATATTACATTAAATGCTTATCATTTTTTTTTCTTCCGAGAAAATGTCATAAAGAAAAAAATTCTATGTATCAATAAATATTACAGTTTTAAAATATCCAATAAAAAAAGCAGAAATGTATAAAAGCATCTGACTGACCCGTTCATGCTTTACTGACATAAATTGATTAACTTCCATATATTATAAAAAGAAAAAGAGATTCATTGCATTTCAACACTTTCAAAGAAAATCAAAAATGAAAAAGAAAAAAGAAAGACATGCTTAGCCTAGTAAATTTTTGTATGTAGAACTTGACCAAAAAAAATTAATGCCATACTTGCACATCTTAGTACATGTACTACTGGTTAATACATAAGTTGGCATTTGATACATTATGGAGGACACTGTCACACACTTAACACCTGCCCTTTTTACATCAATTAATTCTAGCTCAAAATATGCTTTTATAACTGGTGGCAGACTATTCTCAAGAGTTGATACAACAAAGTGAAGATGCTAATAATGATGACAATTCTTCAGGTTAAAAAGAAAAAACAGCAAAACATTTCAACTCGGAGCCATTTCCAATTTGTACTTTGATAAAAATACCTTTCCATAATGCTTATGGTCATGTATACATTCTAAAATTGTGTTTTTTGAAAAAAAGCATCTCATAATATCAACAGCACTGAATTTTTTTGAAATTTAAATGTGAAGACAAAAATATCAATTATGAGTCTAAAAATAATATACAATACGTACTTAAATGTGCTGTAAAATAAGTACATCATACATGCATAGAAACTCCATGTGGGGAAAAAATCAACACATGCACCAGTAAAAATCAAAACATTTAAATCAAGCAGAAAAAATCTTATCATTGTAAAAATGCAACAGGTGTGATTCTACCATACAATTGTCAAAAACCTTCACTTAATCAAAGTTGCTGATCAGATCAATACACAATATACTGAAAGTACACACACAAAAATATCAGTGTAGAGGACCACTCCACCAATTCCTGTCCATTAGGTACATGTATAAAAAAGGACCAATAATGCTGGTTAGAACAGACATGAGGAGCTAATCCTTGATAAACTTAAGATAATCCTCCTCCTTCATCAGATGATCCAGCTCACTGGGCTCTCTAATGGTCATTTTATACAGCCACCCTGGAACATAAATGCAGAAAAACAGGGTCATAATTTGCTTTTGTTCACCAAGTACATATCATATTATTTAACTGATATTAATAATGAATGTGAAAAAAAAATCAATGAACAATACGGATCAACAGACTGGTGACTTTATAATTATACAATAATGAGGAAGACTGTTTTGTCCCCCCCAAAAAATCAAAGGGTAACCTTCTTTGATTTTTATTAGATGATTCAAGCCTGGGTGGTCAGTTATTGTAAATGAAACAACCTTAGTTAATAGTTCATTGATGTCTGGTTCTCAAATCCTTATGGCAGAAAATCAACATGAACAGATTAATACACCCATATCTTATGAAGTCCCTTAGGTATTATAGGTCATGAATATAATTGTTCAAAACATACTAATGATGGGCGACCACAGAGGGCCATAGATCAACTGAGTGACTCTGGTGACCTTAAAATTTCTAAAAAAAAAAAAAACCCAAAACATTTCAACTTCTGACCTTTTTCATAGCAGGAATCATTGACAAGTTTCGGTGCATCTTCCAGAGCAGTGTTGGCTTCCGTGACCACCCCTGAAATAGGGCTGTACACCTCACTGGCTGCCTTCACACTCTCTAACACTCCAGCTTCCTCTACAAAAATAAAGTAACAGATCTAGAAAACTACATCTTCCCAAGTCAAGGGTTTCTGATCTGCTCCACTCTACATAAACCCTTGACCGAACTGGTAATACATATGTGGGTTTACTATTGCTCCATCTAGCGAGAATAAACATTTTTGAACTTTGGTGACCTCTTGTTTTGACCAATCAGAAAAAGTGTATTAAAAAGAAATACTCAGCAACATGGCTGCGCCCATGTACTAGTCGTTTATAAAATTTGAATTTATGAAAAAGATGAGTTTAATGGGAGTAAAACCAGTAGTGGCAAGTCAATAACTTACAAGTATGTCCAAATTTTATAATGACAATGGAGCAACGTTAATCATTGCACCATTATCATCAATCATGAAACATCATTTCTTATTGGATCATGCAACTTTAATGACACCAACCAGAGAGTCAGGTTTCTAGACCCGTCTATGCCAGTTCGGTCAAGGGTTTATGCAGAGCGGATCAGAAACCCTTGACTTGGGAAGATGAGAAAACTACAGTGCCACTTCTTTCTGTATGTACCTAATATGTGTACATGTATTTGGTTACCTGCGATTTTTTTCATTCTCAAGAATCATAAAAAAATGGCAAAATTTGGTGTACTTGTGTATTTGATTCTATGGATTTTCATACACAAGAATAATAGAAACAGCAAAACTTGATACAAGTTTTTAATTTTACTGGATTTCAATGTCAAGAATTACAGAAACAGCAAAACTTGTCAAATACAGATGGGAAAATAAGCATGACTGTGTTTGTCTTGAGTTTTTTTTTTTTACTTTTTTAGAAACTTACGACCAAGCTCCAGTTCTGTGTCTATTTCGGGCAGCTGTACATAAACCACTTCACCTAGCTGATCCTGTAAACATAATACAACAGGATGCATGTACATATTAACTACATATACAACCATAGAAAATGGTCAATCTAATTAAAATTAGACTTGTAAAACTGCAGATCTGCGATACGCTATACAAGGTCTTACAACATCCCACATGGGTCATCTCAGAGAGACCTTTCAAATAGCCAATGAAATGGCTGGTAGTTCCGACATATGTTTCTTTATTACCGATGAACCTGAATCCCCGAAATGCCTCAAGTAGTGAATGAAGTCATGGAAATGTTGCATGTGTCGATTCTAAGTTAGTGTTATTGTTGTCTGCGTAATTCATGGAAAGTAGCGAATCGGACAGATAATATTATTCATAATTTTGGAGAAAAAAACTTAACTAAGCATAAATTAAACGGCCGAGCGTTAGAGTTGTAAGAGATAAAACTATATATAAATATAAAACTAAGAGATAAAACTATTTTAAGACTTGTTTATTAAAGCTTGAATCTGATTGACTAAAACATTTAAGTTTATTCATAACTGAAAGGGCACTCTGAGATGACCTCGTATGGGATGTTGTTAGATCTTGTATAGCGTATCGTAGAGGAGCAGTTTTAAAAGTCTAATCTTAAGGACGGCGGACCCAATTCACTTCTACAATAGTGATTTTTATGAATTTTTTTATATGAGGTAGAGTTACTAAAGATATATAAAAATCAATCAAAAAATAACATGAAAATCAAATTAGATTTTTAGTGGTGACCATTTCAAAAATGTTGGGTATTACTTTTCTTTTTCAATTGAACATAATGGAGAAAAACGTCCTTTTAAGAGAAAAACTGATATTAAAAAAATTCTGCAATAGATTTTCTATCCAAATTGAAATATGATACTTATATGATGATTTTGAATTAATATCATTTAAATAATGATAATGTCATCGAATTTGTTTTTACGGGGGCACAAGTCAAAGTGCAATGTGTCGTTATTTTTCTTCAATTTTCATTAAAAGTACTGCGCAAACTTTTAGAAAAAGGCTATGTACATCATTTCGAAGTTGATTTATGAAACCAAAGAGCTATACTAGAGTGTGCTAAAAAAAAATTTAAATAAATTACTTTAAAACTTAAGCACAGGGACGGTTTTACTATATTTTTTCGATACGAGTATTGATGCGGATTGGAATGTAAATAATTTGTCACTGGCTCAAACTCTGTTAACTAATCTATGTAGATGCTTATAAATATTGTGAGCTAATATAAAACTCACTAAACTACTTTGACATCCCCTAACGAAATTTGTGCATGTTAAATAATGTAGAAAAGCGTATTTTAGCAAGTCAAATTATAGCAAGGTCGCTCACTACATGCAATATTAAAGTGTGTATTGATGATGTATAACAGCTAAATATTGCGTCATAAGCGATTTTTCATTGAATTTTAGTGATTGTGACGTAATATTGAGAATTCGATGCTCGTAACAATCACTCATTTTAGGTGCATGATATATCGGCGCAAAGTGAATTGGGTCCGTCGTCCTTAATTCGATTGAAAAAATGGTACACCAGTAGCAAACACATTTCACATAGAATAATCATCTAACTGACACTTTATCCCATAAGAATGCCTTCATATAATTTGTAGAAAAAAAATACCTGTGCGAATTCTGAAATCCCAATTGTGCCAACATCTCCATTAACCTCTACCCATTCATGCTTCTCTGTAAAGTACTTTACTGCAAAAAAAAAATTTTGTTTAAACATATCTCAAAAAAAGAAAAATACAAAAATCCCCCCCCCCCCCCCCACCAAACCAACAAAATTTAACTATTGCTAATGAGTGTAATCATTACATACATTAGTATAGATGATAGTTTGTTCACCAACTTTATATAGTACAACGTAACAGTCGATGTCTTCAATTTACATCTTGTTCATGAATGTATGACCGATATATACACCAGCAATGTAAATAACAGCAGCAAATGCAACCTTACATAAATTTCTGCACATAAAAAATCCTTTATTTCAGCGTAAGTATGATAATAAACACGTTTATTCGTTGTATACATTACGTACGGAGAGCTGGTTCAGATTCATGTATATTTCTAAAGTTGGCTTAAAGTTTTTCGATCAAGTTACGAAATATTTTAAAACAGTTATAATTAAATACCCCTTTAAAAACAAAGCTACCTAAAAGAGCGTTTTGATACGGATGATTATCCCAATTGGCAGTTCACACTGTCCAAGTGAAGGTTTGTGTACACTACACAAGTATCGGTAGGTCACATGTCAAACACAGGTGATGTTTTCCAGTGTCTCGCGAGCGAGAATAAGAGGAAAATGGCGGCATTTAGCGAGAAATTCAAAAAACTGTACAAATTTTCATATTCCGTGAATTTTGGTGTCCCGCCGGTACATCGTGAATGGGGTCGATAAAACGGTACATTTGGAGTACCGCCGGTACATATCACATGTATGTTAGTAATGTTGATCATGTTTTGGAATTTTCAATGTTCATCTAATATTTTTTATAGGGAAAGACTAGCCAAAATCTGGGTGCATTAGAATTTGGGGGCAGATACCCAGATTATTGTAAGAAGAAGTGTATCAAGTATTTTCTTTATGATAGGCTGGTCCGGTTCTGGCAAGTTACAGTCTGTATGGGTGTGTGGGCTTTTTTTTCTAAATAAAAGATAATGGAGTTTATAAAAAATCAAATTTAGATGCATGGCATGTCTTTAATTTTCATCATTCATTAATTATTTCTTTTCACCTATGATAATATCAAACTTTGGTGCACATATGCAGAAGTATATCCATCAAGTCATAGTTTATACAAGCAATATATTCAATCAATGCATTTTGCATATAAATTATTATCCATAAAAAAACTTGCATCAACTTCAGCTATGTGATATACTGATCATAAATATCATCACATATATCCACAGTTACTGTACTTGAACCGGAGGTCATTCGCACTGTGTTACAGTGGATAATAATCCTTCAAGTTCATTGTTCATTTTCAACTGCACAAATAAAATGACACCTACCACCCAGAAGGCGTTGTGAAATACTGATATTTCTACATTGAATGTTGGTCACTTTGGCAATAGTTTTGCATTTTTGCAGCTTATTAAGCTGTCCAAATATACACCGTCCGATCACTGCTGTGGCCATTCTGAAAATAAAACACACATGCGCGATTCGGTCAGAGTTATGTCCCGTTGTGAGCTCTTCTGCCACTGGAGATAAAAATTCGGCGGATGTTTTGAAACAAGTTTGGACCTGGGGCAGTGGGGGATGATGAGACAAATGTAATGTTTTGCATGCCACAGCTAAAAGGAAGATGGCTTTGCAAACAAGACAAGACATAAATTTTCAGGGAATTTTCAAAAAATTAGGTGCGGAAAGTTTCCTATATGTGACATCTGCAAATCTTTATTTGCAAAATTTACACATGCAAGTTCTTGTTATAGCACTAGTAATCAAATAATTCTCTGGAGTGATCTTAAACATTATCATGTTATCCCCTTTAATTGTTTCTAAAACTGCATATCGTAATATAGAAAATTGAAATATAATGATTCCATAATTTTGTTCATTTTTAATCAAATTTTTTAAAATGTGGATATACTTATTTTTAGGCCATAACTTGGAGGAAATCAGAGTAAGAAGTCTTGAAAATCTTCTTTCAAAGTTGGAACATAATTTAGTATGTGACTCAGATCTGGTCAATGAGCGCCATCTCATGATTAGACTCATTGAGTGGTTTAATTTTCCAAATCCCTCAAAGCAAGGAGATGTGCTTCATCTTCTTTTGAGATTATCAAAGGTAAATAAAGACTGATTAGTTTAAAAAATACCATTATCTATATATATCTGTATTAAATAAATTATAAGCCTGTTTAGAGTTATTCGTTGGTATAAATTAAAATATCTACTTTTGTATTTTTTTTATAAGCATTCTGCTGCTGCTCAAATTCTCCAAGACATCGGAGCAATTGAATTTCTGAGCCAGTTACGATCAGATGTTCCAAAGTCTTTGCAACCTGTAGTTGATCAAATCCTTGAAAACACTATGAGATTGCCAGAGGTGGCAGATGAAACCCTTAGTCCTACCTGTACTTATCAGAGGAGGGGGTTCAGCACAGGTGTGTACATTTTAAAGTTGTTCTAAAGGCACCTTAAAGTTAAGCCTGCAGTAAAAGAATTTGATTATAGTCCATAAAAAACAAAAGTGCATGGAATATTTACAATGATATCCTGAGTTTGTGTTGTGAACAATGTACTTTGAAATCACTTGAATTCATGGAAGCTTATTTTCATAAATTGTCCAAGTTTTGCAAAATTATTATCATTGATGGAAGAATTTTTGAGTATTGATCTTGTTAGACTATGTCATTATTTGTGCAATCTGATTAAAATCAGATCTTTGATCCGCTTCGACAAATTTGATGTCGATACACAAAGCTTAAAATCAGATCTTTGATCCGCTCCAACAAATTTGACATCAAATTTGTCGGAGCGGATCAAAGATCTGATTTTTATCAGATTGTACATGTAAATAAGTTTAATAGTTTCAGAAGCAGGAGGAGCATTTACTGCGAGTGATGGGGCCTCTGAAGTCGCTCCATCACTTACATCAGTCTCAACATTACCCCCCCAGGAACTTATGGATCCTCCACACATTATCACAGGGAGGGAGAATTCTGATGGCTACTTCAAAGATAAAGTTTATCTACTGCAAGAACAACAAAGGGAGAACAATGATGGTAAAGCTTGGATGAGAGTACTAATTCAAAAACAGATTCAAAAGCTTGCACTAGCTGTACTTTAAATGAAAGGTTTTTTTTCTTATTATGTAAAAATGTTAAAAATTGTAAACGAAAAATTCTTATTTTAACTTATTAAACATTTCTAAAGTGAGTAATATTATAGGTTTGTTTTTAGATATCATTTTTTATTGTTTTGTACATGCAGGTGTGTCTAATACTTTTCTTGCCACCACCTTTCCTTGGTTAGCTTTGACTTCCACAGACAGACATGTTATTCAGTCAACAAACTCGTAAGTATTGTGGAAATCATGTAACAGTCATGTCACAAGTGAAACATGTAACAATCATGTCACAGATAAAACATGTAACAAACTTTTTCTTATATATTTTGAAGCAGGAAACAATATTTTGTGAACAATTTTTCAGAAAAAAATTGTGAATTTTATATTTTATGTAAGAAAGAAGATGTACATTACTATGACTATTAATACTAGTGACAAAAAAATCCCTTATAATTATTTTAGGATTGTATTCAAATGATGTAATGTTGTCTAATATACAATTTTCAGTTCCTTACAAAGTAGAGAGGCACATCTTTTGGCTAGTTCCTGTGAATTTCTAAGTGATGTGGTATTTCAAGATTTTCCTGCAGAGATATTTTTACAAAGACCAAACATTGTCCGAGTAAGTGATACATCTGACAATTAAAAGAGTGAAATACAATACATGTGCATTTGATTATGAAAATAAAGATTACCGGTATTAACAGCAAATTGTGCTGAAATTTTTCCTCCTATTCCATTACAGAATCTGCTAGGACTTCTTGGAGCAGTTCCAGATGTTAACACACACTTGACTATCCATGCAGCCAAAACTCTTGGTGACCTGACATCTGCTTTGAGGTCAAGGTTAAGATATTATCAAGATCCATCTTTGTTCACATCAAAGCAAGGTATAAATACTATGACAGTATCAAATAAAAACATTTACTTCACATCAATCCATTTTTCATGTACATTGCACTGTACATATGTATTGTAAATTATTTTGGTTAAAAACCTTTTTTCTCAGAAAAGTTGGAAATGATACAAATGACTGATAAATGGTAAGATAAATACATGTAGTAAGATATTTTACAACATACGTTCTGTTAGTTACCTGTGATGTTATTAAAGATTTCAGTTCGTCTTCCTCTTCACCTTTCTCAAACTCTCCGAGCATGCTGTCTAACCAGTCGGGGAGGACCGACAGTCACAGTCCACTGGCAGGGTGGGGAGACACCCGCCCCCGGGGAGACGGGAGGGAAGTTGACTCCTCTTCCTCAGTCAGGTAAATGAAATTTTAAAAATAGTGAAATCTAATTCAGTTTTCTATTATCAATTCCATTCACCAATAAAAAAAGAAATATGAGACATAATATTTTATTTTTTTGCACTTACATGTTACATCATTTAAATTGCTGATTTTGGATAACATTTTTAAAAAGGAAAATATTTTAACTTTTCTTTGACATTATAGGAAGTATTGCATAACAAATATTATTGTTATAAAGAATAACAACAGTATATACTAAAAATTAAACAAATTGTCTGAACAAAAGTAGAAGAGTTACATGTATGTTAAAGATTTTGAAGTTTTGATTTTATATATTTAATAGTTCTGCCAATTCCCGCAACTCCAGTGTCAGTATTGGACCTGATGTGACAAATCCAGAGGAGACGGACATTGATGACATGAGGTCCTTACAGAGCATGCAGATTACCCTCCCCCAGTACTGCTCCTTGGTCCTGGAGAAGGCAGTTCCTCTCCTCAAGACGGGAGCCGAGGGCGTGGTCACACAGCTCATGTATCTCCTCAACCAGGTGCTGGAAATCCTCACCAGCATCGTTACCATGGAGATCTGGCAGGATGTGTCCTCCAGAGCAAGGGAAATTGTAAGAATTGGGTATATACTGTAAAAGCAGGAATATTTGTTGGGGATTTCATTTGTTTTGTTGAAAACTTTTATCAACATAATTAAATCCATTCAATAAAATTTTTACTTAGTGATATGATGTATTTGGTAAGGTTTGAAACAATGAAAGCAAATCCCAAGGAAACAATTTTAGAACGTGAATCAATGAATTTTATGCCCATGAAAAATTTCTGCTTCTTCAGTAACTGCAATTATTGTTTATCCTCTAGTACATTCAGAACTAAATATGCTGTATTCAGTGCATGTGCAGATAATGGCCACTTATTCGTAGAAACAATAAAAGTTTTCCCTCCACTACCACTAATATTTAATTCTGTGCTCCCTCAGAGAAGACTGTCTGCATCATAAATCTTCTTTATTTTTAGGAACGTAGAAATCTATTCAAAAGATTTAATATTAGAATTTTATTTATCTTTTTTGCTGTTTTAGGCTGAAAGATTATCAGCAACATTTGAGGCACTAGGTGATGTGATAAACTATCATCACCATGGGGAGGTAAGCCGTGGGAATCCGGAGAAGGACAAGGGCGACGTTGTACAACACAGACTGGCATTTATAGGAGTCACAGGATTCACCTCCAGACTGCTGAAGCAACTAGTTCCAGTCCAGCAGGTAGCTAAATCATGTTCTCAAAATATTTTTTAAAATCATACACATTAAATAATATATGGAGGAAAATTTTTTGTTTACTTTTCTCCTGAAAATCACAAATGCATTTGTTAGATGTGAAGAAAGACAGTCCCAAGACAAGTTTGATTTTTTTTCCCAATGCTACTGTATTTCATTTGCAATGCTTTTATAATATAGGGAAATATTAATGTATTTTTTTTTGGTTTATTTTCTTAAGGGAAGAAAACTCTTGCCAGCCACTCTCGTTAAGTCCATGGAGTTAGTGATCTTTGATGAAGCGCTGGCTTACAGTTACCCAGACATCCAGATCACACTCCTGGCCTACATACAGAATCTGAGTCCAGACAAATACACCCTGTTTGTGGACACCGCCAAGATATCCCAGTCTGTCCAGAAATCGTGTCAGTTCCTGATGCTTTGTCAGGAGGAGGTCAGTAAAAACCTGTCATTACTTTAGCTTCATTTATCTAGGGTGAGAACATGTACAGTATATTAGAATATATAAATTTCTTTTTAAGTTATTAGACAATTTATAGAACATCCTGATAGAAAAATACTACATGTACATGTAGATCCTAAGACAGATCCTATAATATGAGGACACAAATCTTTTTGTGATGGAAAGAAGAAAGCTGTGCATCTGTTGCTATGGGGGAAACTACATGTATACTATAATTAACTTGTTTTTTTTGGTGTGTGACAGGCCTACAAAGGAAGTAGTGAGCTGATTGACATGGCAGAAGCTTCAATCCAGAGCCTGCCGTACCACCTCCATCTTCCACTGGTGTCAGAATTTGTCAAACTCTCATCCTCCATGTATGTATCATAAAATGTGCCTTTTCCATTCACAGTGTTGTATGTTGTCAACCTATTGCTATGAATATGAATTACATTTTATGTTCAAAGCTTTATAGACGAAGAATCTTGTATAAAATCTTTTGGAAACAGATTTAAGAATGCAACATATTTAATGGGCTTCTACACGATGTCAGTATGATTCAGATTACCAGTAATTCTTCTTCCTTTATTCATACTCATCATTTTGGTTTATGGCGCTTTCACTTTCTAAACCTGACATTGTTTATTAGCTGTGCCAGAACTTCCCAAGACAAGGCCCTTCAGAACAAGTGTGTGGACGTCCTGCTGAAGTTTCTGTCTCATCCACTGCCTGAGGTTAAAGAACAGACCTACAGCACCATCAAACAAGTTGTCAAGGTTAGTGGTCGGGTCAAAGTACAGACCAAAAATGTCAAGGCCATGTCATTGAACAGAACAACAATACCGCTAAACAAGTTGTCATCATAATAGGTTTCAGATCAATGACAGACTGCAATGTCAAGGCCTGTTTTCAAGTCAGTTCAAATATACAATGCCATCACACAATATGTCAAGGTCAGGCAGCAGATGTACAACACTGTTACACAATTTGTCTTGGTTTTTAGAGGTGTTGGTTTTGATTAGTGCCTATACTGTGCACTGTTCAGAGATCAATTTGATAAAAATAAAGTATATAGACTTTGACACTTGTACACAATAGAATATTGCCCTTTATCAACATATACTTGTATGTGTATACCATCATTGCACAAGCTTGGACTGTAGGTTTATGGTGAATCATCATTATAGTCTACCTCTTTTTCAGGGTTCCCTCAATGTGAACGAGGCAGCAGACCCCAGCTCCAGAGCCTGCTATCTGTCCCGCTTCCTGTTCAGTTCTGACATCATGTATGAAATCATTGTGTTTGGGTTGAATGACTCCAATCCCAAGGTGAGTGATTGACCTTGCTCTGGTATAGCACACATAATCTGTGGATACTGGATAATACTGTAAACCAACTTATTTTTACATTTGGCTTGTTATAAACTTGTTGCAGCAATTAACTTTGGCAACCAAGTTGAAGTTAATATTAATCAATTACGAGAGACATTGAATGATTGGTTTGCAACAAGAAATGATCGCGACAATGAGGCTTTCATTTTCTGGCAAAATATTCTCTCACAAAACTAATAGTTTGCTAACTGTATTGGTTAACAAGTGTAACTTTGTGATTGCCTTGTTACACATTGTTGATAGATTCTGATTATTGTATTGTAATGTACCTTTCATGCTGTCTAAATAAAACAAATAACAACTGTTGTGTAACACAGGTGAGCCAGACAGGCACTGATGTCATCTGTCACATCCTGGACGGTCAGCTGTTGATGACAGAGGATCTATGGAAGGAGGTCCTCAATGCTTTGATGAGGTCACTTCCTGTTCTAGAGGTAAGCAGTCTGAGTCAGATCAGTTTGGAAGGAAGAATTTGTAGCATTATGATCTCAAGGCACAAATTAGCATATTTTCAAATTTTTAAATACAGCTATTACAGAAATAATATGATGCATTATTGCAGACATATGTTGATTTGGGGACAAAGCTTGGATCCACCCTCCTGTCACTGACTGATCCCACAGAGGTCCAGGCGGAGGGAGGGCTAGTGTACTTAGAGAAGCTGAGGGGCTGTCTCAGAATGATGTTTTCTACGGATGTCAGGTAAACCAAGGGACCATCTGGGAAACAATCTCAGCAAACAAACATTGTAAAATTATTAACAATTGGTGTGATTAATTTAGCCAGTTTATAGATGTCATATAAGTAAAAGATGTGAACAGTGAATGTGGTATGTATTATAATGGGAAAGGCAAAATATAAATCTTTAACAATAATCAACACAGTAGCCACTTCCGAGAGCAAATAAAAGGATTTTAGCAATGAAAGTAACATTTTAATTTTTGCATCACAGAGCAAGAGCTGAGGCCTTGAAGCGATTAGCCTGGTTTTTGTCCAATGAACGAGACAGCAATGAAAAGATGCCAATATTTGCCTCTTTGGACGTCACAAACTTAACCAGCATTTTTATTGTGGACATGCAGAGGTCTCTAGATGAAGATCTAGGAAGATCTGTATTTCAGGTTAAAGTTTTAATTTTTTTATTCTAATTACTTGTACAGATATAGTTAAAAATCTATCATATTAAATTCTTTAGAGTGTTTAGAGTAAAAACATGCATTCTACGAAATTTATTTTTAAGTTACATTTTGGTACCCATTTAGCAATCTGCTGTGCATTTACTCATATGCGTATAAGGTGTTTGGGGCTTTATATTTGTACATGAATTGAGATTCAAAGTGCATGTTTGATAATTCTTTTTTCTTGTAGATTGATGGAATGAGAAAGGTATATGAAATCTTTAGCTCCTCATCCGTGGACCCCTCAGTGAAGAAGTCTGCGGTTGACCAGCTAGCGATCATCCTACAGGATCACAATCTACATGCCCCGTTCAAAGCCGAGGGAGGGGTGGAAACCATCCTCAAACACCTCAAGCTGGGCCTGGTCAGGAACGATGATGCTCAGGTAAAAAATAGTGTATGCTTTCTAATCAGTTGAAAAACAGTTGAAAAACAGACTGATGTTCTCTGATGTACTCCAGGGGTAGACAACAGCATGCTTTGTTTTACCAATGTAGAAAACGATTATTCGTTTACATTAAAATTGGGGATTTGAATTTTTGTCAGTTATGTTAAAAAGAACTGGGAAAACAGAACCTGAAACTGTGTAGGTTGGGCATATGATACACAGATTCTGTCATCTTTAACTTATCTACACCTCACATCTGTATCATAATCTTCTAGCATACACAGGTTTACTGTTAATAACCCAGAACAACTTTTTTGCTTACAGAGTGAATACATACACTACCTCCCTGCTTGTGCAGCTGTCCTGAGATCCCTGGTTCACTTTGATTACAAACTGAGACACAGACTTGCTCGAGATCAGGAACTATATCTCGTACTACTTAGAGGTAATATTTCATATATCTATACATTAATCCTATGTGTCCTTTGATATTTGATACTCTGGTTTCTGAAGAACTTCAATTGGTTGATTAACTTCGTGTAAATTGCTTTGTCAAGTTGATGTTTTTTCTGATTCCAGTTGCTTTCCTGCACCAGCGAGATGAGAGAACACGCTATGAAGTTGCTCATATTCTGATATTGTTGCTGTTCGATGAAGTGGCCAAGTTTGATCTTGGGTAAGAAGAGAAAAGAAATTCAAATAAATTAATTATATAGATTGATTAAATAGTTATCATACATTGTAATGTATAGATACTGAATAAATGTTTGTTTTCATATTTTTTTTACGATAGTCATGAAAGTTTAGAATATGAAATAAATTTTTTTAAAATGTTACTTTTCAGTGGAGGAACAGTTCCTGTTGTTCATTTCTCCATACCCAGTGTGCTGAGGAAAAGGTAGTTACATGTATTTCAAATAACAGTGAAATATGCTAAAGATTCTGTTCGAGCAAAGCAAGTTGTAATGGCAAGTTTTCATTTTGTCTGTTTAATATACTAATGACGATATACGTGACTGTATTTATTCCAGGTGCCGCCTCCCATTCCGCCCAGCTTGTCACCATGACAACAGTCCCCACACGGTGGAACTACCCCCAGATCTTGACCCCGTACAGACAGACAGACCACTGGAAATGCTACGAATCTCTTGGAACGTGGCCTGGCATGGAGGGATGGAAAAATTGTTGAAACATCTGGCTCAGAACAAAAAAAGCTGTCAAAAAGACAAAATAACTGAGTAAGCTTTAATTTTGAGGAACAGCTAGAGTTATGTCACTTTAAATAACTGCAGATGTGTCAAAAAGTATAATTTAATATTAAAATTAATATGTTCTCCTCTCAGGTTATTTAAAAATGTCACTTGAAGACATTAGTTTTTTTAAAAGAATTTGGATTAAAAGTCCTTTTGAAAATTGGGTATTTTTACAGATTTTCTCCAAGACTGCAGCTGAGCTTCATAGAGAGGAAAATCGTACAGTGCAGTCATTTAGCGGAGGGGATAAAGCAGACCCTGTACAGTGTGTCTAATGCCACGTCCCACAATGCTGTGAGTGCAGCGCTCGGTCAGCTTCTCAGTTACCTTGTCAACTCTTATGGATATGCGGGGTCAGAGGTCATGTTCAGTCAAGAGTGGCTGTCCAGCATTGGCAGGTAAGGTTTAAGCACAGACAAAATGAACTTACTATAATAGAATATTTTTTTTTACAAATCTTTTATAGTCATTTTGAATTGTTTCTATTGATATCATGGCTATGCTGTACATGATGCAGGTAAACAGTATCATAGGCTTGAGTTATGTTGGTGCTCCCAAGGATTTGATGAATACTGTAGATTCCTAATTAAATGCAAGGAATTATTATCAGCGAAAATCTTGAGAAGCATTCATTAAGGATTTCAACGACTTGTTATTGTTTTTTTTCTGACAGTTATGACCAATATAATTAAAACTATAGGAAAAGTTTGGTGCTCGCTATTATTTGATATAAAATGGTGGAATTAAGTACTTGTGTAAAATAAGGAATCTACAATAGTTAATGCAAGATCACTTTTTTTCCATTCATTGTTTTGATAGCAAAGAATTAACATTAACAGAAATTAATAAAATGCATATTAAGAAGAAAAATTCTTAGTTTTAGTTTACTGATACTTTTTCATGCTAAATTATACACAGAATAAAAAGAAAGTATTTCAATCATTATAGAATAGGATATGCATACTATGGGATAGTGTTGTTACGATAGTCGCCGACTATCGAAAAATCGTCGCTGAAGGCAGCAAGTCGGCGACAATCGATAGTAAGTTTTTATCATCGATAGTCGCTAAAATTCAGTCACGTGACAGATGCATGACCTTTTACTGCGTAGCAGTATCCATAAAAAGACTAAAGTATTATCAGAGACATAAATAACATGTTATTAATGTCTCTGGTATTATATACAGTGACCATGCCCTACGTTGGCCTCTAAGTATAATATTTAATTCATTTGAAAATAAGTTCATTAAAAAAACTATTGATATACGAATTATAAATTTAAAAAAGGTATTTTCTTTAATGCTGGTATCTTTCACTCATTGACAGGATGAAAAAAAAATCTTTGCTGGAATTTGAAAGTTTACATAATCGATTTTATAATCGATTGTGAGCTGCCGATTCAATTTGATAATCGATAGTAAAATTGTTCCGATTTTACAACACTACTATGGGACTCACAGTCCATTAGATAGATAAATCAGAGTATGATTATACACGTAGCTCAAGTCACAGGCTACCTACAACTGCATTCCAAAATTCATGTAGTGTTCTATTAAAAATATTAATTTACAAACAACATAATGTTTGTAATAGTTTCACTAATTGTTCAAGTCGCATTAAAGGAACTAATGTAGTCTAGCTAAGCAGTATGGTAACTTGTACATATTTTACAAAATGGTGTTTGTCACATTTCAAATGGTGTACTGAGTAAAGGTTTTATTTTTGAAACATGTTGGATAGTGCTTTGGTAAGCAAAAATATTTTATATTAGAAAAAATTAGTTATTTAGCAAAATTTGAGGAAGAATTTTAATTTAACATGTTGAAAATATTAAATTACAATTTGGTGTCCATGCTGCAATCATGAAATGTGAGATAATTATTTTTTTGTGTGATGATGACAATGTTACACAAAAAGCAAATCCTTAGCTTCTAGTAACATAAGCAGTTTTTAAAATATGTGCATTTTAAGAATCGTATACATACTGGTTAATTTATGGTGGGAATATAGAAATGCTGAACACAAGCAGACACGTCTTATCGATAATATTATGTACTGACTGTTTGGAATCCACTCACATTTGCTATAGTGATAGTCAGGTACTTATTGCTGCAGTTTATGACTTAAGGAAATTGATAAACAGTAGATTCCAAGTTGATTTAGAGTACATATATATAAGCTGTGTAAGGCAAATTCTGTAACATGGTAAGCCCAAGGAACAAGAAAATGAGTGATGAAAAAAGGAAATGTTTCTATTAATAGCTAGATTATGAAAAGCTGAACACATACAGGAATTTTGATGAAGTAAATATAGATTTTCACCAAGGGTGTATATATAAAAAGTTATTTGATATATAACGTTAAATAAATCTTCATACTGGGTATATATTTACAAACTGGAATTCGGATTTAGAACTATTTAATTTCAGTTTGGGTTGTTGTTTTTTTTTTTTTTGGGGGGGGGGGGGTGTTTAGGGGTGTTTTTGTTGGGGGGGGGGGGGGGGGGGGGGGGCACATTGATGTTAATCAAATGGTACATGTATTGAAAGAAAGAACCTAGGGGAATAAGCCGAGGCATATGCCCACAAGTGGCCACAACCCTAACACTAGTATGTTTCAATTGACAATCACGCATTAGTATAATATGTGTATTAACTTCAAATATTTTTATTCCTGTGCTTACATATCTCTAGAGAATTTATTATGTGTGTGTACATAGAATAAAGAATTCCAATCTTTTGTCGTAAAGTCCATAATTTGTATCCCCTCAACAAGGTAACATGTTTATTTTTATAAATATTACTAAAGATAACTGATTTAGCAGTTAACTAAAAATCTATAAAATGATTAAGTGCATGTGCTTATTTCATTATAACGCAATTTTTACTTTCTTTACATCAGTAGAGTTTTTCGAATTTAAACAAAGTAAACAAAGATATAAAAAATATTTACAAGACGATTTATTAGAATCGAACACCTACTTCAACATACTTATGTTCCAAGAACTCCTCGCTAACCGCTACACCACGGAATCACATGTTTGAATCCATTTAAATAACAAACCCAATTTAGTATTGCGCAAAACATAATTTGGTCTTGGCCATTTGATGATCATCTTGAAAACTGAAGGAAGAAAACTTGCTTTTTACCATAGAGTGGGTCTTGGTACCATTTTTTTTTAAAATTGAAAAAGATAGACATTTACATGTTTTATCAGTATACGTTCTTTAAAAAATGGTATGATGACCCACTCTATAAAAAACTATAGTCTGAACATCCGATTTCATTAACATTTTGTTGCTCAGTTAGCATATACTTATTTTGTCAGTTTTTGAAGGTATCGGCAATACTGAATGCAAATGATTACATATGTTTAATAAATGTAACAAAAGTGATATTTGTTAGAAAAAAAATTGTGAGTTTTTCAAATGGACTTAAGTGGTTTTATGCCTCGGCTTATTCCCCGACGTTCTTTCCTTAACAACTGAGAATTCGGAAAAAAATCTTCTCTACCCTGTAGTTGTTAATTAAGTGTGATTGGGTTAACATAACAATGTCACAATGGACATTTTATATCATTAAAAACATTTCTTGACAAATTAAATTTTGGTTATAAACAGAAAGGTTAAGCAAGTGTTTAATCTTGGTTGAAAAAAACCCGAAAATTAAATTTTTCCCCAGACAGCCCCCAGGGAGGATCGAACTCCCGACCCCTGGTTTACAAGACCAGTGCTCTAACCACTGAGCTATGGAGGCAATGAATGGGTAGGCAAAATATTTGTTTATAAAACTTACATTATTGGACTATTTATTTTCTTCTATTTCTTAAAAAAAATCAATACATTGTTAAAATATAATCCAATTCCATTCACATTCTCAAAAAAGTTTGCCCAGAAGTATTTTTGGCCTCATATTTTATGGGGTGTTTACACGTTGCCAAGGTCAAGGTTACGGGAGACAACTCTAACAGAATAAGCGTGGTATAGAAAATCCATATAAAATATCTTTTTTAAATTACATATTTAGGCCCTATTTCCTTATGTATTCACGTGCAAAACCTGATGTAAAAAATTATTAACAACAGTACAGAAAGTAAGTACAGAAAATTCGTTTTTTTTTCTTATTTGAATATATTATAAAATTTTGACAGCTAAAAGGGCATACCAAAAAACCCCCAAACAAACAAACAATAAACAAACAAAACAAAGAAATAAAAAGTGGTTTTCAGATAGTATTGAATTTTAGGACTATTGCTTGTCTTAGTTGCTGAAATGGGAGGAATATTGACCCAAAAATTGATTTTGACCAAAAAGGGGGAAAAATACAACTTTCTTTGTTCAATGCATGATTTGAAAAAAAAAAATAATTGTAATAATATTTTTTTAAAGGATTTCAAAAAAAAGTAGAAATTGTTTAAAATGAAGATACTATTATTTGTCTTATAAATTATCAATCAGTGACTGAGTGATGTACATGTGTATGCATGTCCCTGTATCAATATGTCAACATTTCAAATTGAATAAAATATGAATAGAACATATAGTACTGCATATTTGTTGGCCAAAATAGACAATTTGTGTTTACTGATATTGAAATTCATTACTTACTCCATGACTGGCAAATACACTACCCAGGTATATACAATCTCATTTTTAAATTTATGATTTTGGACTTTGCAGAATTAAGATGCTCAGTATGTCGGCCCAGAGTGGTTAAAAAAATTCTAACTATACTCTCAACTGAAATACATGTATTCTAAGGATTTTCAGTAAATCTGAGTATCAAAGATTTCCATTTTTTTTTCTAATAGGTTTCTGAAGGTACACCCAATAATGCCTGATGATGAATCACTCCTTCAGGAGGTCCTTCGATTCATCAGTATGGCCCTGAGGCTGTCAGGTGAGGTGACAGAGGGCACCTTGCAGGCCCTTGGCGAGGTCCTATACCAGCCATCGGGACCTCTGATTGGCCTGTCTCATAGGACCTCGGTTAGGGGGGAAACCCGGGACGTCCCAGAAAATGTCAACATCAAGAGGTGAGATATTGTATAATTAAATAGAATATTTATTCAGGGTATGTATCTTGTTTTAGGGATGATATGTCGATGCAGGGTATAAGATAATTTTGAAACTGTTCATGATTTTTATGTTAACATTTTGCAGAGAAATTCTAAATATAGCAGTGTTTTGAAATTGGTAATGTATGGTAATTGTGTGTGTTTACCAATTTTTGTAGAACCTTGGACAAAGAACTGCTGTCTTTTATCTCCACCTACAACTGTAAACTTCCCTATGTCCTCTGTAGAAGGTAAGATGTCTGTAAACTATTGATTTCTGCAGAAAAAACCTGATAAATTATCTGTTAATACAAACATCATCATGTATTTGTAAACTCTGAATTTCTTATGACCTCTGTTACATACCGGTACAGTAAATTAGATTGTTAATTAATAAAGTTAACAATGAAAACAATATTGTTCTGAAGCTTTTACAATTATGTCAATTTGTTTTTCGAACATAATTTTGAAGATCATTTTTTTCACAGACTTAAGTTCCAACAGCTGCGGGGTGACCTCTGTCATCAGCTGTTACAGCGCCTCAATGTGACCGACGCTCCTCACTTCTACAACCTGGCCTCATTGGAGGGAACACTACAGTGTCTTATGCATGTTACTGCCAGGTACAGATCCTTGCTAATTCTATTCCATCTGCCATCAGAATCTTGGAGTAAATTTTTTTTTTTTTTTGTGTTGGTAAATGGTCTTTGTATTTTATTTTTAATTGATTTTTCAGACCTGGTTGGAGCTCTGAGAGTACAGAACTTGGGGGAGAGGCACTGTGTAGTCAGCTTCTGTCTTGTCTCCTCGAGGTAAAGAGCACTCATTTATGATTGGTCCTTAATTGAAAGTTTTTGTTCCTTCCTGCCTACATATCATGTTAATGTATGTGCTTATAATCATGAATGTGGAATCTGGTTTGAACAGGTTGTGTCTGCTTTTCATATTGGTCGAGGAGGGACCTCAATGTCGTACATGGGAAAAGGTGTCACTAAGGCAGCCACCATGTGTCTGAGGCATTTAGCATATGAAATGTCAGCTACTGCAGAAAATAAGGTCTGTCTTAAAACTGGTTTAATTTAAATTAAAAAGTGAAGTTTCCTTTAAAAAAAAAAATGTGTGAAGGGTTATACATGAACAAATTTCAATTCACAGTATAAAGAGATTAGCATTGATAAGGTTTTAATGTTTTTTTTAAATATTTAACAGAAATGGGCCGAACAGTGGATATATGTACAACAGAGGGCTGACGGACAGAACAGTGCAGAAGTGGAGGAACACCAGGGTCTTGACTGGTTATTAACTTTGTGGTCCTACCGGGATCCAGAGGTATCTAAAGTCTCTATCTGCATGTCTTCATACATGTATTTGAAGAAGAAAAATTACAAAAGAAAATTGTCGATGGATTTTCATATTTCTCTGTGTTTTTAAGGTGAGAGTAGCTGGACTTGGTATTGGAGTGGCCTTGACCTTAACAGAGAGTGGAAGGACGGTGCTGACCTCTCACTGCATCCACATTCCGGGCGGAGTCTGGGGAGTGGCTTTTAGTATTCTTCTCGACCAATCAGAATGTAGTATGGTCAGACAGCAGGCAGCTTTACTGTTGGTCAACATGACATCGCAACCGATGCCATGCGGCAGTGTGGAGTTGGAGGAGAACGTGTGGCAGGGACCGGTAGTAGCTGATACTGAGTCCAAGGTCAGTGTGGCCCCACCCCTCAACTTACATGAAAAGATGATTCATTCTGTTTTTTATAAGAAGTCTTTAATCAGATAAATATAGGAAGACATCATCATATTGTTGATAAATTCTAGATGTATGAATATCTAATTTTAAAGAATTAGTTTTATTAGAATTTTTAAATCTGATTTAAAATGAGAGATTGTACATATACCAGCATAAAAAAATACATTATGAATAATACCCCAGGCCCCGGTATCATACATAAAGAATTGTCATATTTGCAGTTAACAAAGTTAAAAGTTTAATCCAAGTTATTTCTGAATCATATTTTTGTGTAATTTAAATATTTTTAAAATTTGCAGGTGTCTCTGGTTGGACTAACTGCCCTCATGGCCTTGTTACACCACAGCCATTTCTATCAGGAAATGCTGGTCGTGTTCACCAACTTCTACGCTCAGCCGACCATACAGCAGATCTCGGCCACTGACCTGATGATTTCACCTCATCTGTCGTCTGCTAGCTCAGAATCCACCATGTCCACTTCAGGTAAACATGACTCAGGAGATAAGATATTGAAAACTAAAGTTCATTAAAAGAATATATGATGAATTAATTTCAAGTTATATTGAAGGATTAACGGTACATGAAATTATCATACAGTTGAACTTCGATATCTCAAACACTGATATCTCAAATACAATGGATATGTTGAAGTGATTTGTAAGTACCAACCACTTATTTTTTAAGTATTTTACCCTCGATATCTCAAATACTCGGATATCTTGAAGTTTTTAAACAGTCCCATCTAGTTTGAGATAACGAAGTTTGACTGTATTTTATAGGGGACCGAATTTGTGGATTTCTAGGGTACTGTTTTTCATCTCCACAACTACTGAGACACAATTAATCTATAGTAGTTGACTTCCTCATTACTAATACATTCCCCCTTTTGGGATCAGTTTAGGGCCAACAGTCACTTTTTTCCCCCCATAACATTTAATTTTATTAAATTTGTTGAGCAATGTATGGCCAATGTCATCTTAAAAGTTCATAAGTAAGAATGTGACAGTAATCTATACTTGTCAATTTAAGAAAATTGTATGTCAACTAAATTATGCTGTATTTTCCCAAACCATGTAAATTTTGTACAATGCACAAAATTAGAACAATTCACGTTCTTTCCTCTTATATTTATATTTGTTATATTTCAGCGGATTTGACATCTGTGAGTCAGCAGGTAAGTTTATTTTTGTTGTTTTTGATTTTACAATACATGTAATGTACATGAATATACCATATATGTTAATTCTCAAAATTACTTTTAAAGGGCCAACCAGTGTGGAGTAGAGGTGGTGGAGATTCAAGAGGAAAAATAAAGGGCAGCATCAGAAACGTTCAAACAGGTGTGTGTTGCTAGTAAGATTGAGATTTTGGAAGAAAAAACCTTTTTCTTAATGTTTATACATTTTTACTATGCAATGTGGGTAAAAGAAAGCTATTGTAAATTTTGAGAGCCAATTTATGTGTGTACTGTAAAGTTTCCCACACACTTGTAACACCTGTAATATATATGTAATGTGTTTGTGTGTGTAGGAGTGGTACAGCAGGTAGCGGACAGCTCTGGGAGCACACTGATGGCAGGAGAGGGAGGAAGTGACATCATCAGTGTAGCCACACCCTCCTTGGTGGCTGCCATATCTCAACTATTACGCAATCTGGTGGTTCTAGCACCTGCAGACACATTCACTTGTATGAAGCGGGACTCTTTTGTGCAGATCCTTATGAAGTAAGCATATCATTGTTTCATTCAATGCTTTTGTACTGTATGTCACATAAATCTTTAAACTAAAAATCTTTTTTTCTAAATGAGTAAATTTTGGAAATGATTCTGCATAAAAATTATTACACACAAGTTCATAAATATGCAAGTAAAAAGAAGTACATGTATTATCATTAAATATAGATTTAAATAAAATTTAAATGAAAAAATAACTTGTGCAACATCCTACCAAACATTAATGTACATGTAAAAAACTCCTTAATCAAAATTTGACAGCATGGTAGACACTAACCTACTGGAGGCCTATATGTTGGAGATGGAGGGACAGGTGAGCTATGACCAGTACGAGATTGTCTTTGGTGACCTCCTGGAGATGTATGCTTCGGTTATGTCACTGCTGACGGCCTGTGTCGTGTATGACACGCCCACCAGACAGGATATCCTCGCTAACAAGGATTTCATCATGTCTGCCCTGGCTCTGATGACAATCCGATTCCAAGGTATGCTTTTACTGTCATGATGGATCTTCTTGATTTTTAAGTAACAGAATTTGTTTCTAGATGTATCATGTGACTATATACAGATAATAACCTACGGGTCATTTATAAAATCAACTCTTTTTTTTTTTTAAGAAAACCAATTTAAACCTATGGACACATTGAAAGTTATTGCTTGTGAATAACTATAAGTTACAGTGACTAAAAATTTAATAATAAATATATATAAAGGTTCCTCTGATGTGGAGTCCAAGCTACAGGAACTGTGGGGAACTGTTCTGTTTTTCTTTGTCACAAACCTACAACTTCAAGGGGCATCAACTCTAGCAGTGGTGACAGAGTGCTTGCCCAAAATATGGACCTCTTTCTCAGGTGAGTGTGTGAAGTTTTATAATGGTGGTTTCTATCACTATTTGGCAATGTTATCCAAGTACCCATTTGCAAATTTAATATCATAGCAGTTATATTTATGTGTATGTAGTGTATGATATTAGTACTTGTGGGGATTAATTCTTCTACTTACATGTAGTCTTTAAATGGAAAATACTGGTACATATAGTTTGGGACTTTTTTTTTTGAAGTGGGGGGGGGGGGGGGTTCTAGAAGTGAGTAGATGTAAATAATATTTAATATTTTGGCTGCAGACAACCTGTGTAACATCCTGACAAGGAGGCTGGACTACGGCCATGATCTGTTCTCTAAGTGTCTACAGTTCCTGTCTGCACTGTTCAGTGAGGAAGGAAAACTTCAGGGGAGACAACTGGATCTCTGCAACAGCACCATTACAGATCTCCTGGACTCCGACTCTGGTAATGCTTAACATCTTCAACCAAAATTTTTTTTCTTGTCTTATAAGTCATTAAAAGCAAAAACCTAGTGCACGTGCTAAGATGCATATTTACATGACTTACAAATTTTCATGATGAAATGATATTCTTTGCAAATAATGTAACATTTTATATGCTCTAGGTAAAGAGGATAAAGAAGAGACTAGCACTGGTTGTCACCTGTGTAAGGCCCTGGTGCCTGTGTATGAGCAGGCGGTGACACGGTCTACTGATCACAAGAGCACAGACAGACTCCATGCTGCAGCCGCTCTACGGAACCTCCTGGCAGTCAGCCAAAAGGCCAAGGGCACAGCTCTACAGAGTAAGATTTTGAGGCATTCTTACTGAAACATTCGCCAATTCTTGATGTTGTTAAAAGTATTTCAAAGATGGTGTACAAATTGTGCATAAAACTCTTGAAGACTTTTATTTTTGAAATTCATGCTAAAATAACATAAGGAAATGCGTATTGATTTTTCATGAAGCGGTTTAATAAAACATAAAATATTGTAATTCAGAAATACATGTACTTATATTAATATTAATTGGGCTTGAATCAAGCTTATGATCTTTTTCCTCCCTTTGCAGTGGGCTTTGTAGAAACCACAATAGAAAATATCAAACAATTGCATTCCAAGATAAATATGGAAGCCTTACAGCTGGGTAAAACTGCAGCAAAGAAGAAGGAAGATGCTCTGGTGCCAGATCTCATCATTACCCTGGATGTATTGAGGAACCTCCTCTTTATGAATGAGGATGCAAAGGTAATGATTAATATATGCTGAAATTACCATTATAAATTATCCTTGGAATATATGTGAAATTAACAAAAAATTTCTGTATGTGTATTTGATGTTATGCTTTGTCATATGAAAATATCAAGATAATTTTGGATGTGACTAGAAAGGTTTTGAAGAAAATATTTTTAAAGATAACAATCAATATAATAGTTTGATTATTAGTATTGGAGGATAATTTACTGTCCCTGTTGAAGTGCAAATTATGTAGCTCATTTCAAAGGAACAAGATAAAACTTTTCAGACTGAATTTAATCTAACTTGCTAAATAGCCAATTTTCATGTCATGATAAATGATATTATTTATTATAGATGGCATGCTACCATTCTGGACTGCCCACTGTCATTCACAAGATATGGCCGTGGTGTCAAATGGAACCTCAGTTAATGCTCTCAACTGTCTCACTGTTGTCCACTTATGCAGCCAAATGTTTGACAGGTAAATACATAATTGTCTTTGTGAATGGTTGACCAGAACCATGATTTTGGGTAATGAAAGAAAAGAAGTAAGGAAAGTGTTTTAAGGAAAAGGCATGCAGCTTACATATTCATAAATTTTTTTTCAGCCACCAGTTCTTTGGCTTACACCTCACCCTCTTCAACATCCACCACACAAAATGCTAGATCCTCATCCCAGCAGTTGGGGGCTAACTCCTTGGTCCACTGCTTGCTGAAGCTGGCCGGTAGAGACAACATTAAGGAGCCACTACTGAAAGCTCTGTATGGACTATTGGCTACCCTGGCACTGTCCTCAGAGTGCAGAAATATCATGTTTAAAGTAAGTCAGTTCCTGCAATTTGTTTTGTTGTCCTTTACTAAGTATTGAATTTTAGGTATGGTACAAAGGTACTAAGAAATAGGGTTTCCCAGTACAGCCAGACTAGCACTAAAATGTTTTGAAATGAAAATCCATAATATTGGTTTTGAGTTTTTAAAATTCATTAATTTATATTATAATTTGTTTCACATGTAATTTTGTATATTGATATATTAAATGTAATTCGTATGCTAATTTGTTATTTATTTCTTTCCTAAAGAGTAATTTCTTTAGAGAGTTTTTGGAGTTGAATCCCAGAAAAACAAAGAAGAGTAAACATGTGAAGAAGATGGAGGTGTACTGGCTGGAGTTGATTCTCAACTTGTCCTTCTCCACCGAGGGCCAGCAGATGATTCTCAAAACCGGAGGTAAACACAGTAAACACAGCTCAGTCAAATCTAGCCCTCATTGTTAGGCTACAAATTCTGCACTGCATTTGGATTTACATGAAAATAGAACACTCTAAACAGTACCGTAACCTGCAAATAAGCCATAGTCTACATGTATATTGTAAATCTGCTTGACTGTTTGATAGATATAAATTTTCATAGAGAGAGAGAGAGAGAGAGAGAGAGAGGAGAGAGAGGCTTTTGTGAGTAAGCTTGATTAAATGTTTCAGACTCTTTGAATGAGCTTGATTGATTGTTGCAGATTGTGAATGAACTTGATTTAATGTTTCAGACTCAGTGGACTTGTTGCTAGACTTTGTGGACTGTGGGAGTGGACCCAGCCTGGAGTACTCTGTACTGATCATCAGGAACATGTGCTGTCACTGCAGCAGTAAACCAAAGCTCCTGGCCAATGGTAATTATCCGTACTAAATCAGATTGACCATAGGTAATGGTAACTATTGAAACAATACATACCTAGATTGAAACTCTCCAGAGCCCACTAGCTGTGAGATAAAAAAAAATTATAATAAAAGAGAAACCTGTAAAAAAGAAAATGTGATGTAAAATATTTTTGTTAATTATTACTGAATAAATTAAGGTGTGTTTGCTTTGTAGACAAATTACTTCCTCTTCTGCTGTCGTGTCTGAACAAGGATTCTGGGAAAGTCCAGACAATTGCAGCATCAGCACTCCTTGGGCTAGTCTTTAACAACCAAAAGGTAAATCCACAAAGAATGTTAGTGAATAACAGTAATACAGTCAAACTTTGTTATCTCGAACTAGATGGGACTGTTTAAAAACTTCGAGATATCCGAGTATTCGAGATATCGAGGGTAAAATACTCTAAAAATGAGTGGTTGGGACTTACAAATCACTTCAACATATCCATTGTATTCGAGACATTAGTGTTCGAGATATCGAAGTTCAATTGTATTTGATATTTATGGACAATTGAAGTTTTTTGTGAAGCAAGTGTCTTTCACAGATATACTATGAAGGTGACACAGTAAAGTATAATTATGCTTCCATTGAAATTGCAGGCCAAAGTAATGATGAAGAATGCCAATTTGCTGCCAAGACTGCAAGAAATCTTGTCCAACCTGAACAATCTGCAATCAACACCAGAAAAATGTGTGCAAGATTTGACGTCTGTGTTAATAACAGTATCAGAGTAAATAGATTTGTCATACATATAATATGTTCAGATCTTAGTGCTTAACATGGAGGACTTATAAACAATGAATTTTTTGTAGTTCAAAGCTTAGCTAGTGAACACACTTTCAGATCTAAAGATTGACTGTGATAAAAATTTTGTTTATTTATATGTAGATATGTTTGTATGTAATGAAAATTATATTGACATGAATTAAATAAATAATTATTAAGACACATACATCTTGTATCTTCAATCTCATTTTTAAAAAAAGTAAAGTATTACATGTGTAGTAATAATTTATTATTCCCGAATACAGTCAGTGTTATATGGAAATATTTTGAATTGAGAGGGGTTCCAAAACGATATTTATTTTGATAACTCTATGTTAGTACTATCGGCAAACTCTCCACTAGTAAATAGTTATATATTTACCTCCACTAAGTATGATTCCCTCTATTTTTGACAGATATTGATTGTACTTCATAGCTCTGTAGAAACTAACAGGACTGAAATCTACACGCCCCGTTTATCGATTGATCTGATCGAAACCTTCAGCAACATAAGATAATCACGGACTGCTCGAAATGATCATGATGAGGCCAGACTTAAGCTCCCCCAGAGGGCGATTTCTTGTAGCTAACACACTGAATGCTTATTTTTGATGTCGTCGGTCCTATAACACACCAAAGCGGTGTAGACAAATTGAATACCGCGCTAACGCCCGGTATCATGATAATGTGCCAGTTTTAGGCAGGGGGTCTGGGCCCGTTTCACAAAGCATACTTAGGACTAAGTTATATCTTAGGAAAGAACTTTTTCCTAAGTTCATTACTTATCCGTTTCACTATTCCAGTCTTATCTTATGAATTTCCTAAGTTATGTCTTAACTTTAAGACAGGTAAATCGATGTCTTAGGAACAAACTTAACATGGCGACTGTTTATGTTATATTGTTCAAAATGAATTATATGCACATTAAAGTTGAACAAAAATACTAGAATACACGTATCATTAAGACCTTTCACTTTACTTCTAAACTGAAAACTTAAAAACTATCAAAATATACATATATTTCTTCATGATCAGTTAATTTCTTTGGTGTAGACTTCTAATTTTTACATTTTTTTTAAGATTATTTGATCGCACGCGCAGATGGATAGGGGTATAGTTATAGCTAGTGCACTAATGATAATTAAATTATTCACGCCCGAAGTAGTTTGATGAAAACAGGAATAAAAACGAAATAAATACTCATTACAGAATGACTGGATGATTTGTCCTATCCCTCCACGAAATAAGCCTTTCTTTCACGGGAGAAATGTTAGGTGTTTTATTTGGGGGGGGGGGGGGGGGGGGTTGTTTTTTTTATTTTTTGTTGGGGGAAGGGGGTAGGAATGACCGGGAAGTGTTTTAGGAATGTCGACGCTAAATCCTCCATAGGAATGCTGTTTTATACTGAAAATCTTGCCTTTTATCCTCGTTTCTTCTTTCAGCCGAGATGCATTTATTTGCGAATTGCGATGTTTTCTTTTTGTAAAAACAAAACAAAACAAAAGACACCATTTATATATCAACCATTACAAGAAAACACGCGTTATATTAAACTTAGTTTAAAAGTTCCACATCTGTCCATTCGAAATCCTACTTTTCACTGCAATTATTGTACCCCATTTGGAACATACCGTATGATACAGTAAAATCATCAAATTTGGATATCTCAACGATCATTTTTAAAGTTAGGAATAAGCATATCTGTATATATTAACCATGCATATTTAAAATGGACGAACTAGACCAAAAAAAA
>WFKH01010931.1:24125231-24140884 GCA_016163765.1 Magallana hongkongensis | reverse complement strand
ATGTCAGTCAATATTGGGGAATATCAGTGGATTTGAATTCAGTAGTGAAACGCATCTAAATGATGAATATAAAGAGTACTTCGTTTATTCATACATGTAATGTTTTTAATAAAAAATATATTTCAAATGGATTTAATAATCTAAAGACCATAAATACCCTTATAAGGAAGTTACATAATATCTTGAACAAGGTGTCAGACTGACAATTTACAAGGTTGAATATTGGGAGATTCACACCTTTTGATCCACTTAAAGTATGTATACTATACACAGATGCTGCCTCGCTGATCTTCCTGTGAAGTAAAACTTCAAAGACATTTTAAAGTCCAGACCAGTTATCTTCTCTCTTTTGAAAAAAAAATCAGTGTGTTGAGGAATATGGTGGATTTTTTATCGTTGAAAAAATTGTCCCTCCTCCACATATATGTTACATTAGAAGAATTTAAAACTATCTATAAATTGTAATACACAGTTTAAAAATACTCTGAATTTTAAAACTTTAATAAAACATATATTTACTAATATTTATTTGACAATATTGATTAAATTAAATTCATTAAAAAAACTAGATATTTAGCTACTAAAACATTGATTTTGAAATATATAAAGATATTTTCCCTTTTTAATTGAATAAGTTGCTATATTTTGTATGATAATTGGATTCCGAGTTTTTAGATAAATATATGCGCGGATCGGAGGATGGAGGTGGGGGGTGGGGGTCAGAGGATAATTCAATTTTTTTTAAACTTACATAGTACAGCTATCCAAAATATGTCTAAGCTCCCCCAGAAACCAAATATCCCTTCCCTTTCCCTGGAAAAAATTCTGACCCCGCATGTAATTATATATGAACTTAAAGAAATAGAAGCTCATTTTCTCTCTTTTAAGCAATAGGAAAGAATCAAAACAAATCCAGATTTTGGTCTCAAATAAAGTAAATATTCAATTCATTGTTTTAAACATAATAACTTATAAAAACATAGGTACAGTGGGCTACAGTGGTGTACAGTGTTTGTCAGTACCCTGTACAGTGGTGTACAGTGGGGTACAGTGCTGGTCAGTGCCCCGTACAGTGGTGTACAGTGAGGTACAGTGCTGGTCAGTGGGTAGGTACTGTGCTGTCCAGTGGAGTACAGTGGAGTACAGTGGCTCTGTACAGTGGGGTACAGTGGGATACAGTGTGGTACAGTAGCTCTGTACAGTGGGTGTACAGTGGATTTACAGTAGGGTACAGTGGTTATACAGTAGATGTCAGACAATGTCAGTCAATTTTTGGGAATATCAGTGGATTTTGAATTCAGTAGTGTAAACAACCAATAGAATAGAGGACAGTCATGCAGCTTTAAAAGCAAAAATGAATTCACTGTCCAACCATGATCTCTGGAAGCTTGAAAATCACTTCTAATATTATAACCCATTTGAAAATAACTAATAAATGGTAATTTAATGCCCAAATTCATGAAGTAATGGTAATGTAATGCATTACTTTACAATGTAATTCGCCCACGCCTGCTACTAATTGTCTAAATTATTATTTACATGTACGATAAAACCACTAGATAGAATGAAACGATATTTTTGTTTTTTTAATATGACGTTCTTCCGTATATCTTTCCCAAAATGGTAACCTACCAGTGTACAGCAGTGTGTTAGAGGGTTATTCAGCGACCATTTAGTCTACCTTTTCTTGACAATTACCAAAATTGATACTAGGTGTACCTTTGTGTATTAACCTGACCTCCTTAATATTACAAAAAAACAAGAACAATTAAATGACGTTTGGCGTGGTTGTCTTGACCCTGTATTAAATTTATAGTGCAATATGCAACAGACAAATGTATGCGCCGATTACAATTATTTGGCAGCATAAAAATATGATAGAGAGCATTAGAAATACCATCGTGATCCAAGGTGCTTGGAAACAACAGAACCCCCCCCCCCCTCCCGAAGATGGCATTTTATGCAAAATTATGCCAAATGGTACATATGACAAAGTCGAATGTACCATCCGCCACAAGAAGTGAAGGTGGCAATTTTGCCCGTCAAATATTGAAAGATTCAGTATCAAACAAATAAATCAAATGTGCGCAAAAAGCTGCAGGTCTGTAGCTCCCGGTCTGAAAAAAAATTCGGATGGACGACCTGGGAGCTACAGTGCCGCCCATTGATAAAATTGTATATTTATTGCGCAGAAAAACGTGCGCTAGTTTTGGACTGATAAACCTTATTTATACACAAATTCTGTGAAAACAATTTGTGCCATTAAATTCTTCATGCAATTTACTACTGATATCGTCTCTTTACTTGCCTCAGACTTTCTCCGAAACACGCTACCGACCTCGGAAAATCAAGTATGTTAAATTTACATCGAGATCGAGAGTCGCCATTTTAACATGTAAACAAACTGCACCACAGTGACCACTTCAATTTACGGGGCTGGTGATGGTGTTTAAAAGACTATCAGAGGCAAGTAAAGAGACGATATCAGTAGTAAATTGCATGAAGAATTAATTGGTATTAATTGTTTTCACAGAATTTGCGTATAAATAAGGTTAATCAGTCCAAAACTAGCGCACGTTTTTCTGCGCAATAAATACACAATTTTTTCAATGGGTGGCACTGTAGCTCCCAGGTCGTCCATCCGAATTTTTTTCATACCGGGAGCTACAGACCTGCAGCTAGTGCACAAACTGCGCATAAATATATAAGTACTGAGGCTACTTTTCTTAATACTTTTATTTTCACATATGCCGTTTAATTAGAAAATCTTAAATGTTTATGTATTTCATAGTCTCTTTATACCATTGTAAAGTGGTTTTGAGATTGAAATAAATGAATCTAAATCTGAGTGAAATTAACCAACTTCTCACAACATAAACACTATCAAATACGGTTTGCAAGATGATAAAAGTTCAATATAAAATTAAACATACAATATTTTCTACTCCCCCGTACGTTCTGTTTTCCGAAAAAATAAAACGAGTGATTATTGCACTACCAAGGTTGATCATTTGTTCGACTGCCTCAACTTTCTGTAACCCAAAGCAAGTCGTATAGATGTATTTTACAAATCATGCGTATTTTGACCACCCAATTACCATGAATTTGAAATCTGCCAAATATTTTCGAAGTGTTTGAGACTACTAGACGCATAGAGCACTCGCACCAGGGACCATCACAAAGTTTGACTATCGCTGTCTTCCGTACGGTATATATTTTTTGGAAAAACTTGTTATAGATACCTACAAAAAGGCGTGACCTAAATTCCTCCCGTCTCCGAAGCGGAGAAAATCGACTCCCCCATGCGTTGGAATCGATTCCCCCATACTCTTTGTCGACTTCCCCGCGTTAAGGGTTGAACATGCTAGAAAATTGATATTGAGTCATTGGCTTTGAGTTGAAATGAGCAAAATAAACTTTCTTGTTAATCTGACTTGACTCTAATAAAAACTGCTTCAACAAATTGAACAGCACCACTCTCTCTGAAGTATATGGCAACCAAACTGAGGCCCCGGAAACACATCGGTCAGTTTTTGAACTTTAAATAAATACTGACATGCCGGTGTCTAAAATTTGAAATTCCTTCTTTCTAAGATCAATCACTTCACTCACTCTTAGCAGTGCAAAAAATGCTTAAGTAAACGATGATGGAAATAATACTGATTCATATGTTGAGATAGCCAAACGTGGTATTGCACCAATTAATTTGTGTAATAATGGCGATGAGATTGGTCTTCGCATATCACAGGATGTGGAGGACTTTTTCTACCCTGCCATCAGTGTTTTTTTTACAAAAAGGACTCGATTGAATTTTTCCAACCATTTAAATTAATGACATAACTTATTCCAGAAATAAAACATTTGGCTGTTGAAAATGAACACCCCTCATCAAACACATATGCAAAAAAATTGAGTATATGGTCAAGGGGGGGGGGGGGCAGGTTTGTTCAAACGCACGTTTGACTCTGAAATTATAAAAACTTTGCAGATCTTGTTTGTATACTTTACTAGTATTTTCAGATAGACTGGCTTGCAAAAGTTTGTTTATAGTTTCTGCATTATTTCCTAAAATTGCGTTTGTACCATACAGGGAAACTGATCTGCCGAAGGGCTAGCTGTCTGAACCTGGACCACTGATATTGAGAAATTGCATTAGCAACATTATTTTTTATACCCTCGATATGCTGTGCCTTAATCTGGATATTAAACAACTGAAGAGTTTTCAAGACTAAAAAAACGAAGTAACACCATTAAGCTTTTATTTTTGGTTGTTTTTTGATTGATAATGTAAACTAATGCCAAGTTGTCTATGTGTAGCAGGAGTTTAAGGTTTTTAAGCTCAGATGACCAAATGCAAATCCCCAATACTATAGGGATAAGCTCCAATAGTGTTATATCTTTAATTATGTCGGAAGACCAGTATGTGGGCCAGGATAAACAAGACCACTATTAACCAAAAGCTACCCCACAACATATGCTCTAGAACTATCCGTAAAAAATTCCAGAAATTCATTATCCTGCCATTGGTGTGCAGAAAATGAGGTAATTCAATTGAAATTGAGTAAAAATTGAACCCACATTTGTAGGTCCATTTTTATTTCATTTGTTATTCTAATAAAATGATATGATATTTTGACACCTTCCATGGCTCCATATAACCAACGAGAGAAAGCCCTTCCTGCTGGCAATGCCTTGACCATAAATGCTAATGCTCCTACTAGAGACTGTAACTGTTTGAGTGTTACTTTTTTACATTCCAAAACGTTGTGTATTTTTGACAGTAATTCCCTTACTTTATCTACCAGTGTAAAAATCATTTGAGACCTGGTGTCAATACCCAAACCCAAAAACAAATACGTGTACTTGGACCTTCAGTTTATTCTACTGCTAATGGCAATCCCAGTTCTTGGCATAATTGTTGAAGGCAATGCATTAATATTTGACATTTATCCGTGAATTTACTTCCGACAAATAAAAAATCATCCAAATAGTGAACTGTACTCTGAATATTCGATCTACGCTCACCCTGAGGGGTGAAACTGTGCTTATGAATGGTAATGGCATGGTAAAAGAATCAAACGAGTTCAGTGTACCTGGATTAGTGATGCCTTGTCCGTAATCTGCCACGTGCTGGTGAATTCGCTGTTCCTGACTGCTCGAGGAAGGCGGCTCAATCACGCTAGGAACACTGGCTATGGCTGGATGAAAAATTGGAGCGGGGTCACTATCGGCATCGTGCATGTGGCTGGTACAGCAGCCCCGAGTTCTGATGTGGTCACCACATTTGATGTCGTACAGGCCGCAGCGATAGATCCTGGCACACTAGGGCGAGCATATGGACTCTTCGCCTTGGATTTTCTTGAAGTCCGCAACTTTTTTTTTCAATTCTTTCACCGATGAAAACCATAGATGAGATACAGGTGGAATACAGTTAAACGACAATTTTAGAGGATCGGAACGATACACATTGTATAAATATATATCGGTACATATATTATAAGCACAATCATGGTATGCATGCAGATTGTTTAATTGGCATCTTGTCATAATCTTGTACCTGAATGAAAGTTGACACTTTAAAACTAAACAATGCATCTATAACAGTTTTTGAAAATTAGACGACAGCAATGTTGTGCTTTGGAATGCGTAAATTTATGCCCCATCTCAAACAAGCAAGGAAAAGGAAAAGCTCAAAAGGGAAAAGAAATACACGATGCGAATTACGAATTCTTCGCAAAAGCAGAAGAATTTCCAGAAAGATTAGAGTGATCAAAACAGCACCATCAAGAAAGAATGTCTTTAAAGGAAAAATGAATTTATCTTATATAAATTAAAAATCTTATATCAATTAACTAAAACAAAATTTAAGCAAACGACTTAGTTCTGTGCTTAAATTTGCTTGAATTTTGTTTTTAATTAACTATTTCAGAACTGAACTTCATTTAAATGTTGAGTTGTGAATGTTATACACATTACTTAGAAATTATTTGATACTTTTTCTAGGTTTGGTGCAAATTTGAAGGTTGAACATGGGGAAAAATGTTCTCTTGAAAAGGATTTGAGTATATGTTTAATTAAATATCCAACTCAGAGCCATGTGTCGAGAAAACATTCTCACCAATGTAGTACGAAATATACTAGAAAGTACTATGTGAGACTGGTAAAATTAAAGTACATGATAATAAGTCACTGAGTATGAATGAAAGTCATTCCATTGTAAACCAAGCTCTTCAGAAAATAGTGTAATCATATGGGCTGTCATAAATGTATTTAACAAGGGTATGGATTTTAGATCGTATATTGAATATTTGAGAGTTATCATTAACCTCAATTGTATTCCCGATGTGCTGTAATAATAGTGGCTAGTCTAGTAGCATTTGGATGTTGATTTGATCTAAATATTGTTGTTTATTTTTACAGTGACCAGGGCAGGAATTACACGTCGTGTCATCAGAGAGCTCCTGCAAGTTGACTGGAGTGCAGCAGTCCCGCACTACTCCCTACAATCCGATGGGAAATGGTATGGTCGAGCGATTTAATCAGACGCTTATCCGTATGGTCTGTATTTTAGACGACAAACAGAAAGAGGATTGGTAAATCCCACTAATTAGTCTCGTTCATGCGTACAATGCGACCAAACATGATATCATTTTCTATTTGATGTTTGGTATACACCCACGTTTGTCGATTGATGCATATTTATGTCTCGATATCGAAACTACAGAAAAATCGATCAGTTATGACAATCATGCGAAGACGCTTGAAAAACGGTTAGATTTTGCGTATAAGATTGCTTCTCGTGAAGCTGAAAATAGTGCTGTTCGGCATAAGCACCGTTTCGAGAAAAGTGCGCGAGTCTACTGTTCATGTTGGTGACCGAGTGCTAATTCACAATGTAGGTCTAAAAGTTGAACTAATTAAAACCTGGCTCAACTTTTAAACAAGGACTTGTCAGACTAGAGGAAATATTCATTCCATTGCAAAAGGCTAATTCAAAGCTCAAACCCTGAAAATGTGTTTTTTTCCAAAAGGAAGTAAAGTTCTTGGGACATATTTTCTCTGAGAATTGAATTTAGGACATATTTTCTCTGATAATTGAATTTTTACAGAACGCGAAAAGACAAAAGCAGTACAAGTCCCAACGAACACAAAACAAGTTCGTAGCGTTTTAGGTCTCTGTTCATACTACCGCAGATATGTAAAAGATTTTTTTCGAGATTGCAAAGCCTCTTCACAAACTTTGTGAAAAGAATATCAAATTTGCATGGACTGAGAAAGCTGATGCAGTATTTGCAGCTCTTTAGGAAGCGCTGACATCAACTCCTATCTTAGCATATCCATTGCCAGGTCTGCCATTCATTCTAGACACAGATGCTAGTCACAAATCAGTACTCTCACAAGTTCAAGATGAGAAGGAGCGTATATTTGCATATATGAGCAAATTAATGAACAAACATGAGTAGACTTATTGTGTCACAAGGAAGGAGCTGCTTGCAATTATTCAAGCTTTAAGAACATGCAGTTCATCCCCTTGAGTATGGACAGGAAGTACTAATAAGAACAGACAATGCCGCTGTATCATGGGTCGGAAACCTAGAGAAATCAACAGGACAAACAGTAAGATGGTTAGAAGAATTAGGCACATACAATCTAACTATACGGTAGTTCATAGATTTGGGTGGAAACATAGTAATGCTGACGCCCTTTCTAGAAGGCCATGCAAGTCTTGCTCAAAACAGGAGAGGGGCAATGAAAGTCGTAGCAACGAAGCAGATTATGACGCGACATCAGATAACATAGTTAGAGTTTGCACGAGGGGAAATGACAAACAAGACTCGAGTACTCCCAGTGGTTACATTTTAGATGGTTGGCAACCAGATCAAATCAAACAAGCACAACTAAATGATCCAGATATGGCATTGCTTCTAGCCACTTTATACGACAGTGAAACTAGACCTTCATAAGACAGGGTGTCTCCTGGCACATCATGTTTTCAAAACATTGTGGAGACAATGGGATTGATTACAAATAAAGAATGGGATGATTTACAGAATCTTTTATGCATCAGATGGAGAAAAAAGCCAATTACAACTGGTAATTCCAAAATCACTTCAACCGACTGTCCTTAAGAACTTTCATGATATCCCATCAGCTGGCCTTTTAGGAATAGACAAAATGGTGGGAAGAATTCAACAATCTTTCTGTTGGCCAGCAATGAAATTGACAATCGACGAGTACTGTTGGTCCTGTGATATATGTGCTGCCCTGAAACCTTTACAAAGAGCAAATAGAGCTCCTCTTGGTATTTATTGTGTTGGAGAGCCTATGGGGCGAGTAGCCATTGATCTTCTGGGACCACTACCTACATCAAACAAAGGCAACAGATAAATACTTGTACTCTGTGATTGCTTTACTAAGTGGACAGAGGCCTTTGTCATACCAGACAAGGAATCGGAAACAATTGCAACCATATTTGTAAATAAATTTATTTGTCGTTTCGGCACTCCACGACAAGTTCATTCAGACCAAGGTCGCTCAATTTAGGCAACACTATTCCAAGATCTTTGTAGCATCCTGAAAGTAGACAAAAGTGGAACAACCTATCAACACCCACAAGCAAATGGAAGTTTAGAGAGGTTAAATCGGACTTTAACTTGCATGCTTACAGCCTATTGTGAAAAGCAGCAAAGGAAATAAGACAAATGTCCTCCACGAGTTCTTATGGCTTATAGAGCATCTGTACATGCCAGTATTGGCAAAACTCCTAACCAAATGGTCTTGGGTTGGAACACAGTAATGCCTATGGAAGCAGTTCTACTTCGTCCGCAAGAAAGAGCAGATATTGTCCTCAGTGGTTCAGGAGATACTAGTATACACCACAATGAGAATCTGATATTAGGAGATTAACAGAAGAGCAGAAAGGATTTTTCACATTTTTAATTTAAATGACGCGTGCCAATGGAGGATGTCTCCTAGGATTGCGCGCCATCCTAGATGAATATTTTGACAGAAATCGGCCACTGCTGTTGTTGCACATTGGGTGACAGTTGACTAGGGCTGGGCCAGGCTGTGAGACAATTGACAAGGGCTGGACCAGACTGTTATTTGGGAATCCGTAATTTTAATGAGCTCTATCCGACAGCTGGAGTAAAGTTATTAGAATTGAGATGATCATTCTGACTGGTGTGTTCTCTCTTGTTCTGCTGGAAACCTAAAAGAGACAAAGATTCAGATGTTAGGATAATTTAATGAAATAGCATAGAAGTTGTTGGAAAAAGGATATTCATGTACATAACTGAATACAGGGATGGTGGGCGGATTATTAACCAATTAATTAACTTTTCTCCATTGTTCACATCCATTTTCGTAGCACTGGTGGAAATCATCGACATTTATCTATCATGTCAAATGTTTTACTTCTAGATCAAGCATGTGACCGGCAGAGGGGGAATTACCATGCAGCATATGTCAGAGGACTTTTAGGAACAGGAGAGATCTGCAGAACCACCTGGCAGCGGCGCCCCAAAGGATGCTTACTGTTCTCTGTGTGTGGTGCCCAACAGAGCGAATCTTCCGAAGAATGGTGGACTTGAAAGATCATATTCACCAGCACCACAGATCGAAGATGTAACTAATGCCTAGAAACTTTCTGACGGAGAACAACGGTTTCTGGATGTCGTACCATCCTTCGGTATACAAAGAGGTAATTATGCCAAGTCCAGCTGATTCTACAAAGGCAATGAAGGCAAGAATAGAGGTCCAAAGTGCAGTTTCAAGGTGGAAGAAACCCTCAAGGTCGATTGCCCAATGGGTGGAAGGCCACCGCTAGAGGGAGTGCACATCAGGCTCAGAGGAGAGGCTACAGTCCTAGCAGACCTAGCATGCTGGAAGACCTTGACATAGACTACCTTAGTATTGCACTTGGAGCTACTCTAGCGTACCTGAAATAAGAAGCTACCATCTGTTTTAGGCGGAAATTACGGTTAGTGTTCTGCGAGACAAACGTGCGATAGACAATCTTCTTAGACGCATTACTTTCTTCCACACTCCTTCATAATGCAGGCATGAGGCCATCGTTTTAAGAACATCAAGTGCGACACAGAGAAACCAGCTATCGCAACAAGGCTGGGGATAGAAGAAAGGTTCGTTAAAGTTATATAGAGAGCAGATTTGCCAGACTCCACGCAATTAACCCCACTAGGAAGCCCATCAACATCAGGGATCATTTTAGCCGATGAAGATGAAAAGGAAGAGACCATGCCAGAAATCTGGAGAACTTTTTATTTAAAGTGGGGGAAGTGTAATCATATGGGCTGTCATAATTGTATTTTACTAGGGTATGGGGGTGGATTCTATAATTAGATTGAATATTTGAGAGTTATCATTAACCTCAATTGTATTCCTGATGTGCTGTAATAATAGTGGCTAGTCGAGTAGCATTTGCATGTTGATTTGATGTAAATATTGTTGTTTATTTTTTACGTATGGTTCACTGCTGGTTATCGTTACTCGTAATATTGACACGTGTATGTTAACAACCATCTATATTTTAATTATTGTTGATTGTACGATGCTTTTGTGAAACTACAGTTTTAGACAGACGTGGTAATTTAAATCATAGTATAATTTTATCATACTATCTTATCTTACGGTAGTAAATAACATTATTTAATTCAAAGCATGTTGAAAGTTAGCCGCCTGCCATCGTGTCTACTGTCTATCAAAACATTATTGCTAGTCTTATGTTTACATTGTCTGATTGCTTAGATTGTTGATGTTTGTAATTCTACTGCATTTATTTTACTGATGGTTATTTATAAGCATTCTATCTTATCAAACTATGCCAAACTCATCATTATAAGGAATGTTTGCGATTGATCTGCATTCTTGCGCTTAGGATTGTGGTTGTCCGTTCCATTGTGATAAATTGTTTATATTGTTTGTATGTAATCAGATAAACTCTAATTGTAATTCAATATAAAGTAATCAGGACACTTTGAAATTATGTATTTTTCTGTAACTGAACTTTTGCTGTAAATGTAGTTCCTACATACTCTAGAAAGGACAATTATTCATTCGTTTCTTTGATTACGTGACTATATTCAGAAGTCTATATATATGAGGCAAGCGTTACATCATCACGGTATATCGCATCAAATTGACTGAGCGGCTTATCTGCGAGCAAATATTCTATCTAGGTATGAGAAACAAATAGAATGTTGATTAATTAAAGAATAAACTACTCCACCGCACGGACAACGCAATCCATTTTGTTATATTGTTGGAAATAATCATGATTGAATGATGAGATGCTTTGGTAACTGAATAAACTATTTTGAAACGAGATTATGGAACTTAGTCATACCTTATACGGATCCAGTATACAATATAACCTGTATGAGTATTCGGGATATGAAGGATACCCCCCCCCCCCTTTGCATTGCTCAAGCTTTTCAAGAAACCAAACTGCAAAAACCGCTGCTAAAATACTTTTTGAAGAGTTTATAGTTGACTATGGCTTTCCTACTAATAAGATAATTTGTATGAGATTTTGGGATACGGAGGATACCCCCCCCTTCTTTTTACCCCCTTTTTGTATTTCTTACAATTTATTTATCAATTAAACGGAGGCTAGGAAATATGTGGGATGATTTGCATATGACAGGGTGCTAAAGAAGCTTAAAATTTGGGGTGTCAGAAGTGAAATGTCTCGGTAAACATAAAACGGGACATTTTGGATACGATGCCGATCTAAATTCGTCGGTAGGAAAATTAAAAATATTTCAAAGTGGATTGGTGGATAGAAGTGCGGTGGAAATTGAAGGAAAATGTTGTACATATTCACATGTAAATACGTTATTGTTGTTGTTTCTATAAATGTTGTTGAAAATGGCTGATGCTACTTCTGCTGACCCTGAAATATCAATTAAGTATATAGGACTAGGGATAATGATCAATTGGGACAAGGGGACATTGTCAAAGTTGCGAAAGGGGGGGGGGGGGGGGGGGGGGCAGGGATGAAGCCCCAATCTTTTTTTTTCGGTTTCCTTCCCCCCCCCCCTTTTTTTTTTTACTTTAGTGATTTTCATTACCTTTTTTGGAGGTTCATCCTCTTCTATATCTGAAATTGGATTAGGATCCGGTCCTCAATTAGGGCAGTCTCTAGACCAATGGCCAGTTTCTCCGCAGGTATAGCAGGCAGTGATGTAATCGGAGGGTATATAATAGAGTGTTTTTGTTCATTTTGAAATTAAAACGATGATGGGTGATTTGTCTTCTTATTCATTTGAAGGGTATTTGTTCGTGACCAGATGGAACACAACGATAGACGAGGAGAAACAGAAGAAATTATTAGAGATTACAGATGTGACTTCAAGAATCGAGAGTCTGGAAGCTCTTCAGAAAGTACTGGTGCATATAGCCGAAAGACCCACTCCCGGAAGACTAATTACGCTTTATTGGGTTGGAGAGGGAGCCAAAATTCATTTACTGGAGAAAATGATCGGAATTTCATTGAAAGAATTTCAAACTTGGAATTGTTTGAGGAGAATGTTCAGCCGAAAAGGGAGAGAGTGTTTACACGTAATCAGACAGATCGACAACATGAAGATTGCCTCGTTGGAATTTGAGTTCATGAAACTGAAAACAGATCTGAAGAAACCGGGAGTCACCCTAAGGGACGGGACCAGCGGGTAAGATTTAACCCGAAATTGGAAATTTTTGAAGTCCCACACGAAGATCGGACCAGTGAATGGATGACTGCTGCGGTCGATCGGAGCCGATTTGAGCGACGGATTCAAAAGACTGGCTACCTAATTGAACCTATTTTAAAAAGACGCTTAAAGTTGTGTAATTATTTGTCTTAAAATGATTTTTACTGTTGTAAAAAAAACCCAGAATAAAATTTTGTTTTATTGTCAGAATATCTTATGTTTTTGTTCTATCATAAATGAAAGACAGAGACAGGTCAATATTGAGGACAAAAAGATTTAGGTTCGGCAAATAAAATATGACGTCATAGCACGTGCTGAAAGACTTGGGTGTCGATTCTCGGTACATGAACTCTGGGTAGCTAGGTAACTGCCCCCCTTTTTTGCTAATTTCGCGGGGGTTTTGGTTTAACTCCCCCCCCCCTTTTTATTATTTCGCGGGCCTTTTGGTTTAACCCCCCCCCCTTTTTCCTTAAGTCCTCCCTTCCGGGCTACAGAGATCGGTAGAGCGTCCTCACGATGCACTAGTTATCTAGTACATCATCAGTAGCAGCTAGATTTCTCTAAATCGCCAGAAAGATGAGTTTTTTTCCCGTGCCCGTTGTGCACCCAGAGCTTTATACCAGATACGTACTGGAACTTTCGCAGTATTAATATAATGCCAGTAGGGAGGATTATGATCGGGTCAGTTACAAAGCGGTTCAGATTATGGAGGACAGGAACAACCCCGCTCCCAATGTCACTGGATTGAATAGATATCCGGAACACCCTATTCGTTTGGAAGACCTGAGTGAGTCCACCATTGCCATGCTAGCCCCCCATCGAGCGGCAAGACCTAGGAGCCCAGTGTTAGGTAGCAGCAGCAACAATCCGATTGTGGTGGATTCAGCGGAGAGGAGTCATCATGTTATTGTTACTGAACCTCATGCCAGCCCAGACCCTTCGCCTCCCAGCTCTCCTATCGACACCCCAACGAAGAGACGTGCGCCTTCACCACCTGTGTCGCCGTCTAAGGTCCGTTGTGAGGCCCCCAGGTATGTGGAGATGCAGAGCCACCAGTTCGAGTGCCCTGAGTGTCCTCTGTCTTCATCACCCACCATTTTGAGGTGGGCATGCTAGGCGAAGTGTGGCCCTTGAGAAGCCTTCCAAGCTCCCTTCAGAGAAGACCTGCCCCGCGAGCAAGAAGACCTGCTCCGTCCCCTTCTAGGACAGCTGCTGCCAGTAGATCTCCTACTTCTAGACCTGAGCAGAGAGGGAGGACCGCGGCCCGTAGATCTCCTTACCTTATTCCATCGGAGGGATCTGCGTTCAGCACCCCTTTGCCTAGGGCCAGGAATTTGTTTGCTGATTTTATGCCCACCCTACCCAGGCCCTTTCCAATACCGGCAGCGGGGAGCAGAAGCAGTCCACCGACTCCAGTGGCCCCACCTTCTCCAGAGACCCCACCGCCTCCAAGGACGCCATCTCCTGACATCATGCTAAAATTATATTCCCACTAACGCCATCCTTTGGATCTGCGTACTCATCTGACGATCCTACCTAGCTGGGCGCAAAAAGCGGAAAAGGAGAAATGAGGAGAATGCGTGACCTGCTACTGTGATGAACAACATTTGCAAATTGAGTGCAAAAACTGTCACACAATGAAGGTGTGTTGCTCATGTGTAGTTGGGATATACCAAAGCATAAACAGGTGCCCCGTCTGCAGATTCCGGGGGGAATATTGAGAAAAAGCTGCTGCTGAAAAGAAAAAGACCCAACGGCCCTTTTAAGGGCCACCCATATTTTTAGAAAAGTTGCTTTCATTACATTGCCAATAAAAATAAAAATATTAACACCAGTCTCACTTCCCTCATACACGAACATGTATTTCTACGAGTCACTCTCTCCTTTTCAATTAAAACACGAATTTACTATATTTACTGGACATCATAAGTTAACTTATCAAAACACACACTTACAATCGTTGGTTCATTGTTTTTCTTCTAAAATTCAAGTCGGAAACTAGACCCTGCACTTTAAATTACAAAACCAAAACCGTAGTAAATCCGGATTTTTACCTACAGAAAGCATGCCAATTTTATATAATATAAATGAGAATGTTGAATTTTTTGATAAGATTGTTGATGGTAAAGAATGAAAATTGCCCCCATTTCAACACCTGACAGGTGTTTACAATGACGCATCATGAGTCACGCGCTTCAAGGTCGCTTTCACAGCTGCGGGTATTGCGCAATCCCCCCAGTACAGTTATACTACCCCATAACAGGTGTTTACAATGACTCATCCTGAGTCACGCGCTTCAACGGGACCCCTTTTCACAGGTGCGGGTATTGCGCAATGTCCCCCTAGAGGCTATATAATAGAGCGTATTTTCATTTTCTGTTCTTGTTCCAATAAAATGATCAAAATGTCAACACTGCTTTTTATGACGTCATAATGCGGGGCTAGTTTTTTTTACCTCAATATTGACCTTTGACCCCCAAGTGCACTCAGTTGACCCCCCTATCTAGGGGCCTAATACTACTGATGTACTCTTTTAAATTCTATTTTTTAAATAATCTATCTCATACTTTTCATAACTAACAGAGCGAGAAGTAGACAGAGTGGCACGCGTAAGAGCATGACTTGTCCAGTGGATAGTCTAGGCAAATCTATCCACTTGACCTAAAGCAATATAATGATTCATTATTATTGGTCAACATTGTACTTGTCCTCAATTGTCTACTTTGTTGATAATCCATCTAATGCACTATCCTCAGCCAATAGAGATCTAAACAGAAGGGTACAATTAATGGTTCAAGTCCACTTACTGATACAATAGGAACTTTATCATTATTACAATTTATGTTCTACAAGTTTTGCGTTTAGTTTTTATTTCATATCAATAGTTGATTAGAATTTTGACCATTTGTTATATAATTTTGAAAGTCATGAGCAGATCTA
>WFKH01010931.1:24090558-24125131 GCA_016163765.1 Magallana hongkongensis | reverse complement strand
ATTATCGATTACGATTATGTCCACTAATGCAACTTTATATCATTAAAGGATGTATCATTAGAGGTTACTACAGTCATAGGTAAATGCTAATATAAAACACGACTTTTTGCCTACATAAGTTGCTCCTATTTTGAGTAACAAGGATCTATTCTAGATAGTGTTAATTTCTAATGTCAGGAGAGAGAAGTGCATTAAAAATATATATATAGATTTAGTTTACAACATTGTCTTTAGTGGAAATGATCAACTGGTTCTAGATACGTGCATCGCATTTATGGATATTTGAGGTAAAATAATATCAGATGCTTATTTCAAATAGCAGGAAAGCGACAAAAGTAGCCGATTCTCTAAAAAAAAAGAAAAAAAAGAAGAGATATACGAACTTGAGCAACATAAAAAACAATCTTTAGGTGGAATAATTTTATCGAAGGCAAAAGGTAATATACTCCATAGCCGAGTTGATAAAATGTTGCTTGTGATGCGTACATCCCGAGTTCGAATCCTGCAGGGGATTTTGTTGTCACTAACTGAATTGTTTTTTATATTCATTTTTTATTTACCAAACTGCAAATTTGTCGCTTATGTGACAAATGTACAGTTTATTTTTCATTATATCTTTCATAATCAAATAATTTCCTGTTAATTTGAGTGACTTTTTCCAGGTGTGTTTTTCCACCTTAAGTAGGTTTGATCCTTTGCTTTTAAAATTTTTTGTTCAACTCTGGTCCGAATATTCTTGACTATTTTTAAAGTTTTATCATATGTTTATATTCTACAATGACAGATTCACATTTTCAATTAACCTTGTTCTAGCAGCTGAATAATTAAGGAATAAGGAATCATTCTTTAGGTATTTTGGTCGGGGCGTGATCGAATCCAATAAAGCCCGATGGACTTTATGATAGATTTGATCACGCCTCGACCGAAATTATTACCTCATAATATTCAAAGAATGATTCCTAATTACTAATATTTATATGATTTTCAGCAATTGTACGATTACATATTTAAATATTAATAAGGAAATCCCGCTTGCACCCCAATTATACGTCATTTGAATTTTTTGGACTGTATAGCACAAAATCGATACGTAGTGTATCACAGGCAAAGACACTGAAAAATGTAAATATTGAAACTTGAAAGAAATCATGGTTCTTATTAGCTTGCATCTAAAGATTAAATCTTATTAAATTAAAAGAACCAGGAAAGCAAAGTCGAATCTAAATAATCTGTCTGACACTTCTGTTAGTCTACCAAAAAATAAACAGGGGTAAATGCAAAATTTAAAATAGTACTATACTATACTAAATTGTATCATTAACGGTCGAAGCTCGTCCTCTAATGCAATAAAAATTATATCATTAAAGGTCAACGATGTACTTATTTTGTGTTTTTTTCTTATATCATTAGTGGACGTGAATTTTGACCCTTAATGGTACAATTTTGAAATTGTATCATTAGTGGACGGTTAGGTAGTTCGTTAATGATAAAATTATATCATTAACGGTCAGAAGTCTGACCACTAATGCAACTTTATATCATTAGTGGATACTGTATCATTAGAGGTTGCTACAGGGCATGGTCACGATTTTGGTCAATTTCTATTTTTCTGTTTTTAACCGGGTTTTCCAACGGAAAAATCCGGTTATTGAAATGGTGAAAATGGCGGGCGGGCGGCTGCCAAAAGGGTACCCTAATTGTACGGGTAACTCCTCCTACAGTTTTCAAGATAGGAAGTTGTTGTTTTGCAGATCAATTGAACATATCTCAGAAGTGTGCATATTGCTTGGATTTTGATTTTTGATAATTTATGAAAAAAATACTAGCTGTTGAACTTAGTCATTTTTTGGCAAAATATTGCATATAGGGTCCCTATTGTACGCATAACTCCTCCTACAGTTTTCAAGATAAGAAGTTGTTGTTTTGCAGATCAACTGTACATATATCAGAGGTGTGCATATTGCTAGGATTTTGATTTCTGATTATTTATGAAAAAAAATACCAGCTGTCGAACTTGGTCATTTTTTGGCATAATATTGCATATAGGGTAGCCCTATTGTACGGATAACTTCTCCTACAGTTTTCAAGATAAAAAGTTGTTGTTTTGCAGATCAATTGTACATATATCAGAGGTGTGCACATAACTTGGATTTTGATATCTGATAATTTATGAAAAAATACCAGCTATTGAACTTAGTCATTTTCTCGCAGAATATTGCATATTGGGTACTCTAATTTCCTGGATACGGTAGGTAGTGTTTATTAATTCAGGGTTGACATGAATTATGGATACAGTTCACATTAAAGAAAACCCGGTTTGCTGTCACATTGACAGCTTTTCACTTGTTATATTTTACAATGTTGTAGGAATGCATTTCTAATTATCAAATGAAATTTGAGAGTCAGTCGTTGAGTTATAAGCAAGATACTGGGCTCACAATTCATTGTCATGTAAACAAGGCTCGTGCCCTGTTTTTGTTTACATAGGTTCTATATACCAGTAAAAAAATCTTTTCAAGCTGATTTGTCTATCTTTTTATTCATTTTAAGCATAAATAAACAGTTTCTAACGTTTACCACATTCATTTTAGGTCTAAAACTGGAAATTTCACCTCAATATTCAAAATGTAAACAAAAGCTTTGTTTACATAGCAAAGAGTTGTAAGTTCTGTAACTCGCTTATAACTCAAAGAATGACACTCAAATTTTGGTTGCCTAATAAAAATGCCTTACTGATGCATTGTAAACATTAAAATAAAAAAAATGATTTTTGACCAAAATCGTGACCACGTCCCTTTAAAGATATGCTAAAAACACATTTGAAAAATTAAAGTACTGAAGTACTGACGGGAGTTGATTTTATTGATTATTTTTATGCTAAAATCAGCGATATGTTATTTTGCTTGGCAAGTAGTTCCTTAGCTGTATATGAATAATATTGCGCACATTTTTTCTAATATGAATTTTTGGGCTTTTCCAAGAAGAATTCCGAGCTACATTTATAGACGAAGAAACGGAAAAAACCCATATAAATCATGTTGTGTAATATTCAAAGATAGAATTAAAGGCATCGAACTCTACGATATGTGTTTGTATCAGTAATCGAAATATTTCTAAATAATTGTATCAAAGCAATATTGAACTCTGGCGTAGGAATACATACGACCACAAAAATATCTAAATTGTTCGTACCATTTAAAATCAGACTTTTTTCATGGTATTTATAAATCAGTTTCCTTGAAAAACACTGCTTCTAAATACATTGCATCGAATTTATATATTATTTTTAAGTACTTAGTTTTGTCAGCGGTGGTGAGCGAATATCGAATTTTAATTATGATTTTGAAATAGATATATCTACCGATGAAACCTAGCTCATTTTCAGGTCAGGTCAAATTTTCAGGTCTTTCGTATTTCTGCGCAAATAATTAATAAGGATGTTTAATTTCCTGGATGTAATTTTCTAACGCATTTCACATGGAAATATGATAAAACCCCACACATAGTCATCTAATTTAACGCAGAACATAGAAACGTATTATTTATATAAAATTTCAGGTCAGTTGAAACTTTCAGGTCAATTCAAATTTCCAAGTCTTTTATATTTTTGCGTAAATAATTCATATGGATATCATTTCATGATATTTTCTACCACATTTCACATGGAAATATAATAATCACACACTCAGTCATTTTATTTGACGCAAAACATAAAAGTACATTATTTATATAAAGTTTTAGGTAATTCAGGTCTTTAGTATTTCAGGTCTTTAGTATATGTCCCGGTCCAAACACTGTTTTACTTCCGGTTTGCCAGAGTAACTGCATAGGAGAGTTGATTAAAATCAACTCCCAATTCAGGTCTTTAGTATTTCAGGTCTTTAGTATATCCCGGTCCAAACACTGTTTCACTTCCGGTTTGCCAGAATAACTGCATAGGAGAGTTGACTAAAATCAACTCCCAAAAAACTAGTAATGCTTTATATGATTTTTTAAAAAATCCAATACATTCATATAACATTAACATTACCTCTCTGAACATGTACCAGTACTGATTCTGATGTTAAAATACATACTACACAATTACATGTAAGTAAAGTATACTCATTATGAATCTATTGAAAATACCTAAGGTAAGTATGATTGATTTTAAAAACAGCAGTCATGGCAAATTGGCAAAATGTCGGGACTTTCTTCATTACCTCAAGCCTCTTGTCGTTCATGAATGAAATGGGATGTCTAGTAGTACAAAATATGCAAAAAAATTCTTATCTATGCTCTAAAACACGAATGCTTGCACTGAGGTTTTCTGGGTTCTCCAGTGTTTCCTGATACTGCTTCATAAGGTTATAAGGTAAGTATGTCTTTGTTTTAAACCTGCATAGCAAGTTGGTTATTCCTTTTGGAAGCAGGTGTCAGTTTTGTGCGGTACTCGGGGCGAATTTATTCATCAAAATCTAGTTAAGGTTTTAATTTGGTTTTGCAATCTTTTCATGTATTTGCAAAACTGGTTTTGAACTACTTTTAAACAAAAACTAGTTTTGATATTTATCGGCTTTAAATTGAAACTAGTTTCCATGAAACCTAAAACCACCTCCGGGTGCGGTTTCGGAGGTTTTAAATGTTCAAGATGGCGGAAAGAGGGGTGCACAACGATATGAAAGAAGGTCAAAAAGCAGTTTTAGATCAACTGAATCCGAAACACCAAAAAAAAAATGGATGCGAAAATCAATATTTTAGCAAAGCTGGTGGACAAAATTAATTACAGTGAAAAAATAATTCTAATATACATCTGATATACAATGTGTATTTTTGGACAATTTAGTACATTGTCAAATTAATTTCAGATATGCAAAAAAGCATTAATGTTTCAAATTGGGAATTTAATACAATTTGTTTTATTCACTAAGAAAGTGTTAGAGCCGCCTTAAGCCATTTTTATTCCGTGTTTTTATAACCCCGGTCCAAATGAGAGGGTATGCTTTTTTACCATTAAATGTCTTTCTGTGTGCCTATTTTTTTGGCACTATGTATTGCAGGCGCTGGTAATTTTAATACATGTACCATGTTAATTCAAGCAACATCATATGAAGGGATTCATATTTGAAAAAATGCAATACCAACTTCCTTAGTTATTAATTGACTGTATATTTTGTAGGGCTGGGTATTGAAAGCTTTTTTCTGATACAATACATATTGCGATACAGAGGTGCGATATGTATTGTCAATACAGTTTAATGTGAAAAAACTTTTTTGTTCTAAGTATTTGGTTTTTTGTGTTTTTTGGAAGGGGGAGACGTTTTTAATTGCAGCATATTTGTCATAAAATAATAAAACTATATTTGAAATCCTTTTTCTTGTTTTATTAACTTTGACATAATCACATTGCAAGACAGATTAATGTCATTTTTTGACCATATTTGTTTTAAGAAAAACCAAAGCATCCACTTGGTCTGGCTTAAGACAGACCCTTGTGCTGGAAACAATGTCACCATTGTGCTAAATACACGTTCTGAAGCATCAGATGATGCTTGAACACAAAGATATTCTTCAGCTAGGACAATTAAATTTGGAAAGTCAAAACTCCTTTCCTTCCAAAATTGAAGAGGCTTGCTTGTGGAATTGCTCTGTATTGTCTACTTCCTTTTTGGCAATCTCATTGTCCTGTAAAGGAGGATCCATATGAATTATTTCTATGTCATCCTCAAACAATGATGACAAAGCTGATTTTTTCAGTGGGGGCTGAAATTATAAAGTATAAATCATTTTCAGATTTCATATATCTAAATCAACATGCTATAGCTAGTGCTTTTTTAATCAATCATAGAGATTAGCAAATAAATTCTCACCTCAGCAGTACCTTCTTCATCTTTAGGTGCGTCCTCACTAGACTGAGTAGAGTCAACTTCCATGTTTAGATTTGGTAGGGCTGGTTGGGGAGAAACAACTCCTGGTTCCTGCCTAACAGTTATGTTGTTGTTGTTGTTATTGTTGTTGTTCTTGTGCATAGCAATAATGGTAGTACACTTGTCAATAATTCTATCCCATATTTTTTCATCATTGTTAATGTTTTTAGTTCTTGGATCAAGGGCACTTGCCTCTAATCTCAGCGAGATTCGTCGAGACTGAAAAATTTTGACGGACGTCTCTTCCGAATCTCAGACCAGTGCCACACAAAGTGATTCGGGAAAATTTGCCCCAACTACGGCCGGTTGTTACGATAGAAATACGTATATTTGAATCAACTGCCCGCTTCACTTTTTCACTTTAGACATCCTTTTAACTCTCTATCGTCATTAAACGTTTGTTTCCTACTTTAAATGGTTTAAATCCCACAAAATATATACTTGTTGATTTTTCAATTCAGTTTCATATTCATTCACACCTCCAACGCAGAAGAGTTCCTGTCAAGGTCGCCTATAGTCTGTTTCTAAACACTACGTACCATGGTTTATATAGAAAACTGTGCGCGGATGAACAGAACCTTTAAAAACGCATTCAAACGACAATTTTTTTTGCATGAAACATTAAACATGACACTCGCATGCAGTAAAATAAATTTTATGCTAATAATTACACAGTGTTTTAAAATTATTTTTTGAGTAAAATGTTAATTTTAATCTTCATAAATTTTCAACAGTTTTATTTTTACTAAACCTTTCCTATATTTATATAGAAAACTTTATTTCAAATACTTCCCAGAAAGAAAAAAAATATTTTAAATGAATAATCATATTAATATACAGAAGCCCCTTAATGAAATACATGAATATATGCACTGTATCCATGGCATGTTAATCAGTGCATCTTCTGATCTTGTCAAGTCTCTTAGATAGTTGGCAGAGTTTCTTCTTTAACTTCTCTGGGTGTTTAGCTTCAATGGAGAAGGAGAAGTCTTGATAACTCTTAAAGTGTCTTCCTGGACTGTGTCTGAAGAAGTGCTATGGTAGAAGTAATTTGACGAAGAGCTCCAAATCCCTTGTAAAATGGTATGGCCCTTCCTGATGAACTCTGAGAGAGGTGCCTCAACAGACTCTGCATAAACTTTGTCAATAACTCGGCCCAAACTTCCAGCCATTTGGCTATGCCTGTGAACTGTCTCTTCAGTCAAGTTACCACCAGCATCCTTCAGGGATTCTATTTAAAAAAAAGAAGAAAGCTTTAGACATGTACATCAATATGTTTTATGCAAAAGATTGTTTTTAGAGAAATGGGTTTATTCAAATACCTTTAAACTCTTTGTTCAAGAATTCATTCACGATGTCACATTCCAAATTTCTGCCAGGAACACCAGCCAGATTCACTGTTCTATTCCACATACTGTCCATGGCAAGACGCTCTGGTAGCCAGCCCGACACCCCTTAAAGTGTATAGTAGCTGATTAGTGTTTGTATAATATATAGGCATTACTATATAAATTACATATACACGTAATATTAGATAAAAACCTTACACAAGTTATAAATAAATTACCATACCCGCTAACAGTCTGTGTCCAAGTAGAACATATTTGGGATGATGGTTGTTGTGGATTTTCCCGTACAGCATCATGGCGAACAAGGTCCATTAGCCCAACAAACATCAGTCCTGTTACATAATTGTAAACACCATCCTCCTTTGGCTCTGATTTCAGTTTCTTCTTCTCAGAACTTGCTATCTTTCAGTCCTTACTACAGAACCATTTCCCAGCTATAATTGTAATATAAAGAGAGAGTTGATTTTTCAATAATGTTAATGAAACAGCTTACAAATTCTAAATAGTTGACTAAACAAAACTGTTTCAGTTAAAACATAATACAGTTATTAACAGTTTATGAACCTGGGGCATCTTTCAGTCCTACGCATTTTAGATGAAACCATTCAGTCTTGCATTGCTGATTGTCACAGCCCACCATTGGTTCATATTCCCCCATATCTACATGGCAGCTGCAGTATTTATATACAGTGCGCTTCCTGCAGTCATCTAAACAGTAGAACTCCTCATCTGGAGTATCATCATCTTCCATATTTAAGCACTGCAAATGGAACCAATGTAAGCCTTTCACCTTATTTAACTCCTGGAGATTCGCCTCAAACTCAGTAATTACGAAGTCCAATTAATAAGAGTTTATTAATGAGCGTGATCGTATAGTAGATTTTACAATCATTAAGAGCAGCTCAAATCAAAGATCTATCTAACATCATTTTACATGAGTATATATAACATTTTACTTATGATTGACGGTTCTGACCAGTCCGGCCCATCTACAATGATCATGAGTGAGCAATTAGTGTCAAAATCCCGGAGTTAAATTTTATTTCTAAATAAAGTAACAAAACTGTCAAAACCGTCAGAAAGAATATTGTGATGTGGGTTTTGAGTCTCAGAATCCGAGTCTCTGAGTCCCCCACCTGGGTATGATGCATCGTTTACTCATAATACATTCATTCATACATGGCTTTAAGGTTACAAAGGTTAAATAGAATAAGCAATACATGACTCTATATAGAGTATCAGAGCTATCGATGCAGACACAGAATCGCCAAATATGACAACTTATTTACAAACTCCCAATTTGGATATTTGTGCCCGTATTCTGCACCTGGTTGCATAACATCATTTAGGAATACTGCGCAGTGGTACGAGAGTCACATAGTTCATTCTGTAAGTTATCATTAACACAATTCATTACGCAGTATCTATGTATACATAAGTATCATAGTGACCAATTTGTAATAGTAACAATTCAAGGTCATAGCATGGCTATCTGTTTACACCAATGATTCCCTGGGCAATGAATACCTGAGCAGAAGATCATTGGTACATCATCTCCAAGATCTATAATGATTGAATAATAATTCTTTTTATATCAAAACATTTCAAATGATACATACCAACATACATACAGAGAGAGAGACAGAGAGGGGGAGATAGAGAGAGAGAGAGAGAGAGAGAGAGAGAGAGAAAGTAAGAGAGAAAGAGAAAAAAGAGATCAGGATCACTTACCAGTTTTGCATAGGCAATAAGTGTAATTGTTTTCCTTCTCTTCATCACTGGCAAGGATTTTGTCAACCCTGGGATCGTGCCATATGAGCTGAACAACTCTTCCGGCTACATCTTTTAAGAAAGTATAATCATCTCCATCTTGTGGTGCATTGCTAGGAGGGCCTCCTAAACTTTCCATTCCACACAAATCCATTGTTGCCAGGAGGACATAGCCATAAGTTACAAATTTCATGAAGTCTGCTGCATGGTTAAAGGTTTCCCCAACATCCTTTTTTACAGATCTATGCCCAAAAACATTTTTCAAATGAAAAAGAGTTCCTTTTTCTGCAGCACTGGATCCGTGAAAAAAAGTGTCCATAACATCCTGTCAATAAAGAGAGAGAGAGAAAGAGAGAGAGAGATGTAGATGCTATTAGCTAATGTGTATTTGCATTGTTTATTAAATAACAATGAGCTAAAATTACCTGCATATGTAGCATCCTCTTATGAAACTCCTGCACCTGAGGTTGTAAGCCCTGTAGTTTTGAAAGCCTAGATTCTCCGTTTGATCGAGCCATTATGAGCATCATTGTGTCTCTCACAAGATAAACCATCTCCAAAGCATACCAGTTGGAAGAGGTCATCTCCCTGTCGTGGAACATATTCATGGAGTTGTTCCATGATCTTAATGGTCCCAGTTGTAGTTGAGGGGTTTTCTTGACATACTCCCAGATTGATCTGCATACAATTACATGTATATATCATACTTATTATGTTGACAGTAATTTTAAGAATTTGTACTTTGCAGAATGTTAATAATTTGACATTTTAATAGTGAACTTACAACTTTATTCTTCTTGCTTGACTCCCTCCAGAAACTGTGTCTAATGTGAGACACTACAGTGCAGCTATGGAAGTAAGGCATGTTCTTTTGTATAATTCTGGCAACAATAATCTCCATGCGCTTTTTGATTTCTGTGATGTCTTCTTCCATTGGCAAAAACTTCTGGAGAGGTATATCAGCAGCGTTCACACAACTGTCTGACAAGTGAGTGGTTGGGATTCTGTTTTCAGCTCCATATGCCAAAGCCCAGAGCATCATCTTATTTTGTCGCTCTGTACTCTGATGGCATGCTTTTATCTTTTTCCCCACATTGTCCCAGATTATGCAATATCCAGGTGAATAGGGCGCTGGAATACAGAAACTTGCATTTTTATTTCTCATAATAACTTTCATTAACAGAAATATTTAATTGCATCTCAATCATTATACTCAATATACATGTATAGTACTAGATACCTGAATCGGAAGCACTTTCATTTGTGTCAGGCTCTACATCTTCTGAGACGGAGTCGTCAAAGTCATCCATAGCAGGTAGCTCTGGAAGAGAGCCTGACGAGGTTGGTGCTTCTTTTCCTGACGACTGAACAAATTCTTCAGAACTTAGCTCACTTATGTCTGTATCGGTAGCATTCTCCACACATACCGGTAATCCCAATGTGCCCGTTTCCATTTGGTGCTATAAATCACAATCAAAATACACGCATTAAACGGTTTTGAAAGGACACTCTTTGTATAAAAAAAATCATAATCAATAACAATTAAAAGATAAATTGAAATACCTCAATGACCCTTTTCAAAGACATCAAATCTTCATCTGAATGCACTCTTAGCTGGGATATCAATCTCAGGGCTGTGTTTTTGCTGGTGCGTAATCCTAATTGGTTCATGTGCAGAAATGCCTGTGAATTATATATTATATTTCATATTAAATAACTTACTGAAAATTTTAACAAAATATTTACTTAATAACAAATAATTGACAACAATTAAAACACCTTTCTCTGTGCTCCACATCTCCATAATTCAATAGAATTCAAGCCCTGGACAAATTTCACCTTCATTGGAGAATACAAATGAAGAAGGACTGCAACTGCAAGACCAATTCCTGGAGCCAATGCTTTGTTGCGGATTCTGAAATAAATGTTATAAAAATAAATGAATACATATCACTATAGCAAGAAACACAGTTACATGTACTCATTTCAGATATACTGTTAATACAAGTAAAGACATATACAATGCTACATTCAAATTACATCTTTATAATTAATATCTGTGTAGTTTATAACAAAATATTTACCTTGATCGAAGATCTTTCTCATTAGAGGGACTGGTAACAGTGGCAATCAATGCTGCATACAAGATGGGAATGTACTTTGCAACATCAGCCTAGCTGTCCACCTAAAATTTCTGATGTTTTCCAAGTTACACTTCTTAAGAAGGCTTCCTTCTTTGTCATCTAGAAGATTCCTTACACCTTTTCTTACTTCTTGTTTTACTAGGTCTTCAACTGCTCTTCTGGCTCCAGCGTAATTGTTGTATAAAAATGTAAAGGCTTTCTTGTATTCATAATGCTCTATGCACCTGCAGGCATATCCAACACTTTTAACCTAAAATTAATAGAATATATAACGATGTACATGTCCTTTTTTGGATTGCCAATAGAAAGCTACATGTATTTGTGTGTGAAACTACATGTATGATAATTTGATACCTTTCATGAACTAGAAAAGGATGAGGTTGTGGATGGAGGGGGTTGTAGAGCCCCAGAAAAATCAAACAATTTTTTTTACATTTTAATTTTTAAAATTACCTACAATATGCATCGGAACACCCCCCCCCCCCCCCCCCGACAAACATCGCCGACAATTCATGGAGTATGCCATTTATACTTTTGTATTTTTGTGATTCTGAAGGGGGGCATAAAACACACATTAATTTTGTTTGTGTTAACAAAAAGACTGAAACAGTTAAGAAAGTTAAAATTCGCCCATCGAAAGAATTTTGGAGCTTGAGTCAATTTTCTTTTTATAAGTAATTGTAATTGAATGATTTGTGCGTGTTTTCTTACTTTAACATCTTGAAACTTTGAAGGAGTACTTCCGACAGGTCGAAAAATCTTGGTTTTTTTGCGATGTCTTCACCGGCGTCAACCTTCGTTTGTAATCCATCTTCCTATATGCAGTCAGACGATCGTTTTCGCGCCAAATATCAGCATTACTAGAGTTATGGACGAGAGGGATATATCTGAAACGTTTGAGTCACTGAAAAACGTGTACGATTTTCGATTTCATCTCAAAACAGAACAAATAGCAGTCCTCCATGGCTTAATGAACAAGCGAAACGTCTTTGCTCTGTTACCAACAGGTTATGGGAAATCCATGTGCTTTACTCTACCCCCTTTGTTACTTGACGAGGTAAGTCAGTATAATCTATATTTTAAATACAGTACTTAACAATTTTTTATCTACTTTTGATAAATGCCTCTGAAAGGGGTTCGCCATCCCACCCAACACCCTTAGTAATTTTCATATCTATGAAACTTTTTATTTATTTTTTTTTTTTGGGGGGGGGGGTGAAATATATCTTTATACAAATGATTTTTTAAAGAACATATGGACCCCTCACTCCTACCCATTGGGAAACATTCTGGCACATTGTATTGCATAATTTGTTGATCTGCACTAACTACTGAAAACATTTTAATTTCCAGCTTGACTGGAACATTCAGCATGTAGCAGTTGTGGTGTCACCTCTGAAATCTCTGATGGCCGACCAGGTAAACACGCTAAAGGAAATGAATATACGGTCAATTTCCATAGAACCAGATATGTCCACAGAAGCTATTGCAGGTAAATTTATTTTTATTATGTACATTTCCCAAATCTTTAATAAAGAATAGATCAATAATAATTTCAAAATATTTAATTTTTGCAATGTACATGAGCTGACTATTTACATGCTGAAATTACTGAAAATCTGCCTCAGACCCACCTGGAAAACTCAAATATCCCTCAGAGCCCCCCCTGGAAAATTTTTCTGGATCTGCGTTTATATGTAGATGTGTATTTTTTATTTACAGGTATCAAAGACGGAATGTTCTCAGTATAGTTCATGTCCCCTGAGTCAGTCAGATCATAGTTGTGGAGAGAGATATTCCTTAGTGGTAGCATGCAGAAGAGGGTTTGTTTGCTAGCATGTGATGAGGCACACTGTATATCCGAGTGGTATATATTGACAGAATTATCTTGATTTTTTCAAAAAATTATTACATATAAATTGCTATTCAAATTGATTAAGTTGTTAAAACTGTATTTTTTAATAGGCATTTGCCCTTATGATTTCAGGGGAGAATATTTTAGACCTGCATATAAGGAGGTGCTACACATGCGAAGTATGTTTGTAGATGTGCCAGTTCTGGCAGCAACAGCGACCTCCGATGAAAAGGTCCGCCAAGACATTTTCATGTCATTGGCTCTTGATGATGAAACTTTGACAGTGGCTGTTGTTCCTGACCGGTAGGATAATATTCAAATATATATAAAGTCATTCTGCCTTATCCAGTTACCATTTCATCTATGATGAGCTTTGATTTTTTTTTTCTACATTAATTTTTGTAAATTGCAGTACTTTTTGTGTTATATTTGCAGACCTAACATATATCTTGACATTAGGGAATCCAAACAGGATCATGAAAAAGAATTGCAATGGCTTGTGGACTATTTATTGAGAGATGATATTTGTTTCAAGAAAATAATTGTATATTTCAGGCAAGCATCACTGTATATTAGTTAATGAGTTTTTTAATCTTTTGCCATGACTAAAATATTATAATATACATTTTATCTTACAAATTACATTCAGGTCTTTGACTTCAACTGCCACCCTCTACAATCATGTTAAGGACTGTCTACTTCTACAGGAGAAATCTGTTCGGATCATTGACATGTTTCATCGCAACATTGATGAAGAGAGCAGTCAAAGAATATTACAGTCTTTTAAAAACAAGGACAGTGAACTTAAATGCTTGTTTTCAACAGTGGCTTTTGGGATGGGAGTTCAAATTCCAAATGTGGAACTTGTAGTTCATCGGGGAGTTCCCAAGTCTGTCTTATGCTATTGGCAGGAGGTTGGACGAGGCGGAAGAGACGGCAGGAGTGCATACGCTATATGCTTTGCTTATGGCAGGTCATTGGTAAAAAACATAACAGATGAAAAAATGATCACTGTAATGAAATCTTCTTTACAGAGAAAGATGTGCATCCGCTTCTCTGTCCTTGAGCACATGAGGATAAAAGGAATGACAGTCTCTTACCTTCAGAAAAGTGGACAAAATTGCACTGGCAATGAGAAATGCCAAGCTTCAAAATGCTGCACTTCCTGCTCAATGAAGTGCAACTGTGGTGGCCAAACTAGTATTAAAAATGAGTTTGGAATCCCATGATGCCAGTATTTTATGTAGAATGAGATCCTTAATTCAGACTGGCAATAAAAACATAATTACATGTAGCTATTCTTTGTTGCACACAAATATGCACTTTTATTTAAGTACAAACTAGCCTTTTTAAAACAAAAAAAAGCAAAAAACTTTTTTTCCCGCGCACAGTTTTCTATATAAACCATGGTACGAAGTGTTTAGAAACAGATTATAGGCGACCTTGACAGGAACTCTTCTGCGTTGGAGGTGTGAATGAATACGAAACTGAATTGAAAAATTTTGTGGGATTTAAACCATTTAAAGGTAGGAAACAAACGTTTTATGACGATAGAGAGTTAAAAGGATGTCTAAAGTGAAAAAGTGAAGCGGGCAGTTGATTCAAATATACGTATTTCTATCGTAACAACCGGCCGAAGTTGGGGCAAATTTTCCCGAATCACTTTGTGTGGCACTGGTCTGAGATTCGGAAGAGACGTCCGTCAAAATTTTTCAGTCTCGACGAATCTCGCTGAGATTAACTTGCCTCCTCTAAAAAATTAACAATGTTCTGTAGTGTATACCTTACTGCTTGGTTCTTCCCAACCAATTCTTTAATTGATTTAAATTGGGCTGAGTCTGTTTTGCAAATTGTAAAATGCTTCCTCAGTTTGCCTAAAAAAGGCAAAATCAGCCCTGCAGTGGGGGACTTTTCTTCACATTGCGCTACTGATGCTGTCATCATTATTTTCATTACTGCAATAAACTCCTAACATCTTTGTATTTCTGAATCTAATATATCAGCCACTATTTCTCCTTTCTGGTTTAAGCGTTTCAGATTTTCATCAAGTAAAGTAGCTAAAATGGCAGGCCTTTGCTCAAGAAACCTTTCTAACATGGTTAATGTGGAGTTCCACCTTGTTTTACAGTCCATTATTAATCTATGCGTGGGTAGGTTAAGTCCTTCTTGTTTCACTTTCAAGAGCTCAGTTGCTATATTGTTCTTGTGAAAAAAAGTTACCACTGACCTTACTTTGCCAAGGACTTTTGAAAGTGAAGGGTCATTTAATGCCTTATTTGAAGCAAGGTTAAGAGTTTGTGCAAAACATCCCAAGTTTAATTCTGCTCTTGATACCTGAATTGCTGTGTCCATGTTTGAAGCATTATCCATTGTTATAACCTTAACTTTTGTTTCAATACCCCATTTTACCATAGCTGATCCGAGCTCAAATCCTATCCTGTCTCCAGTTTGACTCCCTTCAAATTTTTCTGTCTGTAAAACTTTTGAGCATAATTTCCACTCAGGTTTTTTAAAAATAATTACAGGTGATTGTTAGGTAAGACTCTGTAGCACGTGACGTCCATGCATCAGAGGTCAGAGCCACAGCTTTTGCTTCACTTAAATCAGACAAGTTTAGCTTGTTCTTGAGCTAAAAATGCAGGAATTATTTGTTCACTGACAGTATGTCTGTTAGGTGGGTGGTATCTTGGATCTAGTTGGTATAACATGTTCTTATAAAAATAAAGAAAATCACCAATCATTACAAACAAGTATATGAAATAATTCAATGAATCAATTGAATTTGCAATTATTTTATCTAAAGGCATTGTCATAAAAATAGAGGGCAAGTGGATTACCTGAAAGCTGGGCTTTCAATTGTGCTGTAAGGTCGCAGATCCTGGATCATATATTCTACAACCGCATTAGTAATCTAGTTAGATTTAGCAGAAAAAGAACTGAAACTTTTCACCGTCGGTGGGGCTAGTGTGTTGACGTTGACTGTGTTGACATTACTCGTGGATGAAGCGGCAACTAAAATATGTTATCGATTGCTTAAGTTCGAATCAAATAAAAAGCGCTCTGATATTTTAAGAAAATCTGTTTTGATATTTTCTGTTTGACGCTTTTTTTTACCTACCGGAATTGCCTCCATGTTTCGTAGTAGCAAACACGTCAATGTTGTCATGCCGTCTCAGATGGGTGGATAGATTAGTTGTTCCGCCAGAACTTGCGATTTCTTGTAGACAAATGTTACATTTTGCCTTTTTACCGTCGACTTTAGTGTAATGGCACCAAACTTTCGACATCGTCCCGCTTGCACGCTAGTCTCGTTCAACCAGATGCTCGGCTGTCTCCGTAAATCTCCGACGAGCAGAGAGTCTGGTAAAGCGTCACGTTAATGTTTGTGACCTCAAAACGAGACATATCAAAATACTGGTATTGAATTTGATTGGTTGAAAGAAACACACATCCTATAAAATGTAAAAAATGACGGAAACAAATATTTGTGATGGAATGAATTTGCCGTTTAAACTGAAAGATGTATGACTGGAAAGTTTAAAAACGGTTAAATGGAAAGGATTTTTTTTCAGGGTTACCTTACGGGATAGAGTAAAACAAATAATGTCTTTAAAAACAATTAATTAAAGGTCTTTCAATTTAAAATCTAGCTGTCGTGTTTGTAAACAAACATTCACCGCTTCGTCGAACTTAAGTTCAGCCATGTTTAATGAGTCTGTGGAAAGCGAGACTATAGTATAAGACTAAATCGACGTAAGTTCCATAATTTTTACGGTAATAAAATAAAGTACTGTATAACACACAAATCCTAAACCGGCACACATTGACAACGATCCAAAATGAAACTAAATCGGCGCTCCCTATTGGTAGCGGTTATTAACGTGACGCTTTACCGGACTCTCTGCTCGTCGGAGATTTACGGAGACAGCCGAGCGTCTGGTTGAAGGAGACCAGCTTGCACGCTTGCGTTTAAATGACTTAGACTAGCCTTTTTTGACGGGGTTAATTAGGTCGTACAAAAAGTAAGTCGCTCTGTAGAACAATACACAGGCATCTCTATATCTGTTATCGTATCACTGAAAAATACCGATATATACCGATTACCGATATATTGATCCAGCCCCTAATAGTTTGTGCATTCACATAAGAGTCCCTAAATCTCCCTTTGAATGAACCAAATGGTCTCTCTATTGACATGCGTGTAAATCTATGAATACAATTATACTTTTTCATAGCTGCATTCATTTTTCCATTATATTTATATGGTTCTAAAAACCAATCTTTCAATGGGTACGCAGAATCCCCTAATATTTGCATGGGTATTGCCAGGAAAAAAAATTGTCTGCACTGTTTACTAGAGAATAAAGACTTTCATGCAAATGCAGATGAGTTGAAAATTATCTTCAGATTCCAAGAACAAATCCAGTAGGCATGCGAGTGCAACATCAGCTATTTTTCTAATCTAACTTTCCATTTAGTGCTAAACCTTTAAACCATCTAACTGGTTTCAAACAGAAATGAAACTATTTTCAAACCATAAACCCAAACTCGAACTAGTTTTTGTTCAATGAATTCGCCCTAATTAGATATGTTTACATGTTGTTCAAAACCGAAAATAGGCAATTACCTCTTACTTGTGTGACTTTTTTTCACTGAAGTATTTGTAACCCGTGGTGATTTCCTTTGTTCACTTTTACTAGACTTTCGAAAATATTCTTTCACAAACCTGAACGTAATTAATTGGGAACAACGGACAAATCGCGCGAAGTTGTTTTACTTTCAGTTCAAACAGCCATGATTGTTACTGACGCTCGCATCGTTCTGGAATATTCATTACGATCTAGTTATGAAAGGATAATAGGCCTCTTGTTTCAAAGAATACTGGTACTCCAGGACCGAATACAGCTGATGAAATGGCTTGTTGGTGTACAATCGACAACATCAAGGTTAGTCCTAATGGAGTGAGAACCATTCTTTTTAAGAATATTGGAAATATCACACGCTGTAGTAACATTGTCAAGGTACCCTTATTTTGTACAATGTTAGAGACAAAGCCAGGTTTTAAACTCAGCTGTCCTTTACCAGTTGTATTTGATGGTGTGCAGCAAACTTCTACTGTTGAATTCAAACCAAACAATCTATTGTTAGAAATCAATGGGGTGGAGTTGACTGCAGGCTTTCCATTCTTAATGATTACTTCAAATATCGTCTATTAAGTTATTCATTGGAGCCACAATAGATGATGGATATATCCAAGACATTTAGGGAAGGGAGGCTCTCTACAACTCTTGAAACCAGGGGAAAAGCTTTATGAGGTCCAAGCACTGTCATTTTCTTTTGGAATGGTTATCTACCCATTATGTGTGTTTGGCTTGCAACATTTTAATAAGCAGAAAACAATAAAAAAGAAAGAGAAAAAATTTGGAGGAATTCAAAAAGAACATTTGCTTTGATAAAGAGAAGTCTGAAGTTACCTGCAAAAAGATAAAAGTTTAAGTAACAGATGAGAAAAATTAGGAGAATAACATTCCGTCTTGTTCTTTTTCAGATCCAGCAAATTAAAGAAATACATGTAAAACTTTATCAGAAACAGAACAAGTATCAGCAACAGAGTCTGACAAAAATATCCTGAATGACAATGATCACAAAGATATATAAGATATCATAAAGTAGGTCCTCAAAAGTGATTTACCAGAAGAATTTGTAATTCTACTAAAATCACAGTTACAGGATTTGGATATTCGCCAAGGGAGCTGGGATCCATATATTATAAGTCTTTGTCTCATACTCTTCATAAGATCTCCTCAACTATATCAAGGTTTAAGAAACTTTAACTTCCTGCAACTTCCTTCCAAACGCCTTTTACAATATTACAAGAACTCTGTCAAGCAAATTCCTTGTTTTAATGAATCAAATTTGATATGGATGGCCAAAGAAATTGAAAACAGAACGTTTCCGAGTTTGACAGGATGGGGGAATTAGAGTAGACGAAATGACTATCATGGATGATCTTATCATCACAGATCTGGGGATAAATAGATTAAAGTGGTTTTATTGATGCTAGATGATATCCCGCGCAAGCGCTGGAATTTACACTTTACACTTAAATAAATATTTTTGTATATACTTTGTCCGACTTTTCCCTTCACTTATTCTTAAAAATTGAAATTAAAAAACCCCAACTGCATTATTAGATATTTAGAGAAGCGGGCAAGGATGAAAAATTTAAACTGAAATGGATAATATATACATGTACGAGGCCTTAATTCTGTTTGTTGCAGCTGACTAAAAAAATAAACCTTTTTTATTGTATTTATTTTAAACCAGTGAATGGGTATTTAGTGTATCTCTCCCTAAATTTGGTTCTTTAGATCAATTTTGAATATAATTTTTATTACTGTCCCAAATAAGAATTTCAGATAAAAAACTGTTTTGAAAAACAATCTGGAGAAGGGGGGGGGGCACTAAACTTCATGTTTTATGCATACATCATTTATTCATATAGACGTAGAACATATTAATCTGTTCATTAATGTTTACAAATTAATGTCTAAAGTTTATTACCAATCTGTCGTGGTACGAAAATGTATTAAATTAAAACACGCTAGGTTATGCATATTATTTGCATATTTTAAACCAAAGTTGTCTGATCCCGAGTATCTTCCCGATGGTTAACTCACCCTACACTATCCGCCATTCATCAATTAGTCAACCCGTTTTTGGGCACCCCGTACTGGAAAGTTCTTTCCATCAGTAATAAAATCACATTCAATTGTTCCATTTTAATTATTAACTTTTTGTATTAATCTAACTCCGATCCAAGGTATCTGCCCGCTATGCATGATGAACTCATCCTACACTTTTCGTGAATTAGTCAATCCGCGTTAGTGGTTCCCCCGTTCTGAAAAGTTCTATCTCATTCTCTCAACAGAGGTCGTGCTTCGCAAGCAAATGAGTATCAAAACTAAAATCGCCCACTGAAGAAACGAATTCACTCATTTTATTTATTCAACATTTGTCAAATCTTAACTTTTATGTATTCTCTAAATAGGTTCACAGTAAATGTATTAACTTTTTACGTAATCATTCAATATTATTTCATTGCAAGTATATACTTTGATCAAACTACCCCTGACTTGGATCCGTCAAAACGTGTTCACCACCTTACTCTCATTTTTGCTTTTCGGGCTTGTTTATCGAAAATGAAAGTCGGTTTTTGATTAATTTCACAATAATAACTTATCAGTAAAAATTCAATTATACCTTACGGACATCATCTCACATGTGTTGAAATACCAAAGGTGTAAGAAGTTACTCTGGTGCAGGCATTTTGTAGTTTATTTGCATGTGTCTTAATCTTTAAGTATAGATGGATGCGACCAACACCAATATTGAAATTATCAGCAAACGAAAGAAGAGAACTAACATGGCCACCCATTTCTTGTTATTTCTATATCATAGTTTAACTGGTTTCAGGTACGTGTAAACGGAAATTTGAATTTGTTTTATCGCAATTAGTTCAGTACGTCACAAGATGGGTTATTATATATTCTTAAACCTAATTGTTACAAACTAAAATTGTCTTCAACTGATATAAGCTCCTATATGAGATAAAACTAGGTTTATAATTTGGAAACTAAAATTTGTCATTTTTATGTTTCTATGTTAATTTTTACACTTGTAGATGACTAATCGTTTATTTTGGATCAAACTCCTATGCCACTGCCCACCAATTGTATACAACCTTCTGGAAATGCGTGGACCTACTTGGAGACATGCATATCCATCTGGAATATGCTATGATGGATGGGGCCTCAACCAACAGAACATTTGCAGAAATGCTATTCACTGAGCCTCCTTCCAGTTCAAAATTCCTCTTCAAAGACATATTCTTCCACCACCATTTTACATTCAAGACATCATGCATCTGTTCAAGAAATAACCAACAACAGTGAATCCAGAAGGATAGAAAACGGGACTCGTCCTGGGAGATATTTGGTCTTTGAGAATAGATGCATTTTATGGAACTACTGAGAGGAGTGTTTTCGTTTCAACTTCCGAAATGGATTTTCCATTCACAGAAAAGTTACTTTGATTGTTGATAAAAGTACGTTACATATTTTTAAAAAAAATTAATTTCATTAAATAGATACAAATTTAAGTAAGCAGATATGTATACTTAAAACAGTAACTCAAGGGGAAAAGTGTTTAATAAGTGCCATGTCATTTTGAAATAGCTAAAATACAATTATCTTTTTATTATAAACTTTAAAAACATATATATGATTCACAGGTAGTAATAAAGAAGAGGCCAGTGTTTAGAAGAGAGGACAGCAAATGCTCCTATGCCATTGGTACTTTAGGATCATGCAAACATTGTGGGTCTTCTCTATTCTCTAGCCAAATCTTAAGACAGTTCCAACTGATGTTGCCAAGACCTCCTTGCCTCAAACTTGGCATATTCCAAGTGGTATATACAGTTTATTATTACTAACACATGCACCCCTCCCCCTTTCCAAAATAAATTCTCGAAATAATTAAAAAACATATGTTTCGAAATTTCCCGAATGGATCTCCTACAGCAACAGAAAACTTCACAGAAACTTCACAGTGACTATGTACCGAACATCATGGATGCTGAAGACTTTCCACCTTTACCAGTGAGGAATGTTATGTGTAATATGTTTCTGTAGTGTTGGACCACAGTAGAACAGTGAAACTAGAGTTGCTGTCCATCTCCAAGGTCCAGGCCAACGATATAGAAGAAGCCATACGACTACAAACAGAGGACCCGAAGTGGCACAGGATTCGTCAGTTTCGTATAACTGCTTCGGTGGCAGGTTACATTGTCCGCAGAAGAATAGGTAAATTTATAAGCATGATACAATAAAATGAGTTTTAAAAATAATGGGTAATATTTTATGCAGTGGTTAAATATGTTTAAAGAAAAAATAACGTACCGGTATCTTTTCAATCATAATTTTAATAGTATCCATGTATGCGGCATAATAATGCTAAATGTAGATTAAACTGTATACTGCATTTTTTTCATAGATTCCGAACCACTTGTTGCCAGAATAAAGACAAGACGCGATGTTCTGACATCTGCCATGAAACATGGGTTAGCATGTCTCATGGCAGATGGTAAATAATGTACCGACAACACTAAATTCCTAAAATATTTTTTTTACAAATTATGTGATAACCTTTCATAATATTAAAGACAATGGATAAGGAGGTGAAGATATATCCATGTGATGTAAAGATAAGCCCATGGTCACCATGGTTACCAGCCACTTAAGACAGTAAAGTGTTCTGCCCTTCCCTGGATCCAGCTCATGGTTTGCTGAAAATCAAGTGTTCTGACCATTCTTTAGCTGATTGTGATTACCTGTCTAAAGATGAAAATGGTTACCATCTGAAGGAAATACACAAATATTTACGCCAGGTAATGACAGTTAGCAATTACTGGACTGGGGTGGTGTCACTTCTTTGTGTAGACACCTGAGGAGTCACATTTGGAACTGCTCCGTTTCGATTTTGACATCTGGCAGGACAGGAAGAAAAAATAGATCTGTTTTTTATTTAATCATTTTTTTAATTTAAATGCATAGATTTGAAATAAATTTCAATTCTTATTATCATCAGTTAATACAATTTTGGGTACAATCAGTGTTTGAATTACTCGTTATTTAATAAATATTTTCAAAAACTCAAAAAATTACTATTTACTCATAAAAAAAAAACTTCTTAAAAGTGGATTGGTTTTGCAATACAATGCTTAATAAATCTCTTTGTAAATGAAAGAGGGTAACCACATACATTTCAAAGGAAATACTGAATTCTCATAGCCAGAATACACTTTAATGCATATTTCATTCAGAATTGTATCTATAAGGAATCTGATAAAAAAAATCTCTGTCAACTATACAATTCAGAATGTATGCCCACTCTTTCATCAAAGGCCCTCTGACGAGTGTCAACAAGTTTGCAACTGTCCAAATCTGATTTATTGTCCCAACCATGTGGAATAACCCCATCAAAAATATGAAAATTCTTGACACGGCAATCCTTGACACGGCGAATATGGCGCTCAATGTGTATTCTAAGCTTATCTATTGCTTGTGTATCCTCAACCTCTTGCAGAGTAAATTGCCCCTGACTCATTAGAAAAGGTGGGGTATTGATACGTATCCAAGTCCCCTCTAAAACTTTCTTAAGTACAAATCTCTTGTCTGCCATAATGGAGCCCTCCTGGTCAAGTAAATTTAACAGACCATTAAGCTTAGTAATCTCTACATATAACATGCAGCCAGTGTAGAGATTTGAAACAAACGTAAGGGCACCACGAGGTGCTATACAAGGCAGTCCCTTCCATGTGTGTGTACTCTTGTTTGATGAATAAAATTCAGAACCTAGAAGAATTTCATTTTTTATTAAAGATATGCATGAAGAATCTGAAATATACCCATGCTATCCTCCAAATATGGAAAATAATTTCACACAAAATGCAGTGCGACTTTCCATAAATGGTAAAAAAATTGGTCGCCATCTTAAAATTGAGCTATCCTCGAAAAACGGAGGTTGCCTAGACCTGTTTAATGCGACTCAAAAACAAGAAAAACTCATCAATAAGCAACATATTTCTCTGTCTACCACTAAGGTTTGGGTTAGAGATCATTGACATTTTGTAAACGTGGCTTGTCATAGAGGTAGCTGCTGGCTTACTATATTCAAAAACAGTTGTAAAAAATTGCATATGACATAAACCAGTTTAGAACAAAATCAATGAGTTGTCATTTTAAAAACTTTCAACCCCAAATCTTTCCATCTCAAGCCTCTGCTGCATTCTTGCAATATTTTCTACAGCATATTTTCCAGCATTTTGATTTTTCACTGATGATGCAGAAAATGTATCTTTGGAATTTTCTATTAACGGACAGGCTTTTCTGGCAAAATGGTTTTTGAGAAAAAGATTTATAAAGATTTTTCTCTATATATTCTTATGTAATATTCGACTCCACATTGTGGCCTCACCCTACCCCCGGGGATCATGATTTGTACAAACTTGAATCTACCCAACCTGAGGAAGCTTCCGCTTAAGTTAAAGCTTTTTTGGCCTATAGGTTTTCCAGAAAAAGATCTTTAAAGATTTTTCTCTATATTTTACAATGTTAAAATTCGCCCCCTTATTGTGGCCCAACCCAACCCCAGGTGATCAAGATTTGAACAACTCTATCTGAGGATGCTTCCACACAAGTTATAGATAGCTTTTCTGGCCAATTGGTTTTTGAGAAAAAGAATTTTGATAGGTACCAACAAATTTTCAATAATTCTTAATTATCTCCCTTTGAAATAAGATGTGGCCCTTCATTTTGATGAACTTGAATTTCCTCCACCTAAGGATGCTTTGTGCAAAGTTTGGTGAAAATCAGCCCGGTAGTTCTGAAGAAGCGAAGCGAAGCATTCCCTCGCGAAATGAATTATTTTGCAAGGAAATGCATTATTTAGGAATACACATGAAGTTGAAGAGACCAAATATCTTCTTAAAACCACTTTGAATTTAATTAAATATTTCGTTTATTCCTATCCCCATGAACGCTCTGGGGTGTATCCAGGGGAAGGGATACAATTACATGATCGTACGATTCCTCCCATTACTAGCGAAAACACTCCACAAATGTTTTAAACTTAAGTATTGTAGTTGTATTCTCTTTATTTATTGACATACATTACGCAGCAGACAGTTAGTGTAGGCAAATTTAAGTTTCATATTGAATATGAAACGTAGTCAAAAATCTAGCGATTTACAATCTGCTCTATGGGAAATTTCGAGTTTACATATTAACACATAATTTCCACCCCATGTTTTTAAAAATAGAGTTACGTTATATCTACAGCGATTGAAATGAATTGAAATGAAATGAATTCCCGGTTAATAATGTTGAAGATATTCATCAAAGTCTTTTCTGAATTATAAACCTGTTCTTCTCTTCGTAATTCGGGAAATATAGCCCGAAATTCGACTCAGACGGCTGCTTGTTTTGATTAAATTGGAATGAACTTATCTCCTGCTCGCATCAGTTTTTCACTTTGAACATCCTTCCGACTCCCCATTTCTTCAAAACGTTTGTTTCTTACATTTAAAATGCCTAAATCCAACAAAATATCAAGTTTTTCATTTGAAATGTTTACTTTTACAAACCGGAAATGTCTACTGTCAAGTCGTACATTTTTATTTAAATTTTAACGAAATTTTGATAAATATTTCACAAAATTCAATGAAAATGAAAAGTTTGTCCTATAACCATGCTTTTCAAGTGTACGAAATCTGATAAACATACATGCGATGGTTTTCTTTAAATCTTGCTCACAAGGCTGAAATGGACATACAAACATACATACATACATACATACATACATACATACATACATACACACACACGCACAGCAGCGATGCTCTATCCCTTCGCAACAAGTTGCGCGAGGGGATAAACAGTTTAAAGACAGACGGAAGGACTGAGAGACGGACGATGCACAAAGAGTGATCAGAATAGCTCACTTGAGCTTTCAGGTCAGGTGAGCTAAAAAAAAAAAACGGGAAAAAGGCATCACTGATCTTCAAGAGTAACTAGAGGTACTGTAAACAAGCTCACAATACCCCCCGATAAGAAAAAATCATAACACAAGTATTTTTCGATTATAGAAAATGATGGATGCTATTTATTTAATCGTCCATTTTCTATAAGTAACAACTGCTCTTAAAATTGTTAATGCTAATACATGTATGAGTAAACAAACCAATTTCTATTCTTTAAATTCCATTTTATTTCAACCTAACTGTTAATGCATGAAGTCATTTGTATCCTTATGATAACAAACATGACTGGAATCAAACGATAATCTACATGTCAAGCAGCCATTTTTTGAATTTTTGGTATACAGAGCCCAATTTTTTCCGCAAATTTTTTTTTCATAAAAAGGTAAAATACATTGGAGCGTGCCATTTTCAGAGGGACGGGCGGGGATGAGAATCTAACAATTAATTCTTTTACCTGACACAAGGAAGCTTAGTGTAAAATTTAACCTTCTAATCATTCCCATTAATACAAGATATAACAAGACAGGAACTAAGCATTTTTTAAACAATGACTCTGAACTTGCCCAAATGACCTTAGGTCAAGTTCATGACACACAGGTCATAAGCAATCTTTGTGTGAATGTTTCTCCATAAGAAAGATATGGACCAGACACGAATTTTGCCCTTTTCCTGACAGTGACTTTGCCCGAATGGCCTTGGGGCAAGGTCATGACAGATATACAGGTCATAAGCAATCTTTGTGCGAAGTAAGAAAGTTCATTGTTTCTCCATAAGAAAGATATGGACCGGACACTAATTTTGCACTTTTCCTGCCCTTGACCTTGCCTGAATGACCTTGGGTCAAGGTCATGACACCCCCACAGGTCATAAGCAATCTTTGTGTGAAGTAAGAACTTCCAATGTTTCACCATAAAAAAAAATATGCACTGGACCTTAGGTGCGTTTATCATTCCTTACTATCAATTGATTAGCTCTGTAATGGAAGTCCATCAGAGGAAACTTATTTTTTGAAAAAGTTTGGACAGGCGTTTTGGCGCAATGTAGAAGACCAGCAGGTAACACGGTTGTTTGGAACCAACTTTGATGCCAGCGTTGTGAATCAGGATATGCTGGAGGCAATTCCTGGAGAAATATTTCATTTCAAGGCAAGATATTAATATATTAAAATTCTATCAATCTATCGATCAATCGATGTACACTGTATTTGTGTGTAAGATAGAATCCCATTATCTTATGCCAGGTTTGATATTTACGACGTACATCAAGAAGCGACACTAGTCTGTAGAACACAAAAATTCCAGCGCTTCGATCTAGCATTTGCATTAACTGTTCATAGAGCCCAAGGACAAGACAAACACTAGATTTGGTGGAGGTTGACTGTTATTCTTTCTTTGCACCAGGTCTGATGGGAGTAGCCGTGGCAGAGCTACGACCACAGCTGGTCTACGAATCATCAACTTAAATAAAAACACAACAATTAGAAGACACTCTGATACTGTTGATGACTATTATGATAAAGAATTTTTAGACTGTTCCAAAGATGTAGTATGCTGTCGAAAACCAGAGGTTTTACCATGTGTAGCAGAATATAAGCACCCAGTCAGTACTTAACTTTTAACATCATTACATCAGGTGTAATTTTAGAGCCATGTTATCCAAAATCTGACCATGAATTGAACCCCAGTTACTGTCACCATGGAATATAAGTTAATTTGTTACAGAAAGTTAGAAATAACCATTCATAACCCATTTTGACCCAGAGTTCTTTAAAACTCAGTCTTTTGCAAGCCATTTACACTTTCTTTATTTGAAGTTTGTATCATTTAAAAGCAAATTCCAAATTCATCCCAATTAGCAGGCATGTTGGGAGTAATAGGCATCAGCCAGATATTTAGCCGCAGGGATTTGGGGTAGCTTGTAATCAGCCGGCGGTGGCCGAGAGCCAGGGAAGTTCCTGTCCTCCTGGTGCAGTGCCGAGCCACGGCTTCCCTGCGGATCGTCCTACGGCGTCTCGGACTAATTAAGGGAACGTTAACGGTGGTCCCGTTCCCCGTCATGCGGTTTCCTTGGCTCAATGGCAGTCTCTGCCGTCATCGGGCTATTGTAGTATGACCTCGGGAGTGCCGAGCACCATTCTGTTAGACTCCATTTGGTCCGATGTAACGAAGAATTTAGATCCGCATTGTAAATTGACCCGGGGTCATTTTTTCAATGTTGAATATTGAGACCCACCCAGTAAATAACAAATAAAGAGAAAAAACAGCATTCATTTTTTAAAATTCATCTCTCCTAAAATTCGTTATTTTAGTATTTCTGAAATTTAGAGAAATTTAATAAGTGATTTATATGTACATTTTCATGCATACTCATTCTTGAACAATGTTGTAGTAACTGTAATTTATATCTTGAAAACAGATATTTTTCAGTATTGCATTTTGCTGTGAAAATGGACTATATTGGATGATTCAGCATGTTCCTAAATATGATGAATATGATGCCAACAAATTGTTAATTTTTCTAGGCATAAACAATCCTGCTTAATGGATTATAGCAAGTTAGCAACCTAATTTTTGTACAGGATGACAATACCGTAATTTTGCTCGTAAAGTCCCTAAATAGCTTTAATAACAAAAACTTTATAACAGAAGTTTCATACCATAACAGTTTTCGTCACTGAAGTGGTAAATTACAATTTTTCAATAAAAAAAATCGTACATGAAAACGAAGCACAGGATCATGCAATGGGATCGGAGTATGTGGTGGACTTTCCTTCAGAGTTTCAAATCTGCAAGTAGTTAATGAAATTAAAAACTAAAAAATAATAGAAATCAATTGTAATCTTTTAAGAACTATGCATTTGCAGAAATTTGGCTGATGCTTCAAAAATAGTTTCTCTGGCAAGTATAAAAAAAACATTATTGTTAAGTCGTAGAAATCAAATAAACCACAGATAAAAAATATGACAACGCTGTCAGGTAAGCTAGAATGAAGCTTTGTTGATTTGCCTGAATAGTAACGTTAAAGCTGACATGAATTCATAAATGCATTTGTTCACCATATTAGTTTCGATTGCTCCTCTACTGCCACTGGGGTATATATACCGGTTGAGAAAGTTACGGTCGGTTGCTTTCCGATTGACGCATTCAGGTTGCACTGACTTCTAAATGCATGGACTACACATTGTAGTAATTTATTTATTCTTTGAAAGAATATCCAAGGTATCCATTTTATTTTGCACAGATAGTGCTGCCTTTCTTCGCATGCACATCGAACACGTTTGTCGTTCATACAGAGTGCATAGCGTCTGCATCTTTTTGAAAACCCCGGCGGCACTACATCCAACACAGTAGCTAAATGATAGTAAATCCAAGAAAGTAACAACGTAACATTGTTTCCATCGGTTTCTACAAAAACGCTCCGTTTCTAAAATGACATTGCTCGATCTGCCACAGTGTGTGGTTTGCGCATGTGCGATGTTATAACATACACAGGAAAACGGTCTACAATTATCGAGGATGTTTGAAGTATCTGTGCCCGGATTTCAGTCTATCTTGTTTCGTCGTTCATTGGATATTCCTTGCCAGTGCAGTGGTTGTCATGTCATTTTTGTTCAAAACGCATTTCTACATGTCTTTTCGTCCAAGGTAACGTGTTCGTGTGCATGAAATACCTGAATGCGGTGAAGCAAGAATAGTGCTCTCGGCCTTATATAGGGGGTGTGTAGCGATGAGCAGAACAATAGAAACCGACAATTAATATGGCGGTAGTCGGAGATAAAAGGGAAATAGTGCGTATTTATGAATTCATGTGAGCTTTAACGGCCAGTATTTGTTGGACATATTTATCAGAATCAGATTATGGACAAGTTTAAATCATTTAAAGGGAAAATCATTATATTTCCGATAAAGGGAATAGTGGAGGTTTATGTCAGTTTTTGAAAATAGACATTAATTTTTACTCTGTTCCTAGTTCACTTGAAAACAAATAGGCCTTACTTATTTTCTCTTAGCTGCCAAGTATTCTGATAAAAAAAAAAAAAAAGACACAAAAAAGCAGTCCTGGGTCACCTTAAAATTTTGTCCTACGAAGGAATGGGTGTCTAAGTCCAAACAAGTTGCTCGCCCGACAGGCCCGTCACACTTTAATTTTTATTAACGTTACCGAGATTTTTTAATTTTTTTTTGTCTTTATAAATTCTGTAGATAGAGTCAATTTTCAACCGGGTAAATTTTCAACGTGGCGAGGTCAACAGAGAGTAGAACATTTTTCGTTAATATTGTTCGTTACACCGGCGTTAGTCCCGCAGGAACGGGCCGGGGATTGGATTGGAAGATCCAATGTCAGAAGCAATGAGTCCGTCGTGTTGGCACATTTAATCTCAAGATCCAATGTCAGCAGCATTGAGTTCGTCGTGCTGGCACATACAAACTCAAGATCCAATGTCAGTAGCATTGAATAGGTCGTGCCAGTTCCTACAGTCTTCAGATCTGCGCTTATAGTGGCTGTCATGTTGGTTCTGTAAGTCAAGCCGCAGGATTTATTGGCAGACAGTCATCAGTATTTAGTACGGGTAGTTTGCCTGTGTTCCAGTCTCAGACTGACGTCGATCGCTGCATGTAGCTTACAGCTGCTAAGTTTGATTCCTTCCGGCAGTAGAAGTGTCAGCAAAAATATTCCTGCTGAAGTCAAGCGTGTAAAGTACATTGGAGATGTAGAATGGGGACCACTTTATTACGCCAATAGATGAATATTATCAGTGGACTAAACCCGCTTGCCAGTTTGCTCTTACTTTAACTTTAGAAGCTTTAGAGAGATGATATTATGCTTTAGAGAGGTGATACTCGCATGGAAGGGAAACAACCGGCGGAATGCATTTTGTGAGACGGCCATTACAAAAACAGCAATGTAACACGAGGGCTAACAATTAAAGCAAATACAAGTCTTAACAAGTGTGATAAATAGATAGGCTAGTGTTTACTTTGTTTGTATACTTTTAAAGTGAAATAAATATTTATAAGACAATGTGTGACTGATAAAATATAATTATTGTTGCGTTACCAGTGATATACTATTTACTTGCTCATAAATTTGAATTAGTTGGATACTAAATGAACTTCTACTAATATTTACCTACGTAACCGTGCAAAAGATTTTTTTAAAATGCTGCGCTTTTCTACGATATCAATTTAAATGTTTCTCTTTATCAATAAGTGCATTTTATTACCTCCCCATATTTGTATCTTACATGTAGTATGAAGCATTTCGATGAATGTAAATGTGAAGCTATACATTCATATGCATGTGTATTGAAGCTAAACTCCTACGTATCATGCAAACACACCATATATTACAAAAATATTAAACAATTATTGATGGATTTAAAAAAATCCTTCTACATGTAATTTTACATATTTGAATCAATGTGTTTTATGTTGTGTGTCAACGTATTTGTACATGTCTACATTGTATGTCTATGTGTATTTGTGTCAAATAACAAAACAATTATGCTTTTATTAACTTAAAACAGCGTATATGTGGTAAAATTCTTCATTTATAACATCACATTTTTCACAATGTCTTTGAGAAATGAAAATGTAGTTCAAATATAAAAAAAAAAAATACAAAACGGATCCATCAATGGAGTCCATAAAAAAATCTGTGAAACTCTCAGGATCGATACTTTTCAAATTAATGAAAGCAGCTTACAATGGATAAAAATAAAAATTATCAAAGAATTTCAAAGACTAAATAAATCAGTCAGTAAAAAATCAATATACGACCAATATAAGAGGTAAGAATTTAAAATTCTGTCAAAAACCCAGAAAGAATCATCAAACACATGTGTTCCATTAGAAACTGATACTGAGAAAGTATCAACAACTCAACAAGAAATTGTTATACCCCAATTAAAAATAGAAAATATTAAACCGAAAAAAAAATTCGAAGCTACAAAATTAAAGAAATGACACCGAAAATGAATCAAAGAAAAGGTAAGAAAACTACAAGAAAAAGTGAACTACTTTCAGAGGAAGGGACAGCAAAAAACAGATAAGAAATTGGATAAAGGAGTTTAGTGTATTACTTTAAAAACCTATATTCAAGAACTCAAAAGTTAAATTGACAATTTAATTGCTGAAAAAAGATGATATGGTAGAATATGAAGATGGTTATGTACATGTGAAGAAGATTTTAAAGTGCAAAAGGTTGTCCCTATAATTTTAAATTAAGAAATCTATATCATTTTTTTAGACGTTAAAAAAATTGGTGTTCACCGTATTGGTCCTGTTTGAGAAGCTGTTTTAGATTTTTTTGAATATGAGTGTAAAAAATTACCAAGTAAGAACACTGCTTCTATTTTAACTAGTGAAATGGGTATTTTAAGTATATGTCATTTAAATGAGGAACTGTTAAACAGTAGGGATATTACTATGCATAGAGATGCAACTACAAAAAGGGCATTGTTTTTATTCTGTTCAAATTAGTACAGGGGAGAAAGTTTTGTCTGTAGGTGTGAGGAAGTGAGTGATAGGAAGGGAGAGACGTATGTGAGTGCTACAAAGGAGAGTTTTTATAATATTCTGAATAACGAAAGATCAAATTTTTAAATTCTTTTTTATGTTTTATGACGGATAGGAGTGCAACAGAACAGGGGGTTAATAATATATTATCTCAGGATATATCTCATGATGTACAATCTTTTAAATGTTCCGTTCATCCCCTTTTCCAATTTCTGAGGTTTGCATAGAAGAGATATATCATATTGAAAAAGAGCTCATTCAATTTGATGGACACACCACCTCTACTATAGAGCCATTAACAATGTTTTTTTTAAGGTGTGTATTCCATTTTTAACCGGGTTTTCCAACGGAAAAATCCGGTTATTGAAATGGTGAAAAGGGCGGGCGGGCGGGCGGCTGCCAAAAGGGTACCCTTATTGTACGGGTAACTCCTCCTACAGTTTTCAAGATAGGAAGTTGTTCTTTTGCAGATCAATAATACATATATCAGAGGTGTGCATATTGCTAGGATTTTGATTTCTGATAATTTATGAAAAAAATACCAGCTTTTGAACTTTTTTACGCAAAATATTGCATATGGGTTCTCCATTTCTCTGGATACGGTAGGCAGTGTTTATCAATTCAGGGTTGACATGGATTATGAATGCAGTTCACATAATAGAAAACCCGGTTTGCTGTCACATTGGCAGCTTTTCACTTGTTTTAAAGATGGCACTGGAGATCCAAACATTTCAAACTTGTTTTTTAAAAGCCAGGGTATTGATAATATTCCTTTAATAAATATCAGAAGAAATCGTTTTAACGGTTGTTCTTTTATTTTTTTCCAGAATGTTATTGTTTTATCATTCCAAAACAAATGTATTTTAATGACAATTTTAAGAGCACTTTGTATTTGATGTAAATTATTAACTACACCATATTGGTTAAAAACAATGGAAGTGAACAATATTTTAACAATGGGGTCAGTTTTTGAATGATTTTTACATGTTTTAGATTTACGTGCAAAAGATCCAATATAAGCTGTACGACAGGGAAAAAAAAGACTATTTGAAGGGCCGTAATTAGAAGATATTGTGTCTGATTTTTTTTATTTATATACACTATAAATGATGATTTAACATGTGTTTTTATTAAACGTTTGTGTATTTTTGAAGACTAAAGTTGAAAAACTATTTGCAGATTTTTTAAAGGATTTTAAATATTTTAATGTACAGAAAAATTTAGATATGAAATGTTCATCCTGCCCCACGAGCAACATGTGTGATGAGGCAGGTTGATAATCATGTGCAATCATTTTCTATGTCACCGAACAATACTGTTGAAAGTAAGTTATTATATGTGAATAACAAAACATCAGAGTGGTTAAATAACTAAAGTGAGGAGTAGAAAAAAAAACATTTTGTACAAACCATGAAAAAGAACAGGACATACATGAACTTAGATAAATATAGAAAAGAAACTCTACTAAAGAAACATCTAACTAACTCAAAAGAGAAAGAAGAAATAATAAAGATAAAGAGATATAAATATATTCTAATTTTAGTCAAGATATAGATAATATATACTAATAATATGAAATCATACACAGGCAATATATTCATAATAATAGAAAAATATTAATGATCAACAATACACTTGCAGAGCCAACATACAGAGCAACAGTTCTGGATGAAGATAAACTTACAAACTGTCCAAGTCCAAGTGAAAATTTACAACATCCTACAGATAAATTACCAACCATTTGGATATCAAAGAGACAGCAGTTGAATTTATATTTCAGACAATTCAAAGACTAAATAGTGAAACAAAAGACCTGAATAAAATAATTTCCAAGAACTTTAAACATTTACTTTTATTTATTAACTTACTATCATAATCACATTTGCTTTAAAAGTTTGTTTTCTCTATTAAGACTGAAGAGGTCGCCAACGGAGATGCATTCCTCTGGATACGAGGATGGCTACGGAGTCTTGGTCTTTGCATCGCCGGCCTGTGTACAACTGACTTCACCGCTGGGAGAGGAGGGGACCTAGCTCTGTGCTCTACCTGGGGTCTCTCTCCCTCTCCAGGCCCAGGGTGAATATTACGAGAGGAGGGGTCTTCTAGCTTCTCTAGCAGGAGGCGCTGAAGCTCCATGATGACCTCCGTATTGTTCCTCGTAGCGCTCTCCTGTCTCGCAACAATCTCCTGGAGCCTGAAGATCTGGTCCTTCCGTGGTATTATGTTCGTTGCTGCAACCCTACTTGGTAACAACGGATCAGCATCAAATTCCGTCATGTCCTCAAAATTCAAGAATTCTGAAAGGATCTCAACATCCTCCTTGGCAAGTGGCACCCCGCTCAACGGACGCGGAACCGGAACAGACAACTGGCGAATCTTGGAAAACACCACCCACCTTACTCTCCTCTCTGAACTCAGCCGAGGAAGGAA
>WFKH01010931.1:24061664-24084248 GCA_016163765.1 Magallana hongkongensis | reverse complement strand
AGATCCACACACATAAATAATAATGAACGTATATAGTAAAACTTGCTCTGATATAATTTTACGAAGTTCTCACCTCGCAAAATCCAATGCTTTGTACATACCCCGCTTGGAAATGGGAGACAGCTCTGTCTAGAGTTCGGTAAGACCGAACGCCAGATGCCTCTTCTCAGTCATCTCCCCCGGTTTTTTTTCTATCATGAATGAATGTCTGAAAACTTAATATTGGGCGGTGTTACGTTTCCCAAGCTAGAATATTGCCCTGAATTATAGGCTGGAACGCCGGGAAGGGTATGTACATTGTCAGGGATTTCTATTTCCCGCTTCGCCATCTTTGTTGCTGTAAACAAATATGACGTTAGTTCCCCCACCAAGCGCGTTATGCGCATTCGTCAGATTTAGCCCGAATTAGTCTATATGCATATTAGTAATCTTTGAGCAAATATTCTTTGCTAACACTTAAAAAAAATAACAAATGCCTGTTCATGAAAACCCACAATACATAGTGGATATGGACATTAAAGCATCATCTACAATTAAAAACATTTAAAAACGTAGATTCAATAACTTATTAACAAAGTGAGGAAGTATCATAATAATATGGAATATCTCAGTATATCATATGTGGTACAACAATATGGGTAATAAAAATTCTTCAGCAATACCTTATAATGTTGACATTATACAGTATTCAGAAAAGTTATCTAATAATAAACATAAGTTAATGAACATATGATATGTCTATTTTGTAAATTTGTACAGTTGGGTTTTTTTTGGTTTTAAAGAGTAGCTAATATGTCTAAAAGAAAAAAAAACAAGTAACATATGTTTTAAGTAGTTGAACATTTATTTAATGGAATTCACATCATGACATGTCCGAAAGAAAAAAGATGATCATGTCAACGTTGGAACTGGGGAACGGTCCAGGGTGCCTGCCACGGATTCACTGGTGGAAAAAACCACGGCATATTGTTTGGGTGCCCATGGAATAAACGCCGGTTCTCGTATTCGGTGCACGAGCTTTAGTTTCTGTTGACTGGTCTGGAGCTGGAAAAGCCTTTAGTTAACCCATTCAGTAGAATAATCCATGAAAACAATAATATATCTATTCTTTCTCATTGTCATAGGCAATAAACCAATGTAGTCAGTGGCTAAACAGTTCCATGGCGCATCAAAGAACACACTTCGCAGAGGAACTTTTGGTTTGTGTTGGAGGTTTGCTAATTTCCCAAGATCCACATGAAATGTCATAAATTCAAATTTCTCCCCTCAATGCAAACCAGTAAAAATTCCTTGTAACTCTAAATTTTGTTTTCTTTATTCCTAAATATCCTGACATCATGACACATGTTGAGAATGTCCTTCATCATAACTTTCGGAACGATAAGTTGTTCAATGGTACTGCCTAATGTTGTTGTGCAAGAATTATACAAGACTTCATCTTTGATAATGAGTTGGTCCCATAAGCTAAATAATGTCTAGTGGCAACTGAATAAGTATTTTGTTCATTTCTTGAAGGTCGCTCATTCTTCAATTTCTGTTGTAGAACTGGATTACTATCAGGATCTTCGATTTAAAGTCACAGACGTGAATACTGAGAGTAAGTTTAAAACAACACAATGTAAATACTAATGAATAAACATTTAAAAGTTTAACTGCCCCGGCCTGAACTGTACAAGTAAGGCACAGATCTGGTGTAGGTTTTAGAATATCCATTACCAGAATGGATCTTACTCCCTTGGATAGTTTGATCACCTTTTGCTGTATATTATGGTGGCTTTATTTCCATCATCCTCAAATTCTTATAAAGGCACATTGCAGGAGGGAGGAGCGTGTGCGTACCTATGTACATTTAATTTCAATTTCACTTGAGTCCTTTCTTTGGAAACGCGTTCACGACGCAAATCTTCATCTTCATTTTCTCTCAAAATTTCAAGAAACAGGCGGCTATTTTTATTCATTTATGCAGAAAACTACGAAAAATTCTTAACTTAAGGTAGCCCATAGGCTGTCGAAAGTTACGAAGATATTTTTGACGTAACTTACAGTTAAGAAGTTTGATAAAACAGATATTCATCGTAACTTACTGTAACGATGAAATCTTAAACTTAGGAAGCTAGGTAAAACTCATGCCTGGTCCTAAACATGGCAATACAGATGCTCTCTCTCTATCAACCCACATTGTTGACAATATGGAGGTTTTTAAATGTGGTCCTTGTAAAAAGTGCCTTTCATGAGCTAATGCCATTGAAAGTGAAAAAAAATCCATTTAAACACAGCATTTCAGATACTGCACAAAGAGAAGTCACTCGGAAAAAGCAAGAGGAATCTACTCTGTCAGATTGCACTTTGGAGAAGCCAATATTCTTCTTCTCTTCACAGTACGCGCTGCTGCTGTTACTTGCCATTCCTATGAAAGACAGAATATAATTAATGAAACAAATCAATCATAAATCATGCTCATTGTTATATAGTTTATGCACTTGACGAAAATAAATATTTAGTTCAATAAGTATCTGAGTTACCTTGTGTGAAGGGATCATCAAGTCTAGTACATGTACTTGCACAAGGAGTTGTAGTAGACTCACTCAGTTCAGACGCTGGAACCTCCTGGACAATGATGCCTGCAGGCACTATTGGGGATGGTTTGCTTACTACAAAATGTATATATAGGCTAATTCAACTTTTAAAAATTTATCGATAATAATAAAAACAGTCTCTGCATGCAGTATTCGAACTCAAGACCAGTGGGTAACCAGACCAAAGCTGTACCCATTGCCCAGCAAAGATAGACCCCCAGATTTGGAAAAAGAAAGAGTTTCACAGTGTGTTGAAATTACCATGTTGTGAAATACTATCATAAAAAGTAAAGTCATAGGATATTGAGGACAATTAATTCAAAATTAATAAAATCATTATCACTACCAGGTTCTGCTGTGTCCACATTCTCTGATATTCCCTCAATGGCAATGTCTGATTAAGACTGCAGTACCTTTTGAACAAAAAAAATCAATAACTAGTTACAATACTTTGAGTATTCTGATACCAAGATTCTGCTTCCACCTCTGTTTTATCAATATCTTGATAAAAATAATTATCTCTGCGCCTAAACTACGTTTATTCAATGATTGAAAAATTTAGTAAGGTGTTGCGAGTAATTACGAATGGAGAATAGATGTAAACATTTCCCCTTATAAGTTGAATTTTCTCCTATTCTGCTTTATTGACAAGTATGTATAATTTCGTAAAAATTCATCAGTAAGTAACCAAAACATTGAATCAAATAATAAAATAGCCTGCACAATACTGGTAACTATTCTTTTTCTTAAGTTATATACATAAATTTGGTACACTTGGAATACTTTATTTGTTTACCTGTTCTCCCAACTCTTGAAAGGATGTCAGGGAGGGGCCCTCCACTTGTCTCCATCTTCTTTCTGATTCCTTTTTCTTGGTAATGCCAGTAAAATAAGCCCATTTTTAGCTCACCTGAGCTGAAAGCTCAAGTGAGCTTTTCTGATCACTTTTTGTCCGGCGTCCGTCTGTCTGTCTGTCTGTCCGTAAACTTTTTACATTTTCGACTTCTTCTCCAGAACCACTGAACCGATTTCAACCAAACTTGGCACAAAGCATCCTTAGGAAAAAGAAATCAAATTTGTTAAAATAAAGGGCCAAGCCCTCTTTCAGGGGGAGAAAATTGAAAAAATTTTGGTATTTTTCTAAAATCTTCTTCTCAAAAACCATTTAGCCAGAAAAGCTAAAAACTTGTGTGGAAGCATCCTCAGGTAGTATAGATTTAAATTTGCTCAAATCATGATCCCCAGGGGTAGGATGGGGCCACAATGGGGGTCAAATTTTTACATATTAGGAATATATAGAGTAAATCTTTAAAAATCTTCTCAAAAACCATTTGGTCAAAAAAGCTAAAACTTGTGTGGAAGCATCCTCAGGTAGTGTAGATTCAAGTTTGTTCAAATCATGGTCCCCAGGGGTAGGATGGGGCCACAATGGGGGTCAAATTTTTTCAAAGGAATATATAGAGTAAATCTTTAAAAATCTTCTTCTCTGAAACTGATCGGCCAGAAAAGCTGTAACTTGTGTGGAAGCATCCTCAGGTAGTGTAGATTCAAGTTTGTTCAAATCATGATCCCCAAGGGTAGGGTAGGGCCACAATTGGGGGGGGGGGGTCGAATTTTACTTTGGAATTTATAGAGAAAAATCTTTACAGATCTTCTCAGAAAACGATTGGGCAGAAAAGCTGCAACTTGTGTTGAAGCATCCTCAGGTAGAGAAGATTCAAGTTAATTCAAATCATAATCCCCAGGGGTAGGGTGGGGCCACAATTGGGGGGGGTGTAAAATTTTGACATAAGAATATATAAATCATTTAAGAATTTAAAAATCATCTTGTAAAACACAATTTGTCTAAAAAAAAAGCTGTAATTTTTGTCAGTTCAGATAGTGTAGATTAAAATTTGTCAAAATCATAATCTTCAGGAGTAAGGTTGGGCCACCCGGGGGGGGGGTTCTAATTTTACATGTACAAAGGAAAAAAAATTCAAATTATTCACTCGATTAAAAACGCTAATGTTATTAAATATGGTTTTACTTTGTGCAAGCATTTTGACATACTATTCTTTAAAATTGTTCAGACTTTGGCCTCTTGACAACTCTTCAGCCTCATAAGGGGTCCAAAGTTTGATGTAGGTTTATAATCCATATATAAACAGTTGTTTAAGTCTGATCATCTCGAGAGAACTGCAATGCTCAATAAGTGATATGACTGTAAAATCATCCTGTTACAAAGGCTCAATGATAAACATAAGAATATGCAGGGGATTTTTTTAAATAAAGGATCTATTATACGACATTGTTCAGATATTTTGTATATGACTACGTAAAGCTGATTTTATTATGTCTATTGTTGTTCAGGTGAGCGATGTGGCCCATGGGCCTCTTGTTCATATATCTAGTCATGCTGACAAAATTTGGGTCTGGTTTTCAACATTGCAAAAATGCCGTTAAAAACGGAATATATACCTTTAAAAAATTTGTGTATGGGCTATGGTACTCAGGGGACCGTTATTAGGCCTATTGGCCTCTTGTTTCTTCTTTTCGTCAACAGATCTGTTGATGAATGAGAATGCATTGACTCAGAAAATTCAAACAACAATTTATTATATTTACATTCCACATATTTTTTGCCTGTAAAATGTGTGGAAAGCTACTGCAGTTATAACACTGTAACTCACACAGGGTACTGAAAGGTTAAAATGACGAGTTTTATTATGACGTCACAAACGTTGAATACTGTAAACTGCAACGTCTCAAGCAAAAATCAAAGTTCACACATGTGGCTGTTACAGTGACTCTACCATTAATATAAACTTACCATTAGAATAAAATAGGATTTTAAAGTATAATTCGCATTTGTCTACAATGCAAGAAGTTAAAGAATGTAAATATAAGCATTGAATCATTGTTTTTTTAAAGATAAAGTCTTACAACTGCAGCAGTGTGCATACAAATTTTCATAAAGCGCTAAAGTGCGTTACTCAATTTGTAAGCACACAGTATGACACCGCTGCAGTTATAAGACTATATCTTTCAAAAATGATTCAATGCTTAATGTATACATGTATTTTTTATGATGTCTATTATGTACATGTATGTATTTTTTGAAATACCGTATAGCCGGTTTTTTTGGCGGGACACAAATTTTGCGGATTTGGGCCTACAAGGTATACCATTAATTTTGGCGGATATTATTTTGGTGAATCCTTTACCATTCATTAGAATGGTATATGCCTCAAGGTGGTAAAATTTGATTTCCTACCCTAGCTTCACACACTTCAATATTTTCAACAGAAATAACTATATGGTACTTGATATAAGCATGAAAAAAGTTCTTATTAACAACCAATTTCAATTTCAATTGTTAGTGAAGAAACCGTTAATCAAACAATTATCTCCACCTGAGTCGATAATGGTCTCCTAATTACACAACTGAACAGTGAAAAGTGTTATGGTGTTTAAATAATTAACTTCAAATTCATAGTAATGTTTAGTTTTTATTTATTAACATTAGTTTTGTATTGATTATAAGTAAACGTACATTCGTATCTGTAACACTATGTGCATGTAACAATTGCAAGTTTTTATCATGCTCACACACAAAAAATATATAAAAGAATAATCTCCAAAAACTACATGTTTGTCAATAAAATCTAGATAGAAGGTACATTAATTTGGTGGTTTTTATATTGGTGAATTTTCAAAAATCGCCAAAATAGGCCAAATTATATCCCCGCCAAAAAAACAGCTATACGGTAATGCTTAATATGTAGAAACTGCAAAATTTCACTATTATCATTCTTCTTAAAGAATTTTGAAAGTTAAATGTCAGTTGAACCAGTATTTGGTGTTTATATCCCGCCCCATACCCCCCCCCCCCCCCCCAAAAAAAAAACAAACAAAAAAACATATACAGTCACTCAATATATTTTCGGCTCAAATCACATTTGTGCGTGGTAGAACGTGTTGCAAAACATGTATTTCCCTACTACTGTAATACGAGGAACGCATAACACCAACTTTGAGTAATAGCTCTCATGATGATTTTATATATAAATTAAAGAGTGATGAATGTTTACAAAAATATTTAAGATGTGTGACTTAATTCGGTAGATCCAAACCACATAATTTTTGCAAAACTGTGTTTCCCTTTTACCTGAAAATATATGTACGGGACACACGTTTCATGAAGAAGACGGTGTAAAAGTCTTACTCATTAGCGATCTCAAATCTTCGTCTTCCTCTCACTTGTGACTGAGGGGGAGAATTTTGCCTTCAGTATTCTATTTCTGGGAAGCACTGCATCCTCTCAATCCAGTTTGGTTTCCTTTTCTTCACGCTGAAACTTTCTTCCATTGTAAAATCTTATCTGCAGACGAAAACAAAGCACTTGACGTTTGCCACAAAAGTGAAAACGAAATTCGGGACTGCGCTTGCGCAGCGTTCGTATCTTAGAAACTTCGTACCTCAATGACTAGAGAGTTCCAACTTCATAAACTTACGATGTCTAAGTACATAGTTTTTTCGTAACTTAAGAAGCTTAGTTAAACTCATGCAAGTTATGTATTCTACTTGAAAGTTATATAAGCTGATAAAATTTCTAGCCACTGTGCTTCTCTTCCTTTCGGTTCTTTAAGATTGAAAAGCCAAACAAGTGCTTGGTGATCTGACCTGACTCTAAACTCTCGACCAAATAAATAATTATCGGAAGTATTGGATAAAGTGCTTCACGGCTAATAATTCCTTGTCAGTTACACAGTAATTTCTCTCGGCTTTGGTGAGGGTTCGACTCGCATAAGAAATCACTTTTTCGCGGACGTCCTGGGTTCGACTCGCATAAGAAATCACTTTTTCGCGGACGTCCTGTTTGGCTTAAAACTGCCCAAATTCTAACATCACAGGCATCAGTATCTCAAATAAATTTGCCTTGGTTCGGATATGGGTAGCACATGATATCCAGTCCTACAAAAGCTTTCATTAAAACAGTGAAGGCTGTTTGGTAATCTTGACCACAATACAATGGTTCATTTTTCTTTGTTGAATTTGTGAGAGGCTTTGCTTTACAGGAAAAATCTTTAATAAACTTTCTACAGTACATGTAGAAGCCATTCTTAGAAATTGGCGTACTTCTGTTGAATTCTTCGGACAAGGCCTGTTGACTATTTTTTCCACATTCTGCATATCTGGAGAAACACCATTTTCATTCACTGTGTGTCCCAAAAATTCACCTCCTTTTGGTAAAGTTTACATTTTTCTGGCTTTATTTTTAAACCGGCTTCATGAAGCTTCCTTAAAACTTGTTTCATTTTATCGACATGTTCCTTGTAGGTCTTGCTGAAAATAATGATGTCATTGAGGTAAATTAAACAGATTTCCCATTATAGCCCAAGCAAAGCCAGTTCCATTGCTCTTTGAAAGGTTGCCGGAACGTTTATCAGTCCACATGGCATGGTAACATATTCAAAATGGCCGAACATTTGCATTTTGTAACAAAACATGTTTGGCTATATCCTCCTCCTTTACTTTGACTTTATATATCCAGAGGTAAGGTCAAGAGTTGAAAAAATATTTCGAACCAACAATATTTTCGAATCCTAACAGTCATGAATGTGTGGCAATGGGAACTTGGAAGAGCGTCGTTTTTGGTGATCCGGTTCACTCGTCTGTAATCTATACACATCCGTATTTTTCCGTTTTTCTTTCTGACTAAAACCAGTGGGGAAGACCACGGAGACACTGAAGGTCTTATTATTCCCTTTTCTTGAAGATGTTTTCAGTTACTATCTCATGCTCTGTGAGGTGAGTTCTGCCCAGGTCCCATTCATCTTTGGAGAAGACATCTCTATATTTCCATAGCAGGTCTTTGAAGATCTCTGCCTCGTCTTCTCACAAATTCATAGAAAACCTCTTATACAGATCGATCAAGTGTGCTAAAGATTTGATCTTCCAACTTCCTACCACATGCAGCAACTTTTCTGACATTGTTTTTACCAGTTCCATGTGACCCCAATCTCGAAACCTCCAAACAAACTTCACCAGTGCCCAGAACTGTACTTGATATACTGTATTAGACTCTTTCAGAGGATACATGATCCTCAATGGTACTGTAACTCTCCCAACAACATCAATTGCTGCTGACACCAAGAGCAATGATGACTTCGCAGTAAAACAGGGTGAAGCTTAAAAAAGAAATGTCTCATCTGTAGCTACTTCAGTATTGCCTTAAACAAATGCCTGGATCAGCATTTCACTTACTGGGGGGTAAAACGTATTGTTCGACCGATCGCAGAGTTAATTTTGGTTCCGTTTCATTTGATGAAATGCATAGAATTTCTTTTTCGTAAAATCTGATATTTTAGTTCAAAGGAATTTTGGGTTTGCTATATCTGCTCATTAAGATGTCCATACCCAGCAGAGTATCATTTTGAAGTCGGCAACAAGGAATGGCCATTTAAAGGAGGGGCTCCATCAACCGGCTGTTGATTAGGGTGCATTCCCTAGCATAGTGTCCATTTTGCTTACAGCAGTAGCAAACTAAGTGTAATGCTGTGTCCTGTGTGTCCCAGGCAGGCATTTTATCAAACTTTTTTAAGCTTGGACGGGGCTGTAGACAAGGTGATCCAATATCACCTTATATTTTCTTATTATGTGCTGAAATATTGTCAATTAAAATTAAAAATAATAAAAATATTACAGGAATCAAAGTTAATAACACCCAATATTTAATATCACAATATGCAGGTGATACATCGATAATCCTTGATGGATCGGAAAAATCATTAAGGGCAACCATGAAAGAAATAGATGACAATTATAAGTTATCTGGTCTTAAAATAAACCAAGAAAAAACTCAGATTGTGTGGATAGGGAGTAAGAAATATTCTGAAGAAAAAATTTGTTCAGAAATGAATTTTCAATGGACAACTCAATTCAAACCTTTGGGCATATATTATGATGTAGATTTAGATAAAATTATAAAATTTAATTATGACAAGAAACTTGTTAAGATAAAATCTATTATAGAACAATGGAGCAAACGACAATTGACTCCAATTGGAAGGATAACACTGGTTAAGTCTCTTTTAATTTCTCAATTGAACCATTTATTTATAGCCTTACCAAACCCTAAGAGTAATGCATTAAAAGAATTAAACAATATTCTAATCAATTTTGTTTGGAATTCAAAATGTGATAAAATTAAAAGACAAGTATTTACTCAAAGGTATGAACATGGTGGGTTAAGGATGGTTGATATAAATTCCTATATTAAAGGATTGAAGTCTACTTGGGTTAGGAGATTAATTAAGGATAATAATTCAAAATGGAAAACATTGTTGGAGAATACTATTAATATAGATAAACTATTTAATACAGGTTCAGATTATATTCTGCAAATGCATGAATTTTTAAGAAATGATTTTTGGAAGGAAGTTATTTTAGTTTTTAAAGAAATCCAAGATAAGTCAAATGTAAAATCTTGGCAGGATTATTGTTGCCAGCCATTGCGGAACAATAATAAATTTAAGATAGGAAATCAGTCCTTTTTTGATAAATCTTGGTATGTAAAAGGAGTAAGCTATATAGTTGACTTGTTCAATGAAAATAGCAACTTTTTAGATTTTGAAATGTTAAAAAGAAAATTTAATATTCAAATGAATTATTTAACATATATGGGAGTAAGACAAGCTGTACTCTCAGATTTAAGAAAATACAACTTCATTAGAAATGAAGTTTTCAAACCTTTTATACCATTTAATATTAAAACATTTGTAGTAACAAAAAAAGGTTCAAAACCAATGTACGATTTATTAAATCAGACAAATGTAACAACAGTGGGAAAGGAAAAATGGAGTAAACATTTTGTTATTACAGAAAAACAATGGATTTCAATCTTTCAGCTACCTTTTACTATTACTTCAGATTCTAAATTTCAATGGTTACAGTACAGAATAAACCATCATATATTAACTACAAACAGTTTTATGTATAAAATTGGTAACATTGATACTAATCTATGTACCTTTTGTGAAAATGTTGAGGAAACAATATATCACTTATTATGGGAATGTCCAAAAGTACAGCATTTATTAGCAGAATTTGTTAGAGTGTGCAACTCTAAAGGCACTAGAAAAGATTTTGATAAGAAAACTTTTATTTTTGGTGATTTAAATGGGGTGAAGTCAAAAGTGTTAAATATTGTACTCATCATGATAAAAAAAATACATATACAGAAGTAGATGCCAGAAAAACCAATTAACAGTAAATGCCCTTATAAATGATTTAAAACAGTTATATAAAGTATTCCAATTCTGTGCAAAGGAAAGAATTGAGATGGAGTTCAATACAGACTGGGAAAATTGGACCCCTGTGATTAACTCACTCTAGAATGCTCTCTCTCTCTCTCTCTCTCTCCTCTCTCTCCTCTCTCTCTCTCTCTCTCCCCCTCTCTCTCTCTCTCTCAATAAAAATGTGTTCGAATATGTTAATTTTTTTCCTTAGTTAATGTTCATTATATATGCAATGTAGATGCAATTGTTTCATAGTACTGTTAAACTCACTCTGTATCCTTGAAAATTTAAGATGTATGCAGAAGCAATTGGATTATCAACATTTGTGTATCATATAATTGAATTAAAAAAAAATTAACATATACGAACAAAATTGTTATGTTGTCGAGTGATGTTGTCACCTGGCTCCATTCGTCTTTTGCGTGTAGCTTGCTCTTTGTTTCTGCTCCTTTGTTTCAGTTTGCCCCTTTGTAGCTTGCTGCTGTTTATAAAGATCCAACTCTTTGCTCAGGTTTTGTAATTGTTCTTGCAATTTATTGATTCTCTGTCGATCCTCTGTCGGTTTTGATGTATTTTTCGTCTCTTTCTTTTAAAATCTCCTAAATGCATCGCTCTTTGCATCAGGTTTCTGTTCTTTTATTTGTCGAGCTATTTTCTGGCGATGTTTCTGTCCACGACCAGTTTCTTCAAAATTTACTACTAGTAAGACAGTCTCATCTATATTTTCGGGTACCTTCACATGTTCTACAGGAAACTGCGCATCACTGTCTGCCAATCATCGAGAAATCGTCTTAATAAGTCTACCTCTAAGGCCTCTGAGTCACGTTTTTGGTGTGCTTTATCATTAAGGTTTTCAGCTCGGAGCATAATCTTCGACTCTCTCTCCTGCTTTCTGCTGCCGATTGCTGGACTTTGCGATGTAGGTCTTTCTTGTTTCTATTACTCGAAATCTGTCGTTAATTTTTTGTAGATTTTGATAGCTGACTATTAACGAATTATGCCGCTTCACCATGGAATCTTGGTAGTAACTCATCTAGTTTTCGTTTTTCATTCCATCTCTTCCTTTCTGCTGTTTCTTCAAACCTGGCAAACCAGATTTTCCAATCCTCCTTGTCATAAAGAGGAGGTAGTTATACACCCCGCAAACAAAGTTTGGGGTATATAGGATTCACCTTGTCTGTCCGTCCGTCTGTCCATCTGTCTGTGCAATATTCGTGTCGAGACCATACCTTTCTAATGGAAAAACATAGGATTATTTATGACCTGACCTGAGAGTATGCCATGACCATGACCCAAGGTCAATCGGGCAAGGTCAAGGTCACTGACAGGAAAAGTGCAAAATTCGTGTCCGGTCCATATCTTTCTTATGGAAAAACATTGGAAGTTCTTACTTCACACAAAGATTGCTTATTACCATAGGGTGTGTCATGACCTTGGCCCAAGGTCATTTGGGAAAGGTCAAGGTCACTGACAGAAAAAGTGCAAAATTCGTCTCAGTTTGTGTCATTTTACGTAGAAACCTTATAAGTATTTAATTCACACAGAGAATGCTTATAACCTGAAGGTGTTTCATGAGGTTGACCCAAGGTCATTTGGGCAAGTTCAAGGTCCTTGTTCAAAAATGCTTAATTCCTGTCTGTGTCATGTCTTGTATTAATGGAAATGATTAGAAGGTAAAATTTGACACAAAGCTTGCTTGTGTCAGGCCACATGGGTATATCCCTATAACTATTTTTAGAATCGGTAGGACAACAAAGTTGTGCCTCTAAGCAAAATAGTTCCTATAGTTGCAGAGTGTGTATACATTTATTGTAAAATATTTAAAATCAGAATGCTTCACACTTGTCAGAAAAGAGTAATGCAATTTTATAAGCAAGTGTCAAAATTGAATTATCATTTGAAGGAAAGAATTGAAATTGTTTGATGTACACCCTTCCAAAACTGTAAAATTACTTGCATTTTCAGAGTTTATCAATACAGACGCATTTTGCCGGAAAACGAATCTGACTTCACACCACGAAATTTTAACAGGAGAGAGACAATTTGATGAGCTTTCTTTCAAAAGGTCCCTCGTTGCTGAACGAAAATTAGGGCCGGAGCTAAAACCCTAACGTTAACATTACCGCTTTTGGAAAATGCATTATTTGACTAACCACATAAAATAAATTGATAGATTCTCATCACCACCCGCCCTCTGAAGATGGCCCGTACCAATTTAATCTCTATTTTTTCAATTGTGTGGAAAAAATTTCTCGGAAAAAAAAATCAGGCTCGGTATACCAAAAATTCAGAACATTTAACGGCTGTTTTACATGTAGATCATCGTTTGATTCCAGTCATGTTTGTTATCATACAAATGTCTTCATGCATTAATAGTTAAGTTGAAATAATTTAAACATGAAATTTAAAGAATAGAAAATTTGTTTGTGTACTCGTATTAGCATTAACAATTTTTAAAAAATAGAGCAGTTGTTATTGAGAGAACAAGGACGGTTAAATAGTTAGCATCATAGAAAAATAATTGAGTTATGATTTTTTCTTAGCGGGGGTATCATTTGTGAGCTTGTTCACATCACCTCTAGTTTAACTCTAGATTGGGTTTTATGAATATTAGCTGAAATCTCGTCGTCAGTGGATTCTGTTGAATATGGTTCCGAAACGGATTGGTATTGGAACTGGAATTGACTGTCAGCTGACTTGCTCTGCTGGTACTCTGTTGATAATTTCTTAATTATTTTCTCTACTTCGCTTTTTATAAGTTGAGCAGTATCTGGAAATGATCTGACATCAAGATTCTGCTGAAAAACTTCACTGGATGGAATTTGACAGTTTTGAAAACGATTACAGGTGTCGTAATTGGGAGCAGTGTTCTGATTTCTTTCAAAAGGGTAACTCGTGGGAGGGAAGTTTTGAACGTTTTGAACGCTAGGAAATGATGGATTACTGCCCAAGTAACCCATATGAGAAGAACCTGTAGACGAGATGACAGGTATATAACTTGTGCAAACAGTAGATAATGAAACTGATAGAAATTGATCAGTATGTGATGTGACAGGCACATAGCCTGTAATTTGTGCAGTGGACATTGAACTGAACTGTCCTACTATTTGCATTGAAACTAGATTTAGAATTGTATAGTGTTTGTTTTGAACGAATTGAGTTGAACAGCTCTCGAAAATGCATGGATGTGGTAATAAGCGTAGAATGGCTATGATTGTATGGTACTGAGTTTGCACTTGAACGTGTTAGGAAGTAGCTAGTGTTACTTCCGGTCAAATACCCTGGCAATCTGCTGTCTACCCCTGCAGGAAGTTGAAGTCACTGGAGATCTAGTGCTCGGTAAAAATGGAGATGGTCTATCACCTACTTCATGTTGGGATGGTAAATGGGTTGGAGTGTTGACTTTAAATGCATATGGTGCATAAATATATATATTATCATATGTTTAACATCGTAATGCACTTGGATCAAGTGTAATTTTAAAAAAAAACGAACATTATTCAAGACTGCCGATGCACTGTCAAAAACACAACATTAGCACATCGTTAGGGTTATTATTTTACAATATTCAGAATACTTTCATCCGATTAGACTTATAAAAGTTTTACAATATTTGACCAAAAAATAAGTTTTCAACTTTTTGGAAAGAGCCCCAGCAGGATTCAAAATCCTGATGTAAAGATTCGTAGTTAACCCTAAAACCCACTGCGCTAAGCTGTTAAAGCTGCTTGGTCCGATTTTTTTGTTATTACAGTATCAAATAATTTTCCATACAAACTATTTATCTTAGAAAGTTATGAACTTTCTCCTATTTACACCAGCAGAATCGGTCTTCTTTCAAAGTTAGAAATATTCAAAGTAAATAAAAATAATTTCTTTTTGGGCAAACGAAAAACAAACCAAAATGCATCACGGGAATGTTTAGAAAAGGGAACCGTTTGGTTTCGTCCCCCGAATGATTGGGGTTATTCAACCCGCATGCTATGCATCGATTGTAAACAAAGCAAACTTCAGAAATATTAGCGAATAAAACGTACACAGGTTTATTTGTAATTAGCCTGAACATTACTACCTTTATTTATAGCGATGTCAAAGTCGTAATACAACCATACCCGTCTCGACGTCAGGGGTGAATTTCAACATGAGGCGAAATAACGCGATACCCTTTTATGTCGTTTGTTTTGTTAAGAAATTTTGTACATAATTTTTTTTAATTAAAATTTGGCTTAATTGACTGGGAAAACTACTGCAATGTCTATTATTATACACAAACTTAACATAACCATCGTTTAAAAGTGTGCACAAAATTTGGTATAAAATCGGACCAAGCAGCTTTAAGTTACAACTTTTAGAAAGAAACAAAATATAAAATTATACTTGATGTCATTGTTTATTTAAACAATAAAATGCTTTCTTTGGTGACTCATGCGGGATAAGAAGGTGGCGACATTGCAGAAAGAATACATAACCCGCGCTGCGTTAGCGGGTTATGTAATTTTTTTTCTGCAATGATTGCTACCCTCATAACTCGCATGATCGAATCATCAAAGAAAGCATTTCATTATTTATATTTACATCTTTCTACTAACAAATTGATAAATTGATTGTAAAAAGTATGTAAAATTCACTAAATTACTGTTAATGTACATCAGTACGTTAGCAAAAAGAAACAGCCAAATCGTCTCCTATGGGGATTTGAGTCTGACATCATCATGACTTTTTCGTGCAGTCCTTGGTTTTTTTTTAGGTCGCTGTAGGTTTCGACCAAACGATAAACGGGGCGTGTATATTTCAGTCCTGTCAGTTTCTACAACTGTTCAATAGAACTATGAATTAACTAAGTTTCCGTAAGAAATAGAGGGAATCATATTCGGTAGATGTAAATATTTCGAAATATTTACATCCAACGAGTATGATTCCCTCTTTTTCCTGCGGAAACTTATAGTTACCCGGTAATTCATAGCTCTGTTAAACAGCTGTAGAAACTGACAGGACTTAAATATACACGCCCCGTTTATCAATTGATCGAAACCTACAGGGACCTAAGAAAAATCACGTGGTGCACGATAAATCATGCTAACGTCAGACTAAAATTCCCAAAGGAGTCAATTTGGCTGTTCTTTTAGCTAGCGTACTTATGTGCAATAACAGTAATTTAGTTAATTTAACTTACTTTTTACAACCAATTTAATAATTTGTTAAATGAAAGATGTAAAACGATTATATACATGTAACGATAACGTTATTTTGAAATGGGAAAATTTATTTCAAGATTTCGTATCTATTTGGTCAAACATTTCTTCTTATAGTTCAAATTCCTATTTATGAAAGACTCCGACTGAAAGAAGGAGATACTATATGGAGGAGTTCAAGATAGGATTATAAATATAGGAAAAAGTCTTTTAAATCCGTCTCTCGTGTACTTTGGTCCTTATGCTCGTGTAATTGTGTTGAAAATATCAAAACGAAGAGCAGCAGTCAACTTGAGCTTATATCTTACATAAAACTTAAAACAACTTCTGACTTCTTTCTTATACAATAATATATTAATAGTGCCTGTTTGGGAGGGTAACAGTTGAAATTGACACCCAGAGAAAACAATTGTCAACCGACGCGATATATTTTTTCTGCAATGTCGCCGCCTTCATATCCTGCATGAATCACCAAAGAAAGCATTTTATCGTTTATATGAAATACGTCACAATACGGAGGTGTTTCATACCACCTTATAAAACATTCCTCTTCTTTATTATGTGCAGGTGTTAGTAAAAGCGAAAAAAAAAGAACAACATTGTTTTGTGTTAAAATAAGTCTTGTTTATTACGTTTTGAAAACGTTTACAAATTAAAACAATCTAATAATTATTGTATAATTGGAGAATTCTTCTTCAGCAATACACCGTAGCACTTTATCTACTTTCCACCAAACAATTTTTTCAGGCGTCTTTTGAGACTCTGTTTTGGTTTCTTCTGTACAGACTATGCCAGTAAAAACAGGGACAGATTAGAAACAGAAGTCAAAATCGGCAATACAACCTCCAAAGACCAACAATCAGAGTTTGAAAGTGTTGGTTTTAAAAATTAGCATGAATTTCGAATTAGTTTACCTTCGTGAGGGGAGGTGCTGAACGTTCTTCTTCAGATTTGAAGGCTTCTTCCTTATCCTCATTTTGTTGCACACAATTAAGCTAAGGAGAGTCAAGAATAGAAATAAGTACTATAATCTATACTACTATATTAAAATAATAGACTCGAATTTTTGGGCTTTAATACCGAGAAATCGGAGAATTACTGTCTTTTGTTTTATATATTTTAAACATCATTGGTACTTGAAGATTACCAATTTGTTTTTATTTTTCCTCAATCAAGCTTCGCTAATTAATAATCAGCAAAAATTCCTTTAAAAAATCCGGAAATCACCTGGATTTTTTGGATTTTACAATCTTGCACATGCGCATTACATTCACGCTTAATCACGGGAGGCTCTTTAGTTCATGTTTCCACAATATCACATTTGCATGGATAAACTCAGAAACGATGATACAAATATGTGTAAATTTTCTTTGGAAATTTGCTATATATTTTGTTCACAAGGTTAGCTTTTTAAAAAGCTAAGAAAGTCAGCCAACGGAATATTAATTTTACGTCAAACGTGATTACACAATCTATTAAAATACAAGATATATGGTTTCCAGAACAATAATAATATGCGGGTCTACATTTAGTTTGCACCTTATTTTTTTATGGCTGTAGGTGAGGAGACAAGCATGTAGCGGTGTATGCACACCTACTTTGCAAAGATTGCTGTCTGACTTTCATTGTCCCGTCGCAAACCACTGCCAATATATTTCCTCTCTAATCTTACTAAGAGAGTCGGGAAGACATATATGCAGACTACGGCCAGTGGCTGCAGACGATACCCATGGACAGTTTTCCAATATGACGATGCGCAGTTTGACCTAGAAACTAACTAGTTTCATAACTTCTTCGAATTTCTCTAACACGGACTGTCTAATTCCTTCCCAGAACTCCAATTTACGCAAGCGCAATTGAAGTTTCATCCCAACTAACTAATCAAAGAAAATACGGGAGATAACTCAACTCAGTGCATTTAATATAAAAAATCGCGAGAGTTCCGAATGTCAACATGGTGTGAAAAAAAAGTTGGTGAAAAAGCGTTGAATTCTTCATTAATATGAATTAAATTTTCAGATGAAAGGTATTTACAGCCTCAGATGGTTTATTATGAATAATTTGACTGTTATTTTCAATGCAGCTTCATTAATTTTCTCCAAAATCGTTTCGGAGCGATTCTGCAATTTTTTGCTACATTACGGGTATATGGGAGGCATTTTAACTGTGGTGAAGGCCTGTCCTAATACACAGTTAGATTATTCTTACTAAGCAGAGTGTAGTGAAATTATTAATAGCATTATTGTAGGCCTAAAGCTTGGTTATGTAAATGTCAACAATACGGTTTGTCGATGTATCTATTTCGTAAAGGATGACTGCACTTAAGGACATGCGATATTTGCGAGAAAATAAACTTTTAAAAGAAGAATTTTTCTTTCAATTGCAGAAATAGTCAACATCTAAACTGCAACTTTACGTAATTGCGTTAAATAAAAGTATGTTGTTACCAAGTACGAATTTGTTTTCATAGGCGGGGGTCATCACGATTTCTTGAATCTCCATACGATAATGAGGACGCCCACTTTTATACTGACTTCATACATAGTCAGCGCATGTTTGTCTATTGTTCTCCGTTTAACAGTAGTTGTATATTTGCATTATCAAAGTTATGTCAAAGGGAGATTAATAGACAAACATGCGCTCATGGTTTAAATGAGAAAAAACTGCTTCTTCTTACTTTCGCTTTCCCTGTTGTAACCAAGGGTTGATGCATGTTGAATATTATAATTTACCACGTGATTTCTTACCTCAGGTAACTTTGTGAATACAAAATTCTACCACGTGACGTGTAAGGTAGCATGTTATGTGCTAACTAGGACAATGTTTTCGAACACGTCAAGTTGATACACATTGATTTAAAGTCTTCTGTACTTACATGGGCGTGGTCTAATTGTTGAAACCGTAGTAAATAGTAGACTTGTACCATATAGAATAGAAAGGGCTATGGTGAAAAAGTGATCACAAATTTTTATACATGGCATTGTTATTCATGCTAGTCTAATTTTAGTACCATTCTGATAATGTCAGCTCCACCTCTCATGCATATTAATATCAATCTTATGTTTGATCAAGGGCAGATAAGCGAAAATTCTCCTTTTTTTCGAAAGTTGTAAGGAGGAAAACATAGAATGAGCTTATTGTATCACAGTCTAAAATCTTAATTCATGTTGGAAATTGACTAGAATCTTTAAAAAATTTAACAAAAGTGATATTAGGTTAAGAAATAAACGCAACAGAAGCGACCGAAAAGGGCCGAAAAACCCGGCGCTAAGTGCAGTCATCCTTTCCGATATCGTATGCAATTTCAACCTGTGCACGCACGGGTCAAAGTCTAGTGATTATTGATTATTAAACTAAGCACAAGATTTAAGCTTTGATTATCTTTTAAAACTCTTTTGCCATTGATACACCAGCTGCAATTTTAATGGAAAAAAACCGAATCGTTTTTTATTTAGTTCAATAAAGTTATAAGTTTACATGAATGTAGTTTAAAGCGTACCATTGGAGGACAGCTGAATGTGTCGATATTAAAGAGAAATAGCTTTCTTGGAACAAAGCATTCGCTGTCTTCTTGTTTCTTCCTGTGGTAAACCTATACACAGAAAAACGCAATTTTGATTGTCAAACTGAAAATATAAAAACAATCTAATTTAATAGGCACTTATCTATCTAAAACAGCGTCAAAAACATTTGCCATAACATCATATTTCACCATACTATGTCAATTTATCGAACTAAAGAACAGTGTAACCCAGTTAACGTGAAGGGGTTCATGCTATAAAATCAAATTAAAATAGAGTAAAGAGGTGATTTTTTAATAGTTTGAATAAGATGGCGAGCTCCTGTTATAGAAACTAAATCATACTAGTACATTTGGTAATATACGTCTCCTTTAACAATTGAAGTTTCTCACTTCCTCTATTTTTCTTTGATAATTTAAAGTTTTAAAACACAAATATTATATGGTTACTTGTGGTAGGAAAACAAAAAATAAAAGCTTAAACTTCCTTCATTTTATATATTTTTGAATTGTCAAATACTGACCATCAACTCTCGCAGAAACGCTTCTTTCGTTTGGCGCATCTCTTCTTTTTCTTTTAATCGTCTCTATTAAAAGAAAGAAACGTAAAATACGATAGGTAATCGATTAATGATATCTCGAATTTTATTCCTCGAAATTTCAAATACTGACCATCAACTCCTGCTGATACGCTATTTTCATTTGACGAATCTTTTCTTTTTCTTTGAATCGTCTCTATTAAAAGATAGAAACGTAAACGTTAAACGTAAGGTCGATAAATAGAATCTAATCATATCTAGTATTTTTATTGCTCAAAATATCAAATACTGACCATCAGATCTCGCTGAAACGCTTCTTTCATTTGGCGGATCTTCTTTTTCTTTGAATCGTCTCTATCAAAAGAAAGAAGCGTAAACGTTAAACGGAAGGTCAATAAATAGAATCTAATCATATCTAGAATTTTCATTGCACAAAATATCAAATACTGACAATCAGATCTCGCTGAAACGCTTCTTTCATTTGGCTGATCTCTTCTTTTTCTTTGAATCGTCTCTATCAAAAGAAAGAAACGTAAATGTTAAACGGAAGGTAATTAGTTAATCATATCTCGAATTTTATTACTCAGAATATGAAGTACTGACCGTCAACTCTTGCTGGCACGCTTTTTTTAGAAAGCAAAACTTCTGTTTTTCTTTAATTTTTGCCTGTTAAAACATAAAAATATAAACATTTCATGGGAAGGGTAGTGTTTTCATTATGCAATAATGCATACACAACTCTTTTCCCTTTTTTCAATATTTTGCAGTTAAAAGGTATCGAAATAAACAAAGCGTTTAACAAAGACTTTTTTCCTAACAAATGCAAAAAGATTATTTCTGTAGAGTGACAATCCCTCACCAACAACTCGTACTGGTAAATTTTCTTCATGCTCCGAAACTTCTCCTTTTCCACACACTTTTGCTTAGAAAAAAAAATGAAGGAGAAACTTACAAAATGTACATGTAAGCTAGAAGTGTATTCATATTTCTGGATTGTCAAATAAAGACTTGATATGGGAGATAATCTATTAAAAAATTACTTCATGCTATAAATTTATTTAAACAATAAAATGCTTTCTTTGGTGATTCATTCGGGATATGAAGGTAGCGACATTGCAAAAAAAAAAATACATAACCCTCGTTAGCGGAACGCGGGTTATGTAAATGTTCTCTGCAATGATCGCTACCTTCAAAACCCGTATGAATCATTAAAGAAAGCATTTTATTGTTTATATTAACATCTTTCTTTTAACTAATTAATAAATTGATATGAAAAGTAAGTAAAATTCACTAAATTACTGTTGATGTACATAAGTACGTTAGCTAAAAGAAACAGCCAAATTGTCTCCTGTGAGTCTGACATCATCATGATTATTTCGTGCAGTCCGTGATTTTTCTTAGGTCGCTGTAGGTTACGATCAATCGATAAACAGGGCGTGTCAATTTCAGTACTGTCAGTTTCTTGTCAGTTTCAGCCGCTGTATATTTCGACCAATCGATAAACGGGGCGTGTAGATTTCAGTCTGGCTGTTTCTATAGAGCTATGAATTAACTATTTTTCGTAAGAAATAGAGAGTATAATACTTGGTAGATGTAAATATAAGATGGTACTTATATTTTTTTATCCAGTGGAGAATGTTAACAAGCCGCAATGATGCTTTGATTAAGAAATAAGGTACGAGTTTTCGTGAATGTTGCAGAATAACCTCCGAGGTCGAGAAATGTTGTTTTGAAATATAAAAGCCGAGGCGCAGCCGAGGCTTTTATATTTCAAACAACATTTCGAGACCGAGGAGGTTATCCTGCAACATTCACGATAACAAGAACTTTATTTCTATTCTACTAACAGCCCAGTATTTCTACAGATCGTTTCTCCTATAGAGAGACGATCTAGGTCATTTTGACGGCTGTTTCGTGTAACCCCAACGGTTTAATTAGTAATGTTTACATGTGTATCGATCAAAGGAATCACATGCAGACGACAGAATTTTTCTTTGGATTTTTAATACTCTTCACTTATTTATAAAATATCTTTGAATCATATTCCTAATATTTTAAGGGCAATTTAATACGATTATTACTACTATATGTTATATATTTTATGTAAAAACACGCAGTGAAAATGTGCTAGGGAGGTCCTAGGAACAGCCGCATTGATCTCTTAAAAATTAACATTTGAGGCAATACACATTGTTTTGACTGGAACTAACACGTGAAATTGACATGGTTTTAAAACTTTTTACGGTTTGAAGTTGTACTTTCATGATCAGTGCGAGACAAATAGGTATTTCTGATCTGATAATTTACTGATGACGTTCGTGGTATATTGGAGAATAATGTCCGCGGCATCTCTTTGATCTCGGCAATAACTGTAGTAGAATTATCCTAAGAAGGTAATTACTCATACTGACTGCTGTGATTCGATCAACTTTAACCAAAACTATCATCATGCGCGGATCTAAGGGGGGGGGGGGG
>WFKH01010931.1:24046705-24061564 GCA_016163765.1 Magallana hongkongensis | reverse complement strand
CACCCCCCACCCCCAACTGGAAAAAAATTTCTGGATCCGCGCATGATCGGGGAAACAAACCGCACATATTTCATAATTGACTTTAAACATACATGTACTCTGTAAGGAATGAATGAATACTCACAATAAGCTCTTCTTGAAGCTTTAGGAGCTTTCTTCTGTGTTCTTCTAGTTCAGTCTTTAATATAAAATAAAATAAAATAAAAGTTAAAAACAACAGGGAGTTGGGAATCTATTGAAATTTTGAAACGTTAACAAAAATTAATAATCAAAAGTGAGATAAATTGCATGCATGGGTTGGGGAGTGGGAGGGGGGTCAGGGAAGTCCGAAGGCCCCTCCCCCACCCCCATTTTCTTGAAAATAAAATTAAACAAGTACATGTATAGTCAAGTTACCAAAATTTTTTTAATGGGCCTTGGCCCCCCCCCCCCCCCCCCCTTCAACCCCGGGAAAAATTTTAGATCCGAGGGCATGCATTGCAACAGTTACAATATTTTGAGAATGTTGTGTTAAAGAAATATGATCATTTATAAATCACCCACCATTATTTTTCTCGCCATCTGCGGGTTTCTCCGCTTTCGAATTTTTCGCTGCAAAGAATTTTCATATCAATTTCTAGTTACATGTACAGAAAAAACGATTAACGAAATATACTGAAAATTGTGAATATGATCAATTATTTACCACCAAATCCACAAGTATTTGGTTTAATAGGCTTTCTCTCTTTTCTGTTTTCTGCAAAAAAAAATGAAGATGAAATAACAATTGGTAATAAATAAATCTAGAATGTAACAAAATTATTCTTTTTACATCTTATCATGAATTTTGTGGCACAAAATATAATTCTGATAGTTACCCATGCGTCGTGTGCTAGTTTTTGCCTCTTGTCGTTTTCGTTCTGTTAAAATATAGTCAAATAAAATCGTTAAAATATATACACCGTGCTAGTATTATCATTTAAACTTTACAGTCATGAAATAGGGCAGTTTGGACGATAAACCATCTAATAAGAAAATTTTGAAAAGGATTCAAATTGCAAAATTGTAAACGAAATATACACCCCCGAAATGTAATTAGTACATAAGGACTTTCTGAAAACTATATGAACATACCTCTAATTTTGTAATTGCATCTTTAAATCTTTTCCTATCTCTTTGTTTAAACTTCGCCTGCAATGAATAAAAAAAGATCGCACATTTATTTCTGCATGATATGGCCGTTTATGCTTGTTTTAGTGGTAATGTTAGTATTAAGAACTGGTGTAATTTTAAATGATATGAATTTATTAAAATGATCGTAATTTACCAGCAATTCTGCTTGAATAGCTCTCATTACATCAAGACGCCGCTTGTTTTCCATCTGAAAAATTACAAATTTCCAAGTCCGTCTAAAAATTGCATTAATGAATATATGTACATGTACGAATTTAGATTAAAAGAATCTTAATTTTTGAAAAGGACAGTACTTTTAAATGCATAATTTTATGTGTGTACCTGTGGGGTTTTTTTTAAATATTCCTTGCATCGATTAAAGAAGTTTGATTCACATGCGATATTTTATATGATAAAGATAAATCATTGTTCAAATAGGTGGGAAGGGGCGTAACAATGTAACGATGATAGTTTGTTTGTTTGTTGTTGACTGTCCCATTGAGAATATTTCACTTCTTTAGATGTACGTGGACAAGAAATTGCGAACTTTTGCTTCGAACAGTACTTAATATGGCTTTATTTAAACAATGAGTAAATGTAAACAAAATACCTCTAGCTGCCCTGCCTCATTGTCTTTATCACACAATTTGAAGTCGCAAAGGATTTCCATCCGCTTTTCCTCCTTAAAATAAGAATTATATATTTTTACTTGGTGACTTTTGGAGTGGAGTGAGCAAGTGGGATGAGAGAGTGGGGTGAGTGAGTAGGGGTAGTGAGTGGCGTTAGGAAGAGGGGAGTGAGAATGAATGCTTAGGGATTAGTATTTGATGAGTTTATAAGTTGTTTACATCTAACACCCCCCCCCCCCATGGTTAATTTATAATATCTAATTCAATATACTAGTATTGGGTTAGTGCAACAGTGTACACTGTATTTCAGCCAAAAATATATATCTTAACTAACTCTGAAAACTGTTCGTCTTCATCGCTCCAAGTGAGGGATATCTAATGCCTCATACACCCCTGTCCTTCTGTTGTATGGTTTTTGCGATTTGTCAAAATCTTTTGACAGGGTGTGACATAAAAGATCTACTTTTTAAGTTACAAACATATGATATATGTGGCACTATTTTTAATTGGTTTGAAAGTTACTTACAACAGTTATGTTATACTCCAGCAGTAGCGTCAATGCTGGTTTACGCAGGGATCAGTTCATGGCCCTATAATATTTATAATTCATGTTCTTCTTCTTCTTCCATTAAAGTGAAGGGCCGCTGCTGCGGCATTTTCTCTATTTTACCATTTAAACCATGTTGACCATGTGTTAGAAAATATAATTATCATCAGTTATCATTAATTAAATTCGTTTAGAACATACTTCATTTTTCCTGTCTTCTTCCTCCATGGCATCTGCCCAACTGTAATCAAATTTCAGGATCTCCAGTTTTTCGTCCTATAAAAAGATGTTCTTTTTAGTTCAAAGGTCATGACTGATATTAAATCAGAATCAGTTATGCTGTCTACATTGGTATTTCAACCATTAAATACCAAAGTTTTCGAACAAGTGTCTGATTTGAAAAAGATGACAATTTTCCCACGTGTATATATATAAAAAACTGTAACGATACAATGTGAGATTGGAGATAAACAAAATAACGGTATAAGAATAAAATTTAATAAATTTTCTTCTTATAAATTATTCTTTTTTTTCTATAAAACATGAATGTAAAATTGAAAGTGACGAAGGCACCAATATTTCACGAAGATGTTAATTGTTAAATTTTGTTTCTTACCACACTCCTGACTGGGTCATCCCCAAAGTCCAACTTCACGGTATAATCCATATCTGTACGCAGTAAGCTTCTATTCGTGTACATAACAACTATGTTTATGGTTGTTATCATTGTGACGTCAAATCATTGTTACTTAATCATGACGTCACAAGATATTTCACTCTCGACGTTATCGTTGAAATACATGGAATTATGATACACAATTATTTTTTAATACGTGTATTTTTTTATCTTATAGAACCATTTTAACAAGAGCTTGGACTTTGGGTAGTTGTGTCAAACATCAATGTGACGTACGCCTGTCTATATTTCATTGTAAGGCACTCGGCCTTGGCATGGCTCTTTGAAAATCAACAAGATTTGTCTGGCTTTTGAGCTAAGACCACGCGAACTGTGCATGCATATTTCACTTGAAACCAGCGTCATTTTTAACTTGTTTGATGCAAGAAAAAGATAGTTACTCCTACCGAAAGGTCTTGTTAATGGTTCTAATAATACTTAAAGCGTATTATATTTAGCGAGTAAGATATTGGCGGATATTGATTTTTTAACAAGTTAGCGTAAATATGTTTAAGGTGGTATGGGACATCTGCCGATATCAATGTGGATTAAAGTACATTATAATTAAAATACTTCCACCGGTTTAGAATTTTCAAATTTTACAATATTTAGCCAAAAATACTTTTAAAAATTTTTTGGAAAGGTAAAAAAAATTTAAAAACCCCAGCGGGATTCGAACTCATGACTTACAGTTCGAAGCGAATCCTCTAACCCACTGCGCTACGCTGTTATTGTTCTATTTCGGGAAAGAAACTGTTTATTAAATTACACTTGATTTTATTGTTTATTTCGATAAACAGTACATCACAATATGGAAGTGTCCCATAACACCTTCATCGCATTTTTTAATCCACCTATCTATCTACATATTTCAATGACATTTATACTTCATGTATATAGCATTTTACGTGATTGAGCGGTAGCTACTTTTCAACAACAAAAACAAAGCAAAACAAAAATAAACGCTAAATGAAATACACAAATACCAAATGGTGTGAACATATTTTAATGTATAATCATTTAAGAAATAAACAGCAATTTAAAAAGTTCACCGAGATATGAAGTTGGTTGGTCACGTGATCAAATCCTGTGAAGCCCGAAGGGCTTCTCAGTAGGTTTGATCACGTACCAACCAACTTCATATCCCGGTGAACTTTTTAACATTGCTGTTTATTACTTATATTTACGTTTGAAAGACAAATCGTTCAGAACTGTTAAAATTACCGAGATTTTATGTTTACAATAATCCAAGCGACAAGCGATAAGCGCGTGCTATGATCATTGTGACGTCATGAAAAAGTTCATACAGAATTGAACGTTTTCGCTATTCTATAGGTTCATATAAGGAAACATATTTGCAAATGTAAATATATACAAATGGTTCGAATGCAAGTTCTCACAACTAAGTAGGTTCTTACGGTAATTTCTCCAATATGTGGCTACTTTATTTATTAATTTTAATATCAAAAAATAACCTTCGCCCGTTTTCATTGTTCTGTGTTTGAAATAAAATATAATATTATATCAGTATTTCTATTAAGTGGCCGGTCATTGCCAATTTCAGATTTTAAGATACACCTTGCCTAACACCTGGATAGTAAAAAAAAATATGTCAAACAAATATGATTTAGGGGGTTTATAATGTTTCAAAATTGTCTAAAGATTTACCCATGCCGTGGTCAAAAGTTCCGCACTATTTCATTGATCTGTCATTTTAATTGTAAAATTAACAAATGTATATATACATCATTTTATGAGGGTTTAAGTCGCAATTATCATTCTCCAATATAAAAAGTAGTCGCTAAAATAAGAATTCTTAGAATGTTTTAAATTGGTGATGATAAGATTTTTATGAACAATTTCAAAAGAAAGCACAAAACATGTAAGACACAATAAATGTTCAAGTTGTAGCTTTTCTGGCCAAATGGTTTTTGAGAAGATTTTTTAAAAATTCTAGCAAATTCATAAGAATTCTGTATTATCTCCTCTTAAAAGAGGACGTGGCCCTTTATTTTAACAAACTAAATCCCATTCACCTAAGGATGCCCAGATTGGTTGAAATCGGCCCAATGGTTCTGGAAAAGGATTCGAAAATTTAAAAAGTTTACAGTCAGACAGACGGACGCCGGACAAAAAGTAATCAGAATACTCAGGTGAGCTAAAACCCTTTGTGATCGAGATAGACCGTATTGATTTTTTTTTAACCCAGAATGTGACTCTATCCAGTATAGATTTCGAAAAGACAAACCCTCAACCAGGCGAATTGTGGAAGAAAAGCCCCTTCCTCAAATCAAGGTACGATTTCTTCATAGCTTATTTCTTGGTGGGTACTTTCATAAACTACTGATGAATAATTATTAATATTATTAATTTATATTTAATTTTTTTTCAAAAGGATGCGAGTATAAGTGTCAAACACAAGTAATCGGAGATTACCGAGACGAGGCATCACCTTTATGAGACCACCTTTATCACATTATATGAAAATCATAGTTAATGATCTTTATAAAAACATTGTATATTGTATTGATATGACACAATACATGTACATTAAATCGTTATTTTTTGAAAGCTATAGTCTCATAACTGCAGCAGTGTTTGCATACAAAGAGAGTGTTGCAAAAATGCGGGACTATTACCTAACGTGGAAAGGACCTTTATATATAAATACATGTATCCATATCGCTTGCAGTTATCTAAGCTTTCTTTGGCGATTCGTGCGGGATATGAAGGTGGCGACATTGCAGAAAAAAATACATGTAATTTTTTTGTTTGCTATGATCGCTACCTTCATAACCCGCATGAATCATCAAAGAAAGCATTTTATTGTTTATATTTACATCTTTCTTTTAACAAGTTAATATATTGATTGTAAAAAGTAAGTTAAATCAACTAAATTACTGTTAATGTACATCAGTACGTTAGATAAAAGAAACAGCCAAATCGTCTCCTATGGGAATTTGAGTCCGACATCATCATGATAATTTCGTGCAGTCCGTGATTTTTCTTAGGTCGCTGTAGGTTTCGACCAATCGATAAAAGGGGCGTGCAGATTTCATTCCTGTCAGTTCCAGTCGCTGTAGGTTTCGACCAATTGATAAACGGGGCGTGTCGATATCAGTCCTGTTAGTTTACCTCTATGATTCATTTATATAGCTAAATCAACCATGCAAGTTTGAATTAGTAAGGACCATTATTTACCTAAACATGTGACCTGCTCCAAAAACTCTAACCTCCGGTCCTCTAGCATCCGAAACCTAGGCGAAGATTCAGCGTACAAGCCAGTCAAGTGCATCAGTATCATAAGATGCACCAGCCATGCAAGTTTAGTAAAGTTAGGACCAGTAGTAACTTAGATATGGTCCTCAAAGGGCACCTGCTCCAAAAACCTGAACCTGCTTCAAAAACCTTAGCCTCCTCCAGCATCTGAAATTCATGGCCCAGATTCAGCATCCAAGTCTTTTAAGTCCATAAGTAAGTCAGGATGCACCAAGGAGAGGGCTCAAATAGGCAGATTGCCTGCTGCCCAATCCTTATTATGTAATATTCTTGCATAATAAAATATTGTTTAAATAAAGTCAGGATGCACCATCCATGCAAGTTTGGTGAAGATAGAACAAGTTATAACTTATATACAAGACCTAAAACCTTAACCAAGTCCGTACGCCGACGCGGGGATATAGGATAAGCTCTCCTCGACTTCATCTTGGTGAGCCAAAAATCAACCGAAGAGGTTTTTTCAATTCAATTAAAAGTGGCTCTAGGTCTTAGAATTTATGTGAAGAAGAAAAAGCTCTTTTTTATAGATGCCATCTATTCCATCTACGTTGTTTAAAAAATAAATCTCTTATTCGATAAACTGCAGTAACGTATTCATGATTTTTATCATATTTCATAAAAAATGGATCTTACATTGTACATCGTGATCAATGTTGACAACACATAACATACACGTAAGTGATCAAATTAATCCCAATCATCATAAATCCTGAAGTTTTAAAATGGCCACTCTGCTGCTTATTGGTGTACCGAATTATATAATGCAAGTCCACTTTGTTGCTTCTCTATGTACACATGTACTGCATAATGCAAGTTTTTATACAGGCTTCTTGTAAATAAACTTTTTATTTTAAAAATTATCAAAATCTCTAAGCATCGGAAGAGAAGTCTGGTTCTCTTAATCTGTAGATAAAGTAAACAAGCTTAATTTGGGATCAGTTTTTATTTTTTGGTCTGTATTCACAACAATCCTCGACTTAAATGTATACTGTTATGTACTTTTGTGATAATGCAATCAAATACAAAACATAAGCAAAAGAGAATATATGCAAAACAAAACATATTGTAAAAACATGATTACAATGTATTGGTCATCATTGGATTGGTCTAAACATAAACATGCTCAACTACTCTGTCCTAACAAAATTTTATAGATGGGTCGTATGTTTAATCACGCAAAGAGATAGAAGGTTTCAACAAACAAGTATGACTAGAAAGACAAGATTACCGGCCACTAGATCTACATGTTGTGGTTTAAATGAGACAATAACAATTTAAATGAGCTTAAGCAAATTATTGACACATAACATTTCTTTTTAACAATATTTAAAAAGAAATACATACAAATTTGTACTGGCAAATTCTATTGCATTTGTGAAGAAAGGGGTACATAAACAGTAGAATATACTCATGTCCATGTATTTATAGTTATAACACAATAACACTGACAACTAATGTCTGAATGTGGAATGTAGCAAAGAAATTCCTTAAGGATTAATCATAGTCTTTGCATGTTTCAAAGAAAATCCCAGAGAGTAAGAAATGTGTTTCCTCTCTAGTAGTGACTAGAAAGTAGTGATAATGAACACAGAATACAGAATCGCCCTAGATACAGTACATACTGGTAACTTACACATACCAATAAGATTCATGTTCATAAAAATACACTCTATCGTAAATAAAAATACCTCTGCAGATATCACATCCAATTTTAATTACTACTGGTATTTACCGGTAGATTCGTAAAAAGACTCTTGTTTCAAAAATGTAGTACATGTACCAACAAAATAAAAATTCTGTCTTTGACCACTACCAACTGAGCACATTGCATACCATATTTGTATTATACATCACAGGCGCTTCAATGCTATAAATTCTTTAAGATAGGGCGGAATGGGCAGAGACTGAACTTTCAGAAACAGAGTGTTTCCAAGGCACCTTCGCACTCGAATGCGACACAGCGACTGTAGAGAGAGCGGGTTTTTGTGAAAGTTCTCCAGCCAATCAGAGATCTCCTTTTGGTTGACGTGCTTGGGATGAAGTCGGGGGATGATAAGAACACCGGGAATTGTCTGGATGCCAGACAGAAACAACATCTTCATCAGCTCCATGTTGTTGCTGAAATCAACAAAGGAACATTTAATAATGTTTTTTACAGAGTAAATGTTTATGTACATGTATTTGTTTACATACTTTGAACATTATATGACTCATAATAAAATATAATCAATCTTCAAGTGACTTCACATTAATATCACATTAATCATCAAACAAGTGATAAAGCAATCAATGTACACACATACATGAACTAACGTGGCATCAATAAAGTTTAAGGGGGCTAATTTTCATGGGGTGTAAATTTTTTAAGGGTTTCCTTTGACTTGCTTGTATATGTAAATATAATGAATTAAGAATATGTTAGAGATGTTAATTTGTAGCTAAAGGGTACTCAAGAAATCCACAAAAAGTTCTCCCCCCACAAGTTCTTAGGATTACACAGTACCTACCAGAACATATCAGTGACCCCTGGGTAGTGAGGAAGGGGTAATTTAGGACACCCTCTCAGTAAGACCTCAGCTGTCTGGACATGACCACGGTCAAACACTTTAGCTATGCTGCCCAAGCTGAAGAAAAAAGACTTTAACATTAATTCACAGGGATTTTTTTTATAGAAACACTCTAAAAAATGGCATTCATTTAATATTCATGAAAGAAGTTTGAGCAAAATGAGCAAAATGATGGATTTGATATCTCAAATATACTAGTTTCCATATACATGTATGTATAAAGCTATTTTAACAAGATTATGGACTTTCAGTATAATGTAATAACATGTATCTAGTTCATGCATTGAAACAAATTGAAATTGATGCTGGCCTCATTTAATATATACAGATTATGAAAGCTAACTCAGCAAAGAGTAAAACAAATGGTTTTCATTTCTATTAGCTGATGACTGAATTGCTTACAATGAAATAGACAGGACTAAGTAAAATTGCATACATCCAAAGTCCATGGTCTTGTTAAAATAAGTCTAGGCTTTTCCGGTTACCAGGTACCAGGTAATACAGATACTTTATGTTGACCATATCATATACATGTACATCAGAATAAAAATGATGGAAATTCTTGAATACATAAGATAATACAAATATTCACGCCTCTCTACCTACAAAACAACAACCTTACTGGTAGTTTCTGAATACAATTTCAATAATTTATACATGTAAGTATGTGTTAACATTTCGTCCTAACAAGCATAGATTACATTTCTTTATAACAGAGCAAGAATTTCAAGTTTCAACTTAAAAAAGAAGATGAAAAATACTAGTTAACAGAGTATGTGCTAATAAAAATATTATGACTGTACACATTTGAAAATATGTGTATACTCCGAAAACTTATATTATGTAAATTGTATTATAAAATGATTATTATAAGAGTTTTTATCTCTATTTTTCTTTCCATGTATACTTTCTATGATGATAATGCAAAGCGAATCTTGGCAAAACTTGAATGATTACCATACATGGAATTGTTGAATGAATTCTGTAATTCAAGATGTGATTATAGAACAAATTCACAATTTGATGATTCAGAAATCATTTTATCCTATATAATTATATACATGTAAATTATATCTATTAAAAGTTTACTACATTCCAAAACATGAAGAAAAAGATATCTATCTTAAATACATATCTTATTTCTATTTCTTAAAATGTCAAAGACTTGATTCTAGATACATATTTAAAGAATAAGAGCATCTTATACATGTATATGTATGAACCTTTTATTAGCGAATGGCTGAGACAAGATATCCGCCCCCAGATTCATCAGGTATTCCACCACTTCATATCTGTTATGTTCTATAGCTAACTGAAAGGCCGTCTGACCACTGGAGTTCTTCAGTATTGGATTTGCACAACCTGGAAAACAACAATTTAAAATCTAGACTATTGAAATCTTAAAGCTTGTTACAATAACTTTGGAACAAAACAAATGAATGCCTAATTGTTTATCTTTAACATATTTGTCAAAGAATAATCACACATTATGTAGATACCGGTACATTGAAAAATGTTTAATTTTTTGGGCAAGGTTTGTAGATAAATTAAAACATCAGTATGATGCAGATACTTTTCTTATTTTCTAGATATGTAAGTGTATCTTTTAGAGGGTAGAAAATAACAATAAAATTCTAGTAAAAATCTTTTATATTCATAAATTTTTGCTGCAGATAGAAGTGCCAGGAAAATGTTTTAATTTTTACAAGATGATATTGATTTTTAAAAATCACCATTCAACAGAAGTCGGACAGCATCATAGTTTCCTTTCAGACAGGCAATGTGTAAGGCACTGACATTGTTGATGTCTGTCTTGTTCACATCACACCCATGTTGAATCAAATATTCCACAATGTCTAAATGATCTTTAAAAAAAGGAAAAAAAGAAAAGAATAATCACTGATTTGACACACTCACACATATATTTAATTTCACAAATCATAAAAAAAAAATGGTAAATAAATCAACAGTTGTTTTAATTTACAAAATGTATTTACAACAAAACTTACCTTTCTGCACAGCTTCTGCAAGTGGAGTTACACCATACTTATTTGAAAAATCTTTGTTGCAACCTGCTTCACACAACATCTACAGACAGAATACCAGTATATGTAAGATTAACTACAAATTCATTGATCAATGGAACCTAATAACTGTAACAACAGTTCTGAGGGCTCTAATAATAATTATGATGTACACTAGGTTCCACTCAGGACAATAAAGATATTTACCTGTGTTATTGCTAACAAGCCGAGTCTTGCAGCTAAGAAAATGGGAGCATGGTCCTGACTGCCCAAATTCACGTCACACCCTGCATCAATAAGCAAATGCACTATGTATGAGTTACCCCCCTTTATGGCAGTGTACAGGGGTGAAATGTTCACATTGTCTGCAATCTGAACGTCAGCCCCCTGGCTGATGAGATACTCTACTACATCTGTGTTCCCATGCTCTATGGCAACATGTAGCGGAGTCTGGTTAACGTACTGTGTGGTCTGATTAATGAAGGCTCCTTCATCCAGTAACAGCTCACATATCTTGACATGGCCTGCTCTTGCTGCACATGTAAGGGGTGTCTCTCCATTCAGATTGTGGTCATCTAGACTTGTGCATGTATGAATGTGATTTTTCAACTTGATCTTTCTTGTTTTCTCAGTTTGTTCCTGTCAAAAGAAAACAATTACATGGTAAATGATGTGCATGTCGAGTATTACAATATCATAAATACATAAATGTGTCTCTAATCAGATAATTAATTCAATCCATATGAATTAAAAATTATTCATAATGTCAAACCTTACATTTTGTTTAATGTCCTCGATTAATATCTCAACAATCTCTTCTCTTCCTCTCTCACAGGCATAGGTCAAAGGAGTCCATCCATCACTTACATTATCTGTCCCTCTTCCTTCTGCTAAAATGGCTTGAAGCTTTACAATATTGTTCTTCTCAATTATTTGGTATATTTTGTCCATGTTACATGTTAAATCACCCCCGAATAAGGCACACAAGTGGTATTCTTAACGTCGATTTTGTGTCAATAGACACATAGTTCTGCTATTTCTAGCTGTTACAAAACCGGTAGTGCAAAATGTAAACAAAAAACTTAGCAGACAATCTTTAGACACACGTGGAAAATATCTGATTGTTCAATGCAAATCGTTGTGAATTTATCTACCTTAGCCCTTGATAAAATCAAGATTTTTAAAATTATCGTGCAATCTGCATCACGTCAGGGTCAGGTCAAGGCAAACAAAAAATGACATCACAACAAAGTGATTCATCTGTCTGCCACATTTTTCAGCACAAAAGCGCGTGCGCATTCCGTCTGTCATACGGGGAATTTTTCGATCCAAGATGGCGCCGATTGGCGAAAACGATGAGAGGATGGGCTCAACATTAGCAGATGACGATGAAAACGAGAGTCAAACTCTCTGGTATTTACTTAGATCTATTGCTTTGCTATTAGATATATGCAAAATCAGCTCTTCACTGTTGTCGCATGCTTTGTACTTTTGAAATTCAGGTGTCGCATCTCATCTACAGCTCATCATAATTTATCGAGGAAAATTATTGGTTCTTTTTCAAATAAATTGATCGTTTATTTGCTTCAAAATAGCTGTAACAGTTGTATATTTTGCTTCTGACACAAAATACCGATTACCTCGCAGTTATTTTTTTTTATCTTAACGAATATCTTCGCTCGAGTTTCCTCTTCAATACACATTGTAATTTTTATTCTCTGCTTAAATGATGCTAAGGATAATGTTTATAGATACATCAACAATTTGTTTTTGAAAAGTTCTAAAAGTTTCATTTGAAGCTATGTTTTTATTATCGATTTGGAAACAGCTGTCACAGCAGAGAAAATAAATTCATTTAACCTGTGTGTTGAATTTGTATTGATGAAACAAATTATTAACACACTGACAGTAATTGGATGCAACTCAACAAACTGAATGACAGTACTTTACTTCTTGTGTAATAAAATAGTGAAAACATTATTCATTTGATTGACCTTTTTTCTGATTGAAGATTCATGTAAACAATTCAGTTAATTTTTATTATAATCTTACCAAATCTGATATTAATTGAAAAACAAGTGATTAAATAGATAAATTAATCTTTTTAGATGCTTTAAACTTCTATTCTTGAATAGATTTGCTTAGCACTTGTTGTATTGATTTATATCTAATTAACTTAAAAATTACTCTAGCATGAAGAGCTAAACAGCAATTTTTACTGCATGCTGTCTCTCTGAATTTAAAATCTATAGAGATTCTACAATGTAACTGTATAGACATTTCATGGTAACAGTGAATTGCTTCACCTTCTTCTTGTCAGTTATAATGCAATAAGATTTGAATGTCATTCTGCAAGGATTTTTTTCTATTGAGTCAATAAAATGTGCCATAAATCTCCAGTAGCCCATTTAAAAAACCATTTTGTAATGTTTTCACTAGTTTTGAATAAATAACTGGAAAATACAAGCACCTTTTTTTCATAAATTTGTATTGATTTTTAAAGTAGTGTTGATAGTTCTTGAAAACAGTTTATATTTTTTTGATGTTGCAGGGCCACCATCTTGGGAGAAGTTCAGTCAAGTTCAGCTACAAATTTGCCATCAACAAAATCAGTATTAGTGCTGGGTAAATTTAGATGTTTGATTTTCTTCTTTTTTTATTGTCAAAGTGTTAGCAAAAAGTCTTACATGAACAGATCACAGCTTTTATATTTCATCAAGTTTTTCATATGAAACTTCAACTTAACAAATTGTTTACAAAATTTAATTAGGTGACAATGAAAGTGGAAAGACTACACTAGTGGCTCGGCTCCAGGGAGTAGAGGAGCCAAGAAAGGGGTCAGGTTTGGAGTACTACTACATTGATGTCAAGGACGACTACAGAGATGGTGAGTGAAGGGTCTTCATTCAGCATATATTGGAACTGAATACTAATCTTATCATTTCACATCAAAATCTATTTTCCTTAATAAATTCCCAATGCACCAAATGTTTACTGGTATTTTAGCTTAAATATTGAAAATGGATGTGTTTATGTTATAAGCTCATTTATTACTGGTACTGATTAACTACGATGTAATTGAAAAAGTTGCCTTTCAGACCAAACACATGCTGGAGTTTGGGTTTTGGATGGGGACCCCAGTCACACTGGCCTACTGAAGTTTGCCATCACAGAGGAAAACTTTGAAAATATTCTAGTCCTGCTTGTGGCATCCATGGCCCATCCTTGGTCTATTATGGAGTCTCTCAACAAATGGGCGTCGTATCTACGAGAGCATATAGACCGACTGAAATTAAAGCCGGAGGATCGCAGAGAATACGAGGACAGCTGTAAGCTTGATTGCTCTCAGTTATCTATTCAGGAAGGAAACCAAATATTATTGTCTGAAATTTTCAGTTGTTATCTTAAAAAAAATATTATGACTTTTTCATCTGTATAAATGTATTTCCTGTATGACTCATTCATTGTGAAATTGAAAGTGAATGCTAGTAGATTTGAAAATGTAATGATTTAATAAATGAGATATGGAGTTCTTTTAAATATTGATATGGATGATTGTACAGACTACAGCATATTCAAGATATAATTAGTGTTTTTAAATTTTTCAAAATTAATGAAAATTTTGTCAGTAATTATGTTCATAAAATACATATAAGAGTAAAGAAAATTTATTGGCTTGATCTAATGACTTATTAAAATGCGTAAGTTTGACCCAGCAGTTAGGCAATTCAAAAGTGAATAAAGTATTCACGCCATAGTTTTATGTATCTCAATGACTTGACTTTCTAGTGGTCAGATTCTTCCAAGAGTACACAGAGCCTGATGAAAACAGCTCAGGGAGCCAGGTCCCCTCCCACAGGCGGGACGTGAACCCCCTCCACCCCACAGCAAGCACCACGGAGGAGGACAAGGTGCTGCTCCCCCTGGGAGAGGACACCCTATCACAGAATCTAGGAATACCTATAGTAGTAGTAATAACCAAGGT
>WFKH01010931.1:24031567-24041705 GCA_016163765.1 Magallana hongkongensis | reverse complement strand
TCTATTAGTAATTTTTAATTAGATTGAAAATATGGTATATTTTGATAAAGCAAAATTAATGCTCACCTGTACATTTATAGCCACTGTTAATTTCGCCAATGTCATATAAGGACAGGGCATTTTTTGTGTTAGTGATAAGGTACTCAAAGCTCTTGTCTGGTATAGACATGGAGTCTTCCCCGTTCTTTCCGAATGACTAAATACGATAAGAAACGTAACATATACATAATGTTTAAATAACAACAATACTTATACCATTATAATTCATTACTCAGTAATTATTAATTTCATATTTCATAAATCATTAAAATTTACTTGTAGCTCGTATTGCATGATAGATTTGTAGTCGTATGGTTGTGCGTTTTTGGTATTCGCCATATCAAAATTATTCAGATTCGCGGTCTCTATGTTCTTCCACAGCATTGACGTCATTTTCGCTCTGTCGCTGCGAGACTGCTCGTGTTGCGTGCCCATAGCATGCAGCATTTCATGCAGAACTGTATGAACCTAAAACCGACGCAAGCAAAAATGTAATACATATGTACATGAAAGATAAGAAATTCGAATGTTTATTATTGCCAAGAATTTCTTTGAATAGAAGTTGTCAACATTGATCAGAACTATATTTTTGATACCACTAGGTATTTGTTAAATAAAAAATTAATCAATCAATTTAAAACAACTACATGCTATTTTGTGCTATTAAGGAGGCTGGGTAGTCAACAAATTATCCATCAGATCTGCCTAAAATTAAGTCATAAACTGTCATTTGATAGAGAAAAATTCCAAATATTTTAACTTAAAAATGAGCATGTTTTCTTAGATCTTTATAAAGAGCTCCTCGGAAGAAGAAGAGGAAAATTAACATAGATTAAAAATGGACATGACCATTGAGCTCTGCTACATGTAAGTCAGTTTATCTTACCTAGTTTCGATCGTAAGACTTCTCTATTTACTCAGTTTACCTAACCAAGTACTGACCGTAAGACTTTTCTATTTACTCAGTTTACCTAACCCAGTACTGACCGTGAGGCAGCCGTCCTTCTGGAGAGAAATCTTCTGTTCTCCACCGATCTTCCCCACATACGACCAGCAACTACAACACATTTTAATGTATTATTACTATTTAAGGAATAAGGGATCGTTCTTTGAGTATTATAAGGTGATCAAATGCGGTCACGGGTGATAAAATCCAATAAAGCCCGAAGGGCTTTACAGTAGATTTGATCACACTCGATCGTATTTGATCACCTCATAATATTCAAAGAATGATTCCTTATTACTTATATCTATATAATTTTTAGCAATTGCACGATTAAATATTAAAATAGTCATCGATGAAATGTATTGGACAATACATTACAAAATCAATTCGTAGTGTTATCACGGACACTAGAAAATGTGTGTGTGTGTGTGTGTGTGTGTGTGTGTGTGTGTGTGTGTGTACCTTAAATAATTCATTTTTTTTTTCATTTAATCTTTTAATTTTTAAAAATTGATACAAGATCAAATAAAAGAATCAAACAAATGTCACATCAACGATCTGTAGCTCTACTGGAAAAGCGTTGAAATACGGAACGTCAACTCGAGTTTTCCCGTAGCCGTTTTCAAACTCGAATTTTCCCGTAGAGTTACAAATCTTCAGCAACAGTTGGCATTGCTGCTTTTTGATGAAAGAAAAAAGACTCGGTTAACAATAATACAAACACTAGGTTAATTGTTTTTTAAAAAACTAATTATTCTAACCTTAACAGAAATGTACCGATCGAAAGCACCTTTTTAAGGAGGAATAATTGTTGGTAAACAAATTAACATTATATAGACCTACCTTAATTTAAAAAAAATGATTTGCTTAACTATAAATAATTACTTAGTAAAGAAAAATTCCATATATTTTAGCTTATTTAGTCTAAAAATGGCAACGACCATCCAGTCCTCTTAAATGACAGTTTTATCATGAAATGTTTATTGGAAGAATTTCACCCACCCGTCAGCACTGGTGATTAGAACGTAGTTCTCCTCCGTGGTTCTCTCTACCCACTTGACGCATGTGTCAGAGTTCAGCTGATTGATTGCGTCAGCAAGCTGACTCTTCAGTGTAGAGAGATCTGTTACATGTATAAAAAAATTATCGGTTGACTATTTATATAAGATTATAAAATAGAAAAAAAAAGATTGCGGAAAAGGTTTTAATTTCATCTTTACATGAAGAAAAACAATTATAAATAATACTTTCTTGAAATTATTGATAAATTCTGGAGGGGGTGGGTATTAATGTACGTTCTTTATTTTGTTATTTTTTTTTAATTTAAGTATATAAATACAAAGGGAGATGCATTGTACTGGAGGGATCGAAATAGGAATTATAGTGTTTACTTTTTATCACCATAAAACAAATAGCGTAAGTTATTAATACAAGTACAAAAATAAAATTACATACCGCCGCTGAAGGAGGCCTCGTCGATTGAATAGGGAATTACGCCGCCTGGCCATAAAGTTGCAGACTCCTCAAAAATCCTTTTGTACGCTGATTTTGACTCCTAAATAGTATCATGTTTAAAAATGTAGTCACAGCGAAGTATTCGATGTACTTTTGTAAAAAAAAAAAAAAAAAATCCAAACCCCCCCCCCAACCCCCCGCCCAAAAAAACCCCCACGGATATCTATACTCTCCTTTTCAATGTCGATTACAAATAAATGGCCCAACGAGTATTCTTAATTATGCTCGATTATTTTAAAGGAGTAAGTTTTTACAGCAGAATGGCAAAACAGGTACGGTGTTTATTTTTTTAAAAATACATCTCAATGTTTACATAACAAAAGACACACATTTTCATTTTAACAGCAGAAGTACTTAATGTATCAAATCAATCTTTACCAGACATTTCAACGACTGAAATAATAAAATTTAACGAATAACGTTTTCTTTACCAGTCACTGTCCGGGATCCGCATGTAACAATTAACGACATCGATGATTATCATTGAAGCTGAAAATGCACTATTTTCTTTACTACTTTACTTCAAGAAAAATCACTTACATAAGCTAATTATACTTTATTAATTATTATTATATATTAATGTTCTGGATTCGGTTGCACGAACGTTAGTTAAATTAACACCTAGTTAGTGCCGTAACTTGCCGTTAAATATTTAACGGCTAGTTAGCTAACTGTCTGTTAAATTTTTGTTGTTCGAATATAAATTAAAAATAAATTAGCTAACTCAGATTTAATTGATGTTTATTAGTTAACTCTGTGTTAAAATCGTCTGCACGCGCGTGTTACCTTACCTACGGTAATAAAAATGGCTGTCACAGTCAAAAGAGAAAGAAGTAGCAACTGGTCTTTGGCCGAAATAACCATTTTAACAGATTTTGTGGAAAAAAATGAAGAAGTTCTCAAAGCAAAGCAGAGTAATTTGATTACCAATGCGAAAAAGAATAGCAAATGGGCAGAGGTAACTGAATTGGTGAATGCGGTGGGCGTTCAACGCAGATCGGTAGAACAGGTTAAGTTCAAGTGGGGGAACCTGCAACAGGGGGCAAAAAAGACCTTCACCGAGGCCCGCAAACATGCGAGAAAAACGGGCGGAGGTCCTCCGATAAAACCTCCAACTGCCGCTGAGGAGAAGATAATTGACTTGATGAAGGATAGACCTAATTTCAGCGGAATTGCTGGGGGGTTCGAGTCATCTATGCCAACCACATCAGGTGCAGTATATTTAATTTTAAAACTTTAAACGGACAGGACACTTGTTCTCAGTTCAAAATCATCTTGAAATAATAAAATTCTATGTGTACTCAAATCCTTATAATGTAGTAATTAAAATTTCCCCGTAAATCTAACGCTTGATTGATTGTTTACATTGTCGGCTGGCAATGCGAACAGATTGATGACGTCATATTGTAAACACTCTATAGAAGGGGGGTGGTTTAAATAAGACGAAGAGATTCAGGCCGAGTTGTTCCAGATCTAATGATGTGATTTCTCAGTCCTTATTTACTATCATTTGCAACGCAATGATTCAACACTTACATATACACTTTAAATCATAGGCCTATATACAGTATATAAGAGACAAAGTTAAAGTCTTACATTGTCGCTGCATACATGATCGCAGGCTCCGAACATGGTATCCTACCGATTGAAATATTCAAATGGGTCTTCAATGTCACCGGATTTGCAGTACGCATAAGTATCATTATCCTTTCATATACCAAAGGTCGATTTTGAACCAATTTGGATACCCATTCAAATTCAGGATCCCATAGCCTTGATACATCATAAATGCTATTTTTAATACAAATATGACGTCACAAGAGGGGGCATAAAAAGGGTAATTTCATGCACCCGAGAGAGGGAGACAGAGAAAGAGACAAACTTTACAAAAACATATTTCATATTACATTTGGATGTTTAAATATTGTGTCAATAATTATGTCCACTGTCTTATTTTACACTCTATGCCTTCATCAAGGGTTACTATAGTACTTACTTATTAAATCAACAAAATATAAAAAATAATAAAATCATAACGTACTTGTTATGTTTCTATTATATGTATTAATTATATATGTGACTGGAGTCGTTATAAATTGTGCATGCATAATTTTGAAATAATTTATATACTCTGATAAATTAATTTTACCAATTTACATGTATCTGTTTCTTTAGGCATATTCCAATGACAGGCAACTCGACTTTAAAAATCGACCAATAATGCACACATGTTTCTAACAAATACTAGGCTAAATTCAATGAGGCTATTTAATTGAATTCACAAAACGGTCAGTTATACTTTAGCAAAGTATTTCTGAAGTCAAATTCTTGATCAATCAGAGCTGGATTTCACAAAACTTTCAGATTTATATAGAACATAAGACATATCTTAAGATTGTCAAAAGATATCAGTTTCTTTTCGCAAATCTAGCTGAAGTGTAAGAAATTTTGAGACAAGTCTTAAGACACACTCCACTGTTGAATTTACCAGTTTTCTTTATTTTTAATTATTTACATTTTCATATGTCAAGAATTTTTTCTATACTTGCGCGGATGCTCGCTGTTTTTATTTTGCATATACTTAACCTTTTCGATAGTATAAAAAGTATAGGGGAAGGGCTATTGCTAAACTGAGCTGTCTAAACTATAATTATCATGATAAAATTTGGTGATTGAAACATTAATATAAATACTTTTTAACATTAATAAAATTATACACACAACTCAAGGAATAAAAGGTATTTTATAATGTATATTGCACTCCTTGAAATCTTGATTTCGTTTATCGCCGTATTTGCGCCTGTACAAACAATAGAAGTTGTCCGAATGCATTCAGTTGTGACCAAAAAATGGGTTAGAACTTAAAGTCCGTGCGGCCATAAACACCCATGTGAAAATGTTTACGATGAGCGGTGTCCAATTTAACAGACACGGTTAAAAATCAGTTTCAGTGCAGAGTGTCTCTGTTGGAAATGCTCTGAGGAAGAAGAAGACGTGAAAAAGGACGCAGCAGGAGTTTTTTTTTTCTTTTTGGTTAGTTTTTTTTTTTGGGGGGGGGAGTTACACTAAAGTCTTCAACTCGAACACGATCGAAGAATTAAGCATCACCATCGTCTCCAAATAAATAATTAGTTTTTGTATTTCTGCCCAAAGGTTCTGTTTGTTCTTTCACATGCATGAAAACTACTGTAAAAAGTCACCAAATGGAATTTTAAAAAAAAAAATGTTTATCATTTGGCTAAAATTTTGTTCTAGGATTATATTAAAGTAATTTTTTTTTTCAGTGCCCCATCCCTCTTAATTTCTTAATTTTAATTAACTCTGAATAGAATAAACTATATAAAGTGCATACTTCTTTTGATGCCCTGTCAATATATAAAGTCTGGGTAAAAAAGAAAATACACGGTCACCTTCAATATGCCAGTGAGTCATTCTGCCTTGGTTTATTGCATAGTAAACAATACCAGAGAACGAAGCTGTCTTTAAATGCTCAATTTTAGTATTTTACCCGATTTATGTCTTAAATTAAAAATTAAAAATTAACGCATGGATGTTACGGATGATTTTTATTTTGATTAAAAACACAGTACTAAAGAAATTTTACTTTGCACCAACGGCAGTATGAAAATAAAAGATAATCATAAGATATGACAGTTTTGTGAAACGGCTATAATGAGATCTTAAGACAATTTTTGTTCTTAAGATAGATCTTAGTCATAAGATAGTTTTGTTAACGGACCCCAGATTGATTGATTTTAATTTATATGCTGAGAGTGGCACCGCGCAACTCTTTGGTATACTTTGTTTTTGAGTAACGAGAACTAATATCTCTCTCTCTCTCTCTCTCTCTCTCTCTCTCATGAAATGAAATGAAGTCTACCTCCGATGGGTTTGGTCGTCTCCCCTACCTATCCAAGTAATGTTTTAAACAGCTTAAAATTGTACGTTTTTGTGCATACAATATATTTTTTTCACCTTCTATTTGGACTATTTTCCAACTATTTTCTGAATCGATCTAGATATGCAAAGTTTATCATGAAAAAAAATGCATTAATGTAGACAAGTTTTAGTTACTAGTATCCATTGAATATCCTCGCACTAGCAATGTGAGGTAAACACACATTGTATTTCAGCACTGCTCTTTGTAAAAATTGTTACATGGTCAATCGTGCTGATCCGTTCCACATCAACTCGCTTTGGTTATGCTCAAGAAAAAAACGATGATCGTATAAGATATAATTTTGTATGTGTTGATTTTAATTTAATGTGTTTGCTATAGAAGAGATGCCCTCCTCTCCTAAATCCGCTTCGACCACCAGTTTTACCCTCGAGTCCACCAGTTCTACCCTCGACTCCAGTTTAGAGGCGACGGCGCCTAGCACGGAGGAAGTAGCGGAGCAGCCAGTTGAGTCTGCATGCACGAGTGAACCAAACTTTGCAAGGTATTGTGCAGCTTGAAGGCTGCGTGAATAGTGCATAAACATGTGTATGTACAAATTTTATAAGACTACGTTAACTTCAATCTAATTAAGATTAGACTTGGAAAACCGCTCCTCTAGTAATTAAGTACGCTTATATATAGCGTATTGTAGTGGAGCGGTTTTACAATTCCAAATTTAATTAGATTGTGTTGTCTTGTCATGTGAATTCGTAACAGTTTAATCAGTAAGTGAATTCAGTGACCATGCAATCGGAATGTTAATACAGATCTCTATACGTATATTAATAGATAATTCAGTTACTTTTTTTTAATTTTTATTAATTATAGCGAAGGAGATAAAACTACTTCTCATGTGCAGACAAAAAGAAGAAAGATCTCCTTTGAACAGCTTCAGAAGATGCAGTATGAGGTAAAATAATAAACACTGTGCATTTATCCTGGTTTGGTACTGTCGTTGGAAATTGTACTTCTCATATGTAGTTTACTGATTTTCATTTGCTTGATAAGATTACTAGTAAAATTAATAATAGATATAATGTTAATACTTAAAGGAGATCAGCAGTGAACGACACATACTACAATGTAGTATTTTATACAGAATTTGTTCATTCTCAAGGTTCTGTGCTGTCAGAAAAAAAACATCGAACTGCAGAACATGAAGCTCCAGAAGGATCTCGAACGGGCGGACCTCGAGAAGCAGAATATGGAATTACAGAATTCGAAGCTGGCGCTGCAGATTGAATGCCTGAAGCAGACTGTAACTCAGAATGAAAATGCTTTGCTAGCACTACAAGCCATAACTGACGAATAAAAAAGCATGCATGTACTTCTTATAAAAAAGTTGCAGTTTTAAATCATAATTACATAAATAATATCAAGGATTTCAAAATTTATTTCTGTTATTTATTCATTTTAGAAGTAGGTCCTGGTAATAAAGTTCCTGATTGCTCTTCCGTCCTCGGGTCCCCTATAAGCCAAATGAACAGCGGCGTTGACGTCTTCTTCATCCTCATCATCCATCTCTTCCTTAAGAGATATGGCGATGTTGTGCAGAATGGCACAGGCACCAATTATTTTGCAGACCTTTGCAGGCTTCATCTTGATCTCGCTATGCAAGACGTGGAACCTTCTTTTCCACCAGCCAAAGACTCTCTCTACGGTGTTGCGTGTACGGCAATGAGCCGTATTAAATGCTTCCTCTGACAGGTTTCCAGGGTGTAGATACGGTGTAATTAAAAACCTAGAACAGGCATAGCCACTGTCACCAATGAGGTAGCCGTCCTCGACACCACGGTGGTTTTCCTCCAAGAAGGTGCACACCTCGGATGTCCGAAATACGTGGCTGTCGTGGGTACTGCCCGGCCATTGTGCATCAATGTTAATGAATTTCCCTGTTGAAGGTGTTATAAAAAGTTGTGAAAGGTTTTCAATCGGGGTTAAATATATTCTGTATTTATGAAACAAAGTTATTTAAAAAAACCCATGCAATTAGGATCGCTGAAAATTTTGGAATGTACTACTGTGTGCAGACTAAGCTGCATTAAAATTTCTAACTTATTCGTAAAAAAAGAAAAAGCAGAAAATACTAGCAACGTGATTGAACCTATCGTGGTGAATTTTTCTAAAAGTAAAATATTTAACAGAAAATGAAATCAATAACATGATGTACAGCTATACATGAATTAACAAGAATTATTTTGTTCGAAAAGGGCATAAGTTTCAAATAAATTAACGAGTATGATCCAAGAACATATATATATATATATATATATATATATATATATATATATATATATATATCTAATCAATTTGTAATGAGATAACATATGTAGACTATATTATAGTAAGTACCTTCATGGTCACAAATGGCCTGTACGTTGATGGAATGAAACCCCTTCCTGTTCACAAAAACGGCCTCATCGTCCAAAGGTGCTTGTATTCGGACGTGAGTTCCATCTATACAGCCAATTACTCCTGGAAATCCATCCCGTGAAAAGAAATTTTGCTTGGATTTCAAAATTTCCTCTTGATTAGGCCATTTTATGAATCTATCTTTCTTTGCAATGAGTGCATTAGTAACATCGTCAATAGCCCTGCTGACTGTACTTTTATCAAATCCCATGGTATCTCCAATAACTTCCAAAAAGCTCCCAGAGGCATAAAAACGAAGAGCCAGCATAACCTGCAAAGTTTGTTATACTTTTATGTTACATGTATTTTTTCATGTGTTTGAATAGGCTTAGAGGGGGCACATGGTACCCCGATCATCGATGTTAGCAATCTTGTATTTATAAAGTACTGACGTCATAATCAAAGTATCAAAAATGACGTCATTTTACAGCGTTCATATTTGCTAACGTTTTCATTTTTTCTTTAAAGATGTTTACAATGATAATATGTATAATTTAAGGTCGCCAATTTTTCATTTGATAAACAATTTAATAAACAGTTTACCAAGGATAAAAAAAGATATGTGTTTCTCGACCCGATGCATCAAATTTATAGGTATATACATAGCATAAAACCTCATGTTACATGTAACGTTACATTTTAGTAATTGGTCCAGTATGTGTTTATATATACGATAGTATAATGATTTTTTTGTGATAATGTTGATTTTATTTTATGAATGTGTATTCTGATAAAAAGTACCTGCATTTCCACCGATATGGACTGACTTCGTTTTGTTGCTCTTTGCAGATCATTACGCACCATGTCCGAAATATACGTAATAGAATCTCGTCGAAATCGAAATCGGGATCGGATTTGCGTGTCACTCAAGTCTGTCATTTCTATTCTCTCTCTGTAGTTTCTTTTTTTCTTCTCCACAAACACGTTCCCAAATAACAACAGATCCGCCATTTTGTTTTAATGTTCAATTAAATATTTAATGTACCTATGTAACCTCAGTTAAATATGCAAGTTAAATTAGATAATAAACTAAGCTTTAACTATTAGTTAACGTTCGTGCAACTCATTTAACTCGCCGTTAATTTTAACGTCACGTTAACGTCAAGTTAACGGCTAGTTAAATTTAACTAACGTTCGTGCAACCGGATCCTGAGTATTGGAGAACATGACCATGATTCGTAAATAACCATATACGACATCAGCAAAACGGTATATACCCTTCGCATTGGTCACACCTGACTGCACACCTTGAACTCAAGGCCGACGTGCTAGTACATTGTATAGTA
>WFKH01010931.1:24020184-24031467 GCA_016163765.1 Magallana hongkongensis | reverse complement strand
TAGAAGTACGTTTACAATACAGATGAGATTAATACCACCAACTACTTCAAACCGCGAAGAAGGCAGACCGAGGATTACACAGGAAATGAAAAAGAGGGCTTTCAAGCAGAAACATTACGGACAAGATTACGTCTCTTCTTTGTGAGGGTTGTGTTCAGCTCTAGCCATTAAGAATACTCCTAACAAACCGAACGTAGTTTAACAGACCTTTTTCGGTCCGCCACCCAGTCCAACGCTGAAATGAGATTTATCCAGATTGTCCTCTTTCTGTTCTTCCTTGGAGTTTGGGTTAATATTTTGTGGCTGCGTAGAAAAATGAGCACAAAACAGATTACATAGAGTTAATTCAATGCATTTTTTTTTTCAATATATAGACTTCCTTGCTTCAAATTAATTCTTTGTGCCAGTACACGACATATTTTTCCTTCCTTTACGGTGGAACTCCTCAAGGTTTTTTTCCGACAGAGCCCGGTAAAACACTTCCGCGTTTCGGATAGACCCGAGAAATTGTTATTGAATTTTTTTATCAAACTGAGAATAAATGAAAAGATAGCCGAAAACTAAAGAATTATAGCTGAGAAACGGAAAGAGTTCAGAGACACTTCAAGAGCTTATTAAGCAACTATAGGAGACGACTAACCTTCTCCTCCCCTCCCGGAAGTTCCACCCTCTGACTCTCGGCGTCATCCTCAGCCTCTGATTCACTGTCAATATGCTTCAAGTGTGAAAAAATGAGTATTAATTACATGTATTTAGATAAACACACAAAACAGAGTCTTCCTTTCAAAATCACAATATACTGGACCCCCCCGATTAAACCCTTTCTTTTGATCCAATATCAATTTGATTTCGTTAACAGGTTTTGCATTTGCTGCGAACAATAAAAAAAACCCCCAAAATAACTGCGTTTTATACGGGCAAATCTTTTTTAAAAACTTCTAGGTTTGTTATTCACATTTATATCAAGAAAGCTATACATCTCAATGAGTTAGAAAAAAGTCCTTAGACAAGCTCTATCCACTTACCGATCCGCAAAACAATTTCAACGTTCTATATACATCTCAATTTAAATGTTGTGGGAAATCATTTAACCATTTTCTTTACTGAATATAATAAGATAAGAATACACAAAGTTTTTAAATAAATTAACAAAACAAAATCCCGATATCTCACCGACGTATCTATGTTGTTTTCATCATCATTATCATCATCATCATCATCATCGGCTGAAATTTTAAAATGCACACAACTAAGCACAGTTTATAGCGATATTGTGTTTATCAAGATAACCTAGCAATTTCATTTTTTGCATTTATATGTAAAAATAATGACATTGATAAAAAATTTAAAAATTAAAAAAAAAATTAATATGTGAAATATAAAAAAAAAACTATTTTCCCAGTGTATTTGTCCTTACTGTCGTCTCGTTTTCCCGTCTCTTCAACCTTTAATTCATCAGTCTTCAGTTCCTCCAAGAGTTCCCTTAGAGTTTCTTTCAAACCTGGCAGGTTAATAAGTGTCAATTATGCAGGTATATAAGCCAATTTTTTTAAAGCTCAAGCTTTGTCTCAACATATACTTGGTTGAAAATATTTCATAAATTCCAATACAGTTTTAATTTTGTTTCTAGACATTACTTAGATTAAACTTTCAAATATCATTAAAGTGTACCCGGCAAGAAATAACTCTAAATCAATTTCTATAACGAAATGCATCACAAAATATTTTAATAAATTAAAATGATATGATTTTACATAAATATGATTTTCACAATTGTGCAAACATGTCAATTGTAATTACAGGAAAGTAAATTATAGTAATTTTTAAGATGATTAATTGGCCATCAAGCTATCTTTAACTGTTTAAGGAATCTAAGTGGTAAAAAAAAAATACATTAGATCTACCTTAAATTTTTAAAATGATTTGTTTAGCTATTGACTATTATTATTTAGTAAAGAAATATTACACATATTTTAACTTTAATATTTGAATGTTTTATTATTATATCTTCATACAAAGCTCTTCCTTTCAAGGAGATTACATGTAATATAGTCTAAAAAATAACACAAATAGCTTTTAAAATAAAGTATTAAAGCGGGCCAAGTCACAAGAAAATAATTTTTTCTTACCCTTATCAAACTTTGAGTAGCCTGCGGCCCGCTCTACCGAAGGTTTAACACAGGCCAAACAGACGAGTAACAGCAAGGTCAGCTTCATGGTGGAAACTGAACTTTTACTTTAGTCTACCCGGGTTAAAAACTGCGATAGGTACATGTAGTCTCAGTTTAGTGAAAACAACCCAAGCGTCACTGCGCAGTCTTGTTCTGTTTCACTTCATTCGGTTTACAGGTTCAAAGGTGAACTGTGTTCAATATGAAATTACATTGAAGTTCGGCCATTAAGATAAAAGAGATCGCTAGTTTGTTGGATAAATTTTTTGTCAAATCATTGTTTGTAACATAGACATTTGCCATCAATTTTGATGGGTTCATTTTACATTGTGCCTTAATGGATTCTTAGTAGATAAATTAACTAGTTTCAGTACAATCTCTAGATTGACATATTCATACGTCTTTTCAAAATATATCTGTACATTTACAAGCAATTTTTTTTAAAAACATTCATATTACTTAAGAGTTTTATATTAGCAATTTTAATTGAAAGAAGCATTCCAGTAGTATCTTACATGCTAATGCACATAGACAATCAATTGATAGTCTTCGATTTCCATTAATTTTAATTCTTTGCAAAAAAGTTTCAGACATAACATTTGTATTTCAAATTGTTCTTAACTTTGAGTCATGCATATTTAAGCGCTAAGCGAATGGCGCAAGTACTTATTAGGGTTTCTCAGATCCAATGATAATTTCCATGATCTTTCAATTTTTTCAACTTTTTAAACGTTACTCGGAGGATTTGGAAGACCAGTAAACGATGGTATCAAAGTTTTAACTAGGGTAATTCGACCTGCTGTTGTGAATAACCTTCTAACGAAGAAAAAATCATGTATCTAATGTTGGTTTGATTTTCTTAATCGGGGGGGGGGGGGGGGGGGCTGTTAATTAAATCCTTATCCAAACTACAGTATTTAAAAACCAATACGTGAAAGGCTCTTAGAACCAATTAAGAGTATAAACTTGACGGAGGTTTTCATTCAGTATAAGTGCACGAACTCCGTTCACACATCCTTGGTACCTTCTGTACAGGAGAGTTAAACAAAGTGAGATAATTTTTTGATTAGATTTATAAACATTTACTCGCATATAAATACATATATTTTAATGCATGTATTTATTTGTTGCTAACTAACCAGTAAGTTCATCTATTTGGACCACTTTTCAAAGAATATGAATGTATATTCGGAAAAAGGCAGCTCCCTTAAAATCCGCCTAGACAAAAACTTTTGATATGGCGCATACATTAAACATGTTAAATCTACCCAGGTAAATCACCCACCCAGAACGACAACCTTCTTGTACTTTAACATAGTTTAATTGCTCACCTGCTGGGAAATCCTGAGAATTGATGAAACATACACAAACACTGACCCTCTGGTCAGCTTTATTTCTAATTGGTCGTCCTGTATCTTTATATACAAGTTAGTTTATTTTTTCAGAGACATAAATGGATTTATCGTTGGTTGTAAGTGTGTGAATGTTTTCTTTTAAATCAGGTGTAATTTAATCGTACTTTGTTTGAGAAAGTATATTTTCCCATACCTCATGGATCAAATTTTGATGCAATAAATTACATTCCGTTTTACCAACATACAGTAACTAAAACTATCTTTTTTATTTTATTCGTCAGACAAACAGTTTGATTGCAAGTGAAGCGTGGTCAGAATGTTAAAGGCCGTTCTTATCCCACTCTTTACTAGCATAACTTAAACTAATTTAAAAAGAACTAGAATACATATAGTAATTAAGGTTTTTGTTGTTGAAAATAACTAATTTTAGTTAATGCATTATGCAAATGACACCGTACTTGCATTAAATACTTACATTGGTCATTGAATTCTCTCTCTCTCTCTCTCTCGATCATTGAAAAACATATGATAAAACGAAAAAATCAGATGCCGTCCGTTTCTATGGTAACCAATGAAGTGAAATGAAAATTATTTTTCATATAAAATTTTTAACCGGGTTTTCCAAATGAAAAATCCGGTTATTGAAATGGTGAAAATGGCGGGCGGGCGGCTGCCAAAAGGGTGCTTCTATTGTACGGATAACTCCTTCAACAGTTTTCAAGAGAAGAAGTTGTTGTTTTGGAGATCCATTGAACATATATCAGAAATGTGCATATTACTTGGATTTTGTCTTTTGATAATTAATGGAAAAAAAATACCACACGTTGAACTTAGTCATTTTTTCGCATAATATTGCATATAGGGTAACCCAATTGTACGGATAACTCCTCCTACAGTATTCAAGATAAGTTGTTGTTTTGCAGATCATTTGAACATATATCAGAGATGTGCATATTACTTGGATTTTGGGGTTTTTTTGGATAATTTATGAAAAAAATACCACCTGTTGAACTTTATTTTTGGGCAAAATATTGCATATAGTGTGCCCCTATTGTATGGATAACTTAACTCCTGTACAGTTTTCAAGTTGGGAAGTTGTTGTTTTGCAGATTAATTGTACATATATCAGAGATGTGCAGATTACTTGGATTTTGATTTTTGATATATATGAAAAAAATACCACCTGTTGAACTTATTTTTTTGCAAAATATTGCATATAGAGTACCCCTTTTCTCTGGATATGTAGTGTTTATCAATTCAGGGTTGACAAATGGATTATGGATACTGTTCACACAAAAGAAAACCCGGTTTGCTGTAACGCTGACAGCTTTTCTCTTGTTTCATGCTATTTTGCGCAAAATTATATACACATAGCATCATGAAGTTTTGACACCCGTCCATTAATAGCCATTTGTATGGTTTTATCACAGTCAGCCCTTTTAACCATGTACTGTATGCGTCCATCCGGAAAGTAAGATCTCATTAAACAATGAAATTCTGGGCAGGATTTCAGAAGGATTTATTTTTCAAATAGTCATCACGTTTTATCAAACCCTCATCTCAGCCCCAATAGCAATGTGCTGGTTAGTAAAGGCCAAAATAAGTTTCATATTGCTTAAAACTTATCAAAAGTAAAATTGATAAGTAATTGTATTTTTTCATATTTCAGATACCAATTTAAACTAGAAATACCAGATGAGTATAAATATGAAAGATTTAGTTTCGATAAATGCTTCAATTCGTAGGAAAAATGCTGTAACCGTTGACACATCACTTTTTCTGAAATTTGAACAAAAAAAAAGACCCCCCAAAAATGACAAAACAAAAACAAAATACAGAAAAGAATTAAGAAAGGCGTCAGCAGAGATGATAAAGGTCATTCGGGCATTCTGAAAAAATATATACGTATGTTTTAGCTGAGGTGAAAATTGGGAAATGGGAAGATTTAAATTCCATTAAGGTAAAGAGGTCAATTCTTTTCATAAAAACATGTACATTTATTGTAAATCCATTATCTTAATTTTATCATTTGGAAATTTAAATAGCACTACACACCATGTTCTTAATAATCATAATTATCAATGTTTAACCGAAGATCCCTTAACTCGTTTAGTTTTTAACACAAAATATCTTCTTCATCAAACGTGGCTGTAAAAAAACCCAATTAGAAAGTTTTGGAAAAATTTTTATAATCCCAATTATGTTTATTCAAGCATTTAGTAGTGTTTGCCAGTTCAATACCATTTCGTTGACAAAAAAGCATCATTAAGATAAATGATCATTTTAAAGGACACGGGTTAAATAAAGGACATTAGAATGAATAACATTTAAGAGGAATTTGCTTTGACCTCAAACTCAGACTTGAAAATTTATTTAAGATTATTGCAAATTCATTATTCAACAAGCAAATAATGGGTGACGTATAAGGCAAATAGAGCCAAAAGGAGTAAAAAATCTGGTCCAGACCAAGCTTTTTTTACACTACTTTGAACTTGACCTTGTGGTTAAGTATAAACAAGATTGGACAATGAGAGAGATATGAAGGTCTAACACTTGATCTTAAAGAGATTTACTTTGACCGTCCCCTGTGATCTTAAACCTTGGTTCAAGTAATTAATGCACACTATTATTCTACGAACGCTGTATATGTGAAGTTTCAGCCACAACAGGTCAAAAGGGGGGGGGGGGGGGGGGGGGGGGGGGGGAGTCCGGAAAAGGATTTTTCGAAAAGGTCTTAAATGACTTTGACCATTGAGATAAAAATCTTTGTTCAATGTCACTGAACATCTATTACCAAAAGAAAAAAACAACACTGTAGGCGAATTTTTAGCGAGATAGGGGTGAGTAAAGAGAATATATTGCACGGACAAGGTCTGTTGTAACTTTAATCTTTGACATAGAAACTTTGTTATAGATCCCTGCACTCTTTTTATCAAAAGTTACTTTGTAGGTGAAGTATGAGCCAGATAAGAACAAGTGTAGAGACGCCAACTACTGTGGCGCAATGAAATATATGTATGAAAAAAGTATGGAAATACATTAAAATGTAACTGTCATTTTAGTGTTCTTTTTCTTAGTTAATATTTATATTGTTACGTCATTTACATTGATGTCATCAGCGTTTATTAACGTAGCAGTCGATCGACTTGTAAATATGGGCGAACGCGAGATAGATTTCCTCCTAAGTAAAAATCAAGATAAACAGCTGACTCAACAACAGCAAACCGTAAATGACCCATACTGGACCCCATTGGAGAGGGAGGTATTGTACGAAAAGGTTACAAATACATTAGAAATTCTTGATGGAAAATTCAAAGGGGCGCAGAGCGGCAAGGCCGAGAAAAATCACGCCTGGGAAGAAATTACTGACATTGTTAAAGAGTATTTTTTTAACATGTTGTAAATCAAATGTGATTAACACAATATAATTTCTTCATATGTTTTTTTTGGGGGGGGGGGGGGGGGGCAGCAGCAATGCAATCATGGCCATGACATCAGATCTTCTATAGTGACCTTTATACATGTGAATGTGTCGTTAGTTCGGTATATCCTTTAAAACTCTAGATTCTTTAGGGTGCAAACATTATTTTACCTGACAGTAAAGTTCCTATCTTAATCCCTAGTATTACATGCAACCACGGGGGTATTTCATTGTAGTTGAAAGAGCATTTCATCTCAATATTTCGATCTCCTTTTTACCCGAAGACTGCTAGGATGTGTAATAGAAAGTACACAAAGAGGAGAAAAACCAAGTTTGTCTTTACATTTTTTAAGGAGGGATCATTGCAGGAAAAAAACCATGATAAAGGTTATGTTTTTGTTCGCTATACATTTTAACATCAATCCCGCATGACCGACCAAAAAAATCATTTAGATATTGTTAAACTGAATGCATTTGTTGTATTTTAAAATGTACACCTTTTTTTGAGTTTTTCAAATACAAAATGCATGGCATGTATACTGAGGTTATGTTTCTCTATTTAAAATGATCAAGCGATTTTCATGGACGTAATACCTACCGTACACAAAAGTTTTGTAAGGTAGATGAAATCTTAACACGCAATATTTAGCGTCAGTTTTTTTGACAACTGGAATTTTTTTCTTCAAGATCCCATATTTACTCGCTAAAGTGTAATTTGATATTCTATTTGACAAAGATTGAAGAAAGAAGAGTATTGTGTATAATTTAAAAAAAGAAACTATCGTATTTACAATGTCTGGTCGGAAAAAAAAGAATGTAACCTATGTTTGTTCTGTTAAGAATGGCTGTCAAAGATGCATCATTCCAAAAGTGCATTTTAAACTTAATCGGTCTAACTACACGTTTGCACACTAAGAATTATGTGATCCTTCACACATTTGTGTAAAATAATCAAACACATACAAATTGCTAAATTTAACCCATTTCTGTAGTTTTTCTACGAGTGACTGCTTTTAAGTAATTATATCAAATATATATTATCAATTAGGTTTATGATATCACTATCTCTTTAATATTTGATAACTGAAAATTAATGCATAAACTGAAAGAAGAAAAAATAGGAAAATGTTTTTAGCAATATGCATGATGATCAATCTTTTGTGTTATGTTTTTGAAAATGAACTCTTTTATTTTGCATGTTAGGTGGTGGACATCTCTCAAAACCATTGAGGGCATTTTGACAGTGCAGATCGTGATTGGGGAATCAAATGTCATTATAACTGGAAATGATGGAGACTGATTCTTTTCTTCTTCATCAAAATGATGTATTTTGCCACTAAGAGGCTACATTTCCATGGAAATTTATCAACCACAATTAATTAGAGAATGAAAGTATCAAGAAAACATATAACAATTCTTCAGTGAGCATGGACCTATTTTTAAAAAATGATAATCAACACGAATTTGTCGTTTTTATTTTTATTATTTTTTTTAAAAGATTTCACAAGATGTTAACTACATAACATCCTCGATCTCTATTCTTTCCCTATTCCCTATGATGTCCCAATCATAACCCTTATCAGTGCCTGTGAGATCCTAAAGGTCATCTTTAATGCCACATTCAAGAGCATTGAGAACATCATCCTAGTCCAAAAGCAAACCTGAACTGTTGAAGAGTTGACAATAAAGAAACTGAAATTAAAGATTTAATATTTTGATCTAAAAGTAAAGGCTTTCAACCTTTAATCAGAGGAATAAATATTTTGTCCGTTCAGATAGAGATCTTTCATGAAGGACTGACATTGGTCGATTGTGAAAAAAATCGTTTTGATTATTAAAATAATATATAATACACTTTTAAAGATCCCTCATCAATCCGATTTTCTTTAATTTCAAAAATTAAATAGTTCTCACATTAAACAAATATTTTTAGAATATACGAGTATGTTGATATGCATGAAAGTCATACATGAGGTCAGCATTTTTAAATGTTAAGGTTAAAAACCCGCCGCACTTTTTTTTTTTTTTGATTTTAGATAAAAATTAAATTAAGAAAAAATGGATTTTTTTTCTTTCAGTTCAGTGTGCGAAATTAACAAAATGCATGAAATAGCCCACAGGACTATACCACTTAGATTTGGGATAGACCTTGGAAAAACGGGATTGTCCACAATATCAACATTTTTTTTTTATCAACATAAATTTATTCATATTAAATCTCGAATTAAGCAATTATTTAACATTTTCAGTATAATCCTGCTCACAGTCTAATTCACTTTCATAGTCTAACACTTCATCTCTTTCTTCCTCTTCACCCTGTTCTCTCTCTGTCTCAAAGTCTCCCCTTTCCTGTTCTTTCTCACTAACGTCTTGATTCTGATCTGTCTCAATACCATCTCTCTCCTGTTCTTTTACTCTCTCTTCTCTTTGTTCTTCCACAATGCCTTCTCTCTCATGCTCCCTTGCTATTTCATCTTGTTCTCTCTCTTTCAACAATCTGTTTCTGCTGCTTTTCTTCTGCATTTCTACAATCGTTCTTAACTCTTCTAAAGTCTGGTCTCCTACTTCTTCCTGATGGTGTAACCTATAAAGTAAAAGTTAATTCATATTGTAAAATAAAATTAGTTCCAATTTTAAAATAACTGGTTTGTGAAGTACAAGAAATGTATTTACCAGCCAACTGAAGATGGCCTCATTTGGGTTGAAGTTTTCAACAGCTGGTGACTCACACTTTACAACCATGATGTCAGTCAAAGTCTCTGTTGCTAATCTAGCCCTTCTATGCACAAAACAAACATCATTATAATTTATAGAATATTTGATATTCATATAGTTTAAAGTTTGATCTTTTGAGATTTTTGTCTCAGTAGGTAAACTTACCACTTTTAATGAGCTTCATATGGGAAAATGCACGCTCATTAAAGACTGAAGTTGGAGGCAAGCTTAGGACCAGATCAATCAGACAGAGAATAGAAGAAACTCCTTGATCTACAGTTGCATTGTTGACCTCTTCCCATGATAAAGACTGAAGATCTTTTCTATATCTAACAATAAAATTAAATATATTATCACACATAATTGTAACTTATTCAATTCAAAATGAATGTTATGAGGGAGTAAAAAAATATTGTTTATATTACCTGGTATACAAAACCGATTTCAAATGATGAAATTGATCAATTATCTCAGATTCGTCTGCAGTAAATCTCTTCCCGAAATGTTTCACCAAAGTCTCAACACTTGCTTCACCAAATGCTTCAATAAAATACATTAAATATAAATGCATATTTAAACAAACTAAACTTTGTAATAAATTCAAAATTACCATTCAGCTTCAAAATTCATATTAGTAAAACAATCTGCAACAAAAATGCATTAGGTAAAAAACATACGAAAAAATTCTGAAATCAAAAAGAAAAAAAACCACAAACCTCAACTGTTCAACAGTATAAAATTCAATGCACAACAATAAATCACCAGCAACGTTTTGGTTATCCTTTGCTGTGGGCCAAAGTGTTGAATTTGTTAAGGTTGTGGCCTTCAAGATTTCATGATCTGTATAAAACCTTCGGGTCGAATTATCTACAAAGGCTTTGCATAAATATGTCCTGTATAATAAACTTGATAGACTGCCCTTCAATTCAACACCTTTCAACTTCTTTGTTTCAAGAATTTCCTTTAATTCTGCTGAGATGCTGTAAAATTTGATAAAATTCTATTCCAATAGTTTTTACATTTATAGATAAACAGATTGTATTACAAAAATTAAGAAATTAAAAGAACTTACCCTTCACCATAAGTAATCAGGGATTCATGAACCAGCATGACCTTTCAAAAATTTAAAGAAATACATGTACAAAATTAAATATAATTTGTCAGGTTAATAGCAAAAACAAAAATATCAGTAAAATGCCCCCTGCCGCCTTTTAAGAAGATAAAAGTAAACTTATAAACTAACCTTTAGAACAGCTAGGTATGATACAACATTGACTTGCTTAAACCCTCAGCCTTTGGAACTTTATGTGAGGCATCATCTAATTGTGTTAGAATTGGTCTATAACTTTTAAAAAATATATTGATGGCACGCAGAGTGTGTGGTACCCATCTTGTTCCGCCCACTCTTGTAGGGAACAGTCTGCTTTCATTCAGTAGAATAAATGTGCGTTCAAGCTGCTTTCTCTGTTTGGGCTTTTCTTATAAAAGTAATAGAGTCCCATTAGAAGAGTCATTGCCTTATCATACAACTTGTTTTGGACCTTTCTTACACTATCCTTTACAGAGAGCTCTTATTGATGAGCAAGGCAGTGAATTGACAGCATATCCTGAGCATTTTTTT